>BSBM01000596.1:6512500-6517500 GCA_027924585.1 Larix kaempferi
TTATATGATCTTTTCCACTATGCCTTGCTATGGTTATCAAATTTTCATTTACAACCATGTTCTATGTTTGAGGATTTTAAATTTATAGTCATTTCCCCATTCAGCATGGAAGGAATCACATCTTTTTCATATTGTGTTGTAGAATGCACTTATCGACTCAATAATCCAACCTCTGGAGGACCACCACATGGAGGACCTACTTTAGGCTTCTTGGTAAGATGAAGCATGGCATCCTCATGGAGGACATACTACACACCTCTTAACAAGACGAAGCTTCCCATTGGTGAGGGCTTAGTATTTAAATATTTGTTTAAACTTGACGAAAGTTTGATAATAGGTGTTATGTCTAGGCACAAGTTTTGGTGCAAACAAATTCATGGTCACTTGAAACCCTTATCCATGACATTGCAACCTTTAAACTTTGTCTCCATTTACACAAATTCAAACTTTTTGATTTGTTCAATGGAGGTGAGTTCATTTCCAAATGAAGTCATCATGATTTGTTCACAAATTTTGCTTTAATGTTGACATATAGGCTTTCCTTTACTCTAATATCTCTAAGATCAATGTCACATCTTTAGTACCTGACAAATCAGGTGTTGTGTTGTATTTTTATTAATTCACTTTGATTTAGATTTTTTTTTAAATATATGAATATATGATATTTTAAGATTCTCATTTTAGTTTTCTCTCTTACATCCTTCTCCTACACCAAGAAGAAGTTGCTTTTGTGAAGAAGTTCCATGTTGGAAAGTGGGGGGATGGTGAATGCATTGAAACTTCTCTTGAAACTAGTTGGCACCTTGTGTGGGAACGTGAAACCACGACCACAACTAGTGACTGGATGAGTGAATGCCTAGATGCATGAATCTACCTACACGAGATTGTGCCTTTAACGTGTTGTTGGTTTCATTCGTTCGAAATTGACTTAGAGATAGCAAGATCAACGAGTTCATCAAGTTTGATGTTGGTAATGTTGTAATGGTTACCGAGGCTGTAATAGAGGCCACGTTGGAGTTATTAAGAACATAGAAAAGCATAAGGGTAGCTTTGAGATTATTCATGTGTAAGACGTTGTTGGTATCGTGGACATGCTCTATTCATTGAAGGACTAATGCATTGAAGAATTCTCTATGGAGCTGCAAGTGGAGTGGTTTGATCTTTGGGTTGCATTTCCTTCATGCGTGAACACTGCTACATTTGATTTCTGCTCGTCCCTCTTATTTTTTGTGTTGGAGTCTACCAATTATCTATGCCTGGGTAGTGAAGATGATTGGTGCGTTCCCTCCACAAGAACTATACGTTAAAGTTGAGTCGAAACCCTAATTTTGGATTTTCCTTGAAATATCTCTGCTGGTGTGCTAAAGTGCATGGGCTCTCTGCACACTTTCTAAGTGAATACTGGTGCGAAAACAAGTGAATACCAGTGCAAAAACGAGGTGAAGACTACATGTTCTTCTTCTCTTTATTGTGCATGGAGGAAGTGAAGACTATGGTGAGAGATTGATTCCTGGTACGGGTGAGCTCTCTTGCGACATTGAAGATTTGAAAGGACTATTGATGACCCCCTCTTGTTACATCCATGACTTGTGAAGGCTCATGCTATGGACGTAGTGGAGCCAAAACCCTAACATCTACCAAATTCATTTTCTTTGAAATTTTTGGTGGTTAAATCATCGATGTTTTGAACAAGGATTCCCAAGATTTTATTAAAAGTGTTTTTTCATAAGTAAAAGCAATTTCAAACTTCAAAAATTCAAGAAATCGAAGCATTGGAGTTTCTAGTATTGTAATAAATTTACAAGCTGTTTTGACGCTCGGAATTCTTTTATTTTGAGGATTTGAAGCTTCTGACAAGTATATTTAGAAGTCTTGAGTTGGAGTACGAATATTTTGAGGTCTGATACTAAGACACTTAGCGGTATGGGGGTTGTGAATATCGTGATATTTAAAGAGTGAAGTGAGTGGGTTATCGTGTGGGTCTATCTCCAAAATAACCTCTGCTAAGACATGAACCGGTGACTTGCATACTCGGAAGAGGAAAAAAAGAATACGCAGCTAAATGCAGTAGAGCCATATCATTCTATAAAGATTATATTTCCTTCATTTGGGACAAGCACCTCTCTATAGTTCTTTTTCTAGCATTCATTTTTTGTTACACTTGCTTGACAGGGAGAGAAGGATTTGTATTGTACGTGGATCGACAGAAGTTTTGAACATATTATCTCTTGCATGTGTATTTATGGAGTTTCTTGCCCATTTGAAAAGATGAACTGCTTCCGCCAACCCTAATAATGCTTAATTGGTTGGTTGATATCCTTAATGTGGACAAACCTATGGCCCTCTCTAGTGCATGAGCACTAGTCTATGATGTACAACCAATTAAGAGTTGCGTGAAGAAGCTAGTGTTTACAAAAGATTGTTGGAGATTGTAAGCTTTTCTAGAGATTTTGTATTAGCTGATTAAGGATTAAGTCCAAAAGAATAGAGATTATTTATTTGTAGCTATTACAAGGAAGAATATTTTGGTGAGGCTTGTACTAATTGCTCCTTTCTTAATTCTTGTGGCATTATCAATTGAGATTGTAGATTAGTGGTGAGTTTTGACCGTGGAGACATGAGTGGAACATTGAGAGTATTGTTGGTGGCTCGTGAATCTATGGTTCCTTCGTTGCTATGTGAAACTTCTACCAAAGCTTCCATATTGGTGGAACCCCATTTGAAGGATCCAACCAAGTTTGCAGCTTGTTACTATAGCTGCTCCAAAAAAGAAAAGTTGCAGAACCAGATCATCATCATTCAAAAACTCTGGTATAACAGATTCATTAATTCAACAATCACAAGTGTAACTTGCAAAGTGTTGTTTTTGTAAGTTCTAGTGCAGTTTTTGGTACTTGCATGTGTTTTTGTACAATATCAAATTGAAGGAAAAATTGAATTGCATTGTATTTGAGTGCATTCTCGGCTAAGACCAACACCTTCACCTTTTTTAGTTTGAGTTTGTTTAGTCTCATTTGTAAAAGGGTGGAGTTGCAAGAATCTCTCACCTTGTTGATTGAGTCAACTTGGTCCTTCCACACAAGGAGGCCTCACATAGTCCTCATAATGTCTTAAACTGAAAAAATATTAGATTTGTTGAACACTCCACTTACTGTTGTAGATGACTCAATCACAATCAACAAAGTAACTCTTCAAAATGTTATCAATCATCTGCAAGATTCAAAATCCAAAGAGGATAATGGGCTGGTGCAAGGTAATAATACCCAATTATGACACGTTAGTTGCAATGACATTCTGGAAAAACATAAATATTATCATTAAAATCAATTATTAGAGGTACCTACAATTTTTTTTCCGATTAGGTATAAAAAGATGAAACGTAGAAAAACGGATGACCTTCTGGAATATATAATTTTTATTTATGGAAAAGTGGTATAACCACCCCAAAATGTCATTATTCGAAGATTGGTATGTTATTTTTTTTCTAAAGCATAATGCACATATTTTTTTGACCCGCTTGTTTGCTATGTAAATTTTCAATTTACGAGAAAAAAAATATGTAGAGGCATAGGCAAAAGAAAAATCTTGTGCAGGGCTATTTTTTCCAAAATTTTAAAAGTCAATTTCATATTTTTTTAAATTACCGAAGTTAGTGAAGCCCTAAAACGCCATTGTCAAGTTTTAATCCACCATATCATGGTCTAAAAATAATCAAAATGCATTTTTTTTTAGGTTGTAGGTATTTTCGTGCTCTTATGTGGGTTCTTTTCCGTTTTCGAAATAGGTAAGCCAATCAAAAGTTATAGGCCAAATAAACGACCTATGTTTTTTACGAATTTGACATGAGTGTAGTTTAAAATGAATTAAAAATAGAGAACAAAAACAGATCTATTAAAAAATTATATATTTGGAATCTGCACACAGAGCTCGACAAGTGTGTGCAATTTCATCTGTAGTGCACTCGTGGAGCTTATGCAGAACTAGCTGTGAAAAACAGGAAGTTGCGTCGTTTGATGTTTTCTGCTATAAATCAGACCGAGCCTAAAGGTGCAATCCGAAGCTAATTCCAAACCTGCAAGGGCGCCAAAAATAATTTGAATACAAACACGCGCGCGCAACTACGCACACGCGCAAACACGCACATGCGTGAATGAAAGCGTGCACGCGTAGGTGCGCGCATGCGTTAAGAACAGTGCGCACGTGTCCTTGCACGTACGTGCTATTGTATGCCTTTGTATGGTTTATTTAATTTCCTTTGTCAAGGAGATACATGAAGTTGATGAAGATGTGATGATGAAGAAGATGACGATGATGGAGATGTTGATAAGGAAGGGGGAGATGACAATGATGTTGAAGAAGTTGATGATGATGCTGATGATGATGAGATGATGGTGATGGTGATGATGATGATGATGACAATGGTGATGAAGATGATGATGAGGATGATGGTGATGATGATGAGATGATGGTGATGGTGATGATGATGATGGCAATGGTGATGAAGATGACGATGAGGATGATGGTGATGATGATGATGGTGATGAGGATGATGGTGATGAGGATGATGATCATGATGGTGATGAAGATGATGATGATCATGATGAATATGATGGTGATGATGATGATGATGATGATCATCACCATCATATTCATCATGATCATCATCATCTTCATCACCATCATGATCATCATCCTCATCAACATTGTCATCTCCCCCTTCCTCATCAACATCTCCACCATCGTCATCTTCGTCATCATCATCATCTTCATCACCATCCTCATCAACATCAACATCATCTCCATCATCATCATCTCCATCATCATCATCTTCTTCATCCTCATCACCATCATCATCATCATCATCATCGTCATCATCATCATTGTCATCATCAACACCATCATCATCATCGTCCTTCTTCCTCATCTTCATCAACATCTAGGTCATCATCTTCATCGTCAACGTCATCATCATCATGATCCTCATCATCAACATTGATGGC
>BSBM01000596.1:8322500-8812500 GCA_027924585.1 Larix kaempferi
TTGTTCCTGAAGGAGTATGACTGGATGGACTTGAGACATGCTCATGTACCACATGTACTGGATGTATTCCTTATGTACTTATTCAAACTAGATATGCTTGATGTACCTTTGGATATACTTCTTCAGACTGGATGCACTTCTGGATATACTTCTTCATACTGGAATCCATATTCTTCTTTCAACTTGATTGCGCATATACCTCTTCAAAGTGGCTTCCATATACTTTTTCAGATCGGCACAGGAATACTGATTCCTCTTTGACATTAGTTGACATCATCTTTTACATTAGTTGATATGAATGAAAACCAAATTTCAACAGTTATATGTATTAATATTTTCAACCATTGACCTATCTCCTTGAACTCCACAATAGTACAAGTTATCAACAGTCAAAGAACAACATAAATAAATTTAACAAAATACAGGTTACCTTATTCTTCATCATCATTGGAACCAAATAAGAATAAAACATCCACCAAAAATAAATTAAAAATAATTTAAAGACATAAAAAAACATAGGTCAACTTGATACAGTCATAACAATTAGAACAATTTTCTTCTTGACTGCACACACTCATTGGAATTTTTATAAAAGAATCACAAAAACGTAGCATGCTAAAAGCATTATAGTGACAAGTATATGCAATATCTAGATGCGTTGAGTAATTAGAATTTATGTAAAGAAAAGAATGAAACTTAATACACACAGAGATAGTAAAAAATACATGGTAAATCAATGTGCAAGTCAATAAGCATTCACATAAATACACCTTCAGTCACTAAAAGAAATTCACATTTTTTCCCTATAACAACTATACAAAATGTTGAATTGTTAAAAAGTAAATTTTTTTTGGACCATGATAATCATATAATCAACAACTATTATAAGAAATGTTTAAAACAAATTCAAGCCACAAATACATCCTCATTTTTTTAAAATTGTATTCAAACCCTAAATACATGACTTTGATTTGAAGGTCTTGTTAGATGCTTTTGACATCTTTGGAACTCTAAAAATACCACCCACTATTCCTTTTGCCTTATTGCTATGCACTCTACATTGCACACAAGGAAACAAGAAAAATGCTATAAAAAGATAAATTTAAAGTGACATGAAGGTTCACATGCGATGCTATAGACGATATGGTTAAGGGAAACAACGGTAGGGTGCATGTTACATTTCTCAATTCACACAAAATATGCAAAGGATGAATGCATGTAGTGGTTCCATTCATCCTTTGCATAGGTTTTAAAAAGACAAACTCTAGGCACATAGAGTAGAGAAAAGAATCAAAATGACATGGAACCATACTCTTCACTTCATAAAGACTAAGTTCTATGTGGTGTAAAAGCACAACGCAACCCACGTTCTGCATAATAGAATAAATAGGTGCTCAAAGACTAAAATATCATCATCTAGATGGTAATCACTGTGGATAGCTAGAATGTTCACACCTGGATCCTTCGACCAATAAGAAGGCCCCACGTGGAAATATCCCCGCAAAAAGGGTTAAATTCAATTGAATGTGAATCAATAGGTCGAGACCCCATAGGCCACAAATATTTCTGGAGAATATAGCTATGGAGACCATTGTCCATCCACATACCCTTGACCATAAATCATAAAAGGGATGGGGTATATGGAACAGGGGTTCAATGACTAGCAGTAAAAAGGATCTTGGACTAAAGGTTCCCATTGTAACAAAGGAGATAATTGATTAACCACAAGTAAGGTTGACATGAAACTTACATGATGTACATATATTGGAGCTAAGACCAATTAGGATAAGAATCAATTGATTGGTTTTTGGAAGAAGTTTAATTCCTGTGAGAAAATTCATCACTATGGATTATATTTCCTATGTTTGTTGACTAGAGAGCCACGTAGATTACAAAAGAATAATTTATAGTAAAACTAGAGAAGCGTGGTCATTTTGAAGGTCGATTTGTTTTCGTAAGATGGATTTCTATATATAATTCTTTTTTGTATGTTTATCTGTGATTGCATTGTCATTCCCCTTAGCCAAGATTTATTAAAGAGAACATAATATATTTCACAATTGGTTATTAATTATCTCTGTTTATTGCTATTTTTATTCAATATAAAGTTGCATGCTAGTAAATCATCTAGTTGTAGGCCTTAAATTAAAGATGGTGTTTCTATCAAACTGTAGTGCTTGACCTTTAGCAGAAGAGTTACCCATCAATGCTTATTAGTCTAAAAAAATTTCATGAAGGTAGAAATCTTGTTCCTTAAAGCCTCAAATTGGTAATTTACAAGGCAGAAAACCAAAAGAAGACTAGATCATGGATGATGAGATAAAGACCAATGAGACCCAACATAAATGCATAACCTATTTTGGAGAATCATTTGGCTGAAATGGTTGTAGATATGTCTCAAATGGCATGACAAATGACCTAGGAGGACATTGTTGTTACTTTGATACTAGACAAGAAACACAAAGGAAAATGAGTTTCAAGAGTTAAGCTCCAATTCATACAAAGAAGGTGTAAGAAAAAGAAGCACCTAATATAAAGAACCAGATAAAAAGAGAAGGAAACACAATAAGATGAAGCATCATTCAAGGTAGAAACAAACATTGACCTCAAGCCATATGCATGTTAGATATATGTGTTAAAGTTGATACAATGATTGTAACAACTAGAAGCTTATTCTACTGTGCACAAATGTTTAAAATATATCCAAGCATTAGAAATTGGCCTAAGTTTTTAAATTGTATTCAAACCCTAAATACATGACTTTATTTTAAAGAGCTTATTAAACACTTCTGAGGTCTTTGAATCTCTAAAAATCCGACCTAGTGAGAGAAGAACAAATTTTTTTCCATCCTTCTGATAACTAACTAATTTAAAATGTTTGTTGCGAGCTTGCGAGTAGGCGGGAAACTTTAGTATAAATTTCATTAATATAATGAGGTTGTCTTGAGAGTGAAAGAAGGATATACAAAAGGTTGGGAAGTAGAGTTGTTTTAGCTCTACCGGTTCGAATCCAGACCACCTTAGCAGATACGATAAACTAGAACTAACTACCCCAAGCTCCTAACTATTTTCCTTTTAAAAATAAGTATACATTCGAATTTTTGGTTTTTTTAAGGAAATGTCACTGACCGCTTTTAACAATATAGGAAATAGAAATTGTTTAGGTCAAGGATAGATAGATTTTTTTATTGGAAGGAAACTAACTGTATCCCTCTGGGGGAGATACCTTAGTACACTATTTAATAGCTACCCTAACTGCACAAGGAAGATAGATATTGGTTCTTTATCCACAGATAGCATCCACTATTCATTTTGGCTTTTCGCTATCCACTCCACACTCCATAGAAAGCAACAAGCAAAATGCTAGGAAAATATCGAGTTAAAGTCACAGAAGGGTTCACATGTGATGCTAGAGAGGATGCGGTAGAAGGAAACAAGATAGAATGTAATTCACATTTCTTAATCCACACAAAATATGTGAACCATCAATGCATGCAGTGGTTCCAAAAAATTATATAAAGGATTTATATCCATCATCTACACCGTGCATAGGTTAAAAATGCATAAAATTTTGGCACATGAAGTCATGTGCACATAGAGTAGAGAAAAGATCCTGTGACAAAGTAAGTAGCAGTTTCATATCCAGAAGCAACAATAGAGTAAACATATACACCTTAAATAGAAAGGTTAGTCCTAATTCTTACCATTGAATTAAGGAAGTTAAGGGGCATGCATATAGGGTTTTACTTGTAGAAGGGGGTAACTGCAACATTAGGTTTAGAAGGGAATTGAGCAGGGTCTATGTGAAAATAACATTCTAGAACTGGGTTTACGAAATACTTGGTGATTGAAGAAAAAACAAATTATGTGCTTTCCTGGTGGTTTGTCCCCAATCACTCTCATACAGGTCTACTGCAGTCTATCAATTCACCGGGGCTGGTAAGAACTAACAGTTCATGGGAGGTAAGTAGAATATTTTGCGGGAGGTGAGCAAAAACATTTCACGATAGGTAACAACTCGTGGCAAGTAATAGTTCGTGGCAATGGGGGTTTGTGAGGGTCGAGGCTGGTTGACACGCCTTACATAGAAATCACACTCTTGGATGAGAAATAAAAAGGAATCTAACTCTCTCACCCGAGATTTTGAAATCTCTCACCCGAGAGTTCTGTCTGAGAGTTTGTGTATGGCATATATCTAAATTTCTCACCCGAGAAAAAATTAACCCCGACAAAACTCTCGCCTGAGAAAATAATTAACTCCGCTCAAACTCTTATCCAAGAAAAATTTAAACTCTTGCCTGATAAAATTAGTTGACTTTTTTTCTCGGCCGAGAAAGTATATTTTGCATTCCAAACGCACCCATTCTCAAAAAAGCATTACCCAACTTCGCATTTTCACCTATAGCTTATCTAGAAAAAATGCACCCTCCAAGTGGCACATGAGATCAAAATGTGGTGCGATTTTTTAAATGACAATTTTGAAATTTCCATCTCCCTCAAAACTTATATGATTTTCTATTATAAGTGGTGTAGATCCACTTTTCTCTCCAAGAAAAACAATAAAATAATGCTAGATCATAACCAACTCATGTTGTGAAGACAATAATTAATAGAATAATATGGTCGTTATACAAAGTGTCTTCTCCAAGGTGGATGTCTACTTCTTTAAGGGAATAAAATAAAAGATACCTCATTCAAATGGGAAATGCAGCTCATCTAGAAAAAAATGCACCCTCTAAGTGGCATGTGAGGTCAAAATGTGGTGCGAATGGGACATGCAACTCATCTAGAAAAAATGCACCTTCCAAGTGGCATGTGAGATCAAAATGTGGTGCGATATTTTAAATGACAATTTTGAAATCACCATATCCCTCCAAACTTATATGATTTTCTACTATAAGTAGTGTAGATCCACTTTTCTCTCCAAGAAAAACAATAAAATAATGCTAGCTCATAACCAACTCATGTTGTGAAGACAATAATGAATAGAATAATATAGTGGTTATGCCAAGTGTCTTCTCCAAGGTGTATGGATCCTTCTTCAAGGGAATAGAATAAAAGATACCTCATTCAAATGGGACATGCAACTCATCTAGAAAAAATGCACCCTCCAAGTGGCACGTGAGATCAAAATGTGGTGCAATTTTTTAAACAACAATTTTGAAATCGCCATCTCCCTCAAAACTTATAGGATTTTCTATTATCACCACTTTTTGAAAATCCCACAACCACTCCACATACAATGACATTAATTTTCTATTATAACCACTTTTCAAAAATCCCACAACCACTCTTTAATGCATACTTATTTTTTTTCTCCAACAACTGAGGACGCTCCCCAAGGTCAATTTTGGAGTCCATAAACCCTAGGTGGGCAGTTTCATCCCCCATAATGACTAACCTACCATTTGTACAACTCACACCAAAATTTACTCACGCCCAAAGTTAACAAAGGATGGCAACTCAAATCTCCTTTTTCTTTGACATAATAATTCACATGTGTATCTCTATTTACCTTTACTCTTGACATTACCGTCTCTTTAACATTACAAATCTTCAACATTAAGATATATATATATATATATATATATATATATATTGTTATTTTCCATATAAATAAGTTCCCCTCACTCACCCACATATTAAGCAATCCAAGTTAGGAAGTCAGTGCCTTGCCACCACCCCTTGGATTTCCCTACTCTTCCCTAGTTTTCTAGATTGGGGGGTGGTATGAACCACCAATGAAAATAATAGTTGTTAATCTCGATAGGGCTCATTGGGAATGGATCTTGCAACCTCCTTATGCATTATGCTTATAAAAAAGGGTCGAACCAACCAAGCTATGCAATGGGGAAATATCTTTTCCAACTAAAAACTCACGAGGAAACCCCTAGGCACTTCCCCATATTTCGCAGATGGTACCAAATGTAAATCCATCAACATTAATTACAATGTCAAACCCAATAGTGACATCGAGTGAGGGATGCAACAAAGTAAACCAACCCGATGGATCAATTGCAAAACCTCCAAAATGGACCTCAAAGCACTCACTCACTTGAGCTAAACCACTAGGATTCCACACACACACAATTTTTATTCACTTGCCGCTTAAATAATTATTTTATTCACTTCAGGGTTTTGGCTTTCCCAAGACAATTTAGCTCCATTTCTTAGAATTTTCTCACACAACCATGTCACTCACAATCACTTTAAGTCTTAACCATTCTTAAGGACCTTGAACAAACTAAGGTTGCCATTGGCCTTGGAAAGAACATCATAAGTACCTATGTAAGCATGCAATCATCAATTTGTTCTTGCTAAGTCATTTTTTTGTTGCTAGAATCTCCCTCACTTGTGGGAATGGCCTTTGGTCTAAGAAACCATGGCCCAGGTGCATCTAAGCCGTCAAAGTCGCTTGGGTATCACACCCAGCTTGGACCACACCAACCCTCAACTGATTTTATTTTGGGTGTCTCCTCCAAACTAGCTCACCCATAAGAGGATGAGACCCACACCTTAACCGAATGAGCTAGCAAGATTTGAAATTCTTGCTAAGTCATTTAAATCAAAGCATAAATTATATTTAAAGCACAATCAAATCACCCTCCTTTCCCAAGCATTATCAAACTCACCATCTAACCCTATAGTTTAGAAGTCCCAATATGTACAAAATGTAATGCATTCATAGTGGAACATCGTATTATTACACCTACATAGATCCATCTTAAATCCGGATCTACCAGGCACCGAGAGGGATCAAATTTCTCAAGGTGCAAATTTTTTCGTATTATGTTAAAAATTTAAGATAAAATATTTACACCTTGAAAAATTTGATCCCTCTCAGTGGTTGGTAGATCCAAATTTAAGATATACCTATGTTGGTTTTAATTTTTTATAAATTCTGTAAAAAATAAATTTAAGATGGATAATAGGGCCGACATGTTATTCTTTTGTGATGTGGGTTATATTTTCCACATGAGCATTACCCATATTATTTTTTTATTTTTTAAGTTGACATCTATTAAAAATTTTCAGCCAAATGATTTTTTATTTTTATTTTTGGTCACATTATGTTACAACATCATTCCCATACTGGGTTGTAGAGCACCTTGCTACTCTTAGTGCAATTGTGTTGCAAAACACACACACACACACACATTATAAGTCCATGAGCCCAAGGGATTAGCTCAACCAGTTGTAGCCAATATTTATGGGCATTGGCTATTTCTATGTCGGAGTGCCAAGTTCAAACCACATTGGGTGAGGTGCACAAGTTTACTAGGGAATACATCCATGAACATGGAGAAGAAACCCTTGAGTTTCTTTGCAAAGTTTTCCTTGGAAAAATTCGAGAATCCATGTTTGATTAAATCTACATAGTAGGTGTTTTTCTCAAACCCAATCAAATGATACAACAGTTGGGTCAACAATCAACAACCAACTTCATGACTATCAACAACATGGGAAACAATGTGTGGGAGATAACTCACCACCCAACCTACCCCTCGTTCAAATACTGAGAGCCCCCAACCCTTAATCAGTAAAACTATGCGAGACAAATTCCCCCTACTTCCCTCACCATCCGTAGGAAATCCTCACAACATACTCATGCAATAGACAATTCTCTTGGAGCAATCTAACTAGCAAATAAATTAGCAACCTAGTGGAATAAGTTAAAGAAGAAGCCCTTGGTCCCCCTTTCCCCCTTCGTATAAAGCCCCTTTTCATCATTAAAACAATAAGGTATATTTGCATGGATGACTCCACTTGTCATCCATGCACTAATCCTCATTTTAGCTTAATGTATCCCCATTTAATCTTAAGTGTGCACATAATTATTTCCCCATTTTATTAATATTTGACTATTATGCACCTCTTTTACATGTATATTATTATGTACCTATAATTATAATTTATTTTCCTAGATGAAGCATTACACTTCATGTCTTCATGGTGATAAATGGGTGAGTATGGTGTATATAACAATATTGTTCATAAGGTGATGAACTTCCTCTAATCAATTATTAAAAGGATCGATGACTAAGGTATTATGTAATTAACTAACATTTAATTATTTAATGGAATGGGAACTCTTCAACTTAGGGTCTAACTAAGTTGTGAAGTGTTGATAATTGCACTTTTGAAGTAATGGATTAATTAAAGTGCTTTACCTTAGGTTTTATAAGGTTTTAATATGATTAATTAAAGTCAATCAAGGAAAAGAATTTTTATCACACTAATTAACCAAAGTACCTATGGTCTACACTTTAGATTAAATAAACTATAATTTATGAAGGGGGTGCTAAGCACAATTGTGTTTTATACACATTTATTAAAGATTATTGAATGAAGATTAAGGTTGGAAGGCTCCTATTTGGAATTCCCTACGTGATATGGAGGAGCTTCACACACGAGAAGCTTTATCATGACATAATTATTAAAACCTTGTAGAGTGCTAGCCTAAGGAGGACTTTAATGTAGTTGATTTGAAGAATGCCTGACTTTGATTTAACTTGGGGGATGTGACACATGGAGACTTATTGTTCAAACTCCCTAGCCCCTTTTGATTTGTTTACACTTGGAAGATACTCACTACATGCCATGGAATGCTCTTCCAGTAATAGAAGAAAAATTCATTAAAAAATATTTTTCCTAAAGGAGGGAATTCCTTTAATCATTTTAATGGTTAACGATGGGTCAAAGGTTGTTGGGAGGTTGCTAAAACTCCCTATTTCATGTCACGAGTGTGGAGTTTGTTGATTTAAAGCATGATGGGGTAATATGTGCCTCAAGGATTTAGTTGTACTCACTCATGTGGAGGATTCTCCCAAGGCTGCACTTCTATTTTTGGTCAAGGTGGTTAAGGAAAGCACTTGTTTAAAGGAACCTCATATTCTAGGAAATATTACTATATTCGTTGGTCCAATTTTTGTACTCATTACAAATCTATGAAAGTTTGTTAAACTGATCCGAATTTTAGGGGGCATATTGTCTAAATTCGGATGTATAAGTCATAAAAGCATTAAATGGAGAGGCCACCCACTCCCATTAATCATAAAAGCATCTCCCATCCATGGTTTTGGAATATTCCATACAACCCACAGTTTAGAATACACCCATCCATGGTATTTGGTAGCCCATGGTTTTGCTCCATGGTATGGATTCAAGGCACATTGTAATAATATTATATAAATGGATTTATGCCTTCTCAATAAAGCAAGCTCTTATTTTTGGCATCCTACATTTCTCTTATTCTATTGAGTTATTATTGGGTTATTGGTTTTGAGTTCCTTTATTAGTATAGTTTGAGAGGTGAGGCTCAAAGAACCCTCTTTGAGCCTCGCCCCTCCATGTGGCATATTTACTCTATGTTTCTCTGTCTAGGCTATTCATAGCCTAGATCTCACTACTATGTCTTTCTCATAACTGGTCCATTGTCTGCTTCAGCTTTGAGGCTATCTATTATCCTCCTTTCTCGGCATAAGCCTTTCGGTTCTCAGCCCCCAAGATATGGATCAGTGGTATCATAGCAAGTAACCATTCCATGGGAATGGGGGCTTAAGCATAGTTCAGGTTCAAATATATGTAGGAATTTCCAACCTCATTTTGGAACTCTCAGAGTCCATTTGTTGGGCCATACATTGTAAGCATCATAGTTGGTCCTCGGGTGCTATAGGGTTTTTCTACCCTTGGATCTCCATTCACCATTATAGGAAAATCATACATGGATTTCACTACATCCATTGATCTGTAGCATTTTTTAGAAATTTTTCAGGGTTTCTAAGCTGCAGCCGGAGGTTCCATGATCTCTACAACATCCCATGTTTCTCTACAAACCCTTAGCATCCTTTGGAGGACGACCCACTTCTTCAAAATTTAGAGATATGATGCAGTCTCTACAGGAATTTTTAGAGGTCCTACCATAGCTAATTTGAAAGGTATTTTCATTAGCTCAAATGGGTATTTCATGGAATCTCATTTTGTTTCTTGGTTTGTTATATATGCTTGTTTGAAGCAGCACATGTATATATACAATGCGGCGACACGTATGGCCAACTTCAAACAGGTGCCACGAACTCCATAGAGTGTTTCAGAGGCTCTAACATACCTCATTTGAAAGTGCGCATCCGTCTCTTGAGATTCAACAAACATTTTCTCACTCCACGGGAAACCACATAGCAAGTATGTTATATGGATGGAAAGGTGTCTCCGAGATCTCAATTTGGTCTTCAATAGAATTCAATTTCATCACCTGCATCAGAATCTATGAATGGATTTGCAACAAGACATAAATTGCACCAAAGATCATGAATTTTTCAATTTTTGGACTTTTATTAAATCCTATTGTAATCATGGTTATGGGTTAACCACACAATAGCCATGGTTATGGATCAACCATGCAAAACCCATGGTTATGGGGAAACCACACAAAACCCATGGTTATGGGGCAACCACACAAAACCCACTGTTATGTATTGTAATCATGTTTATGGGCCAACCACACAAAACCCACAGTTATGGGTTAACCACACAAAACCCTTATCTTCATTGGTAACTGCCACATTTTAATCATGAGTCTCTTTTAGCATGAAATGATGGGGTCCATCATTTTCTAAGGGGGGAGGAATGATCAGAATTTTAGGGGGCATATGGTCTAAATTCTTATGTATAAGTCAAAAAAGCATTAAATGGAGAGGCCACGCTCTCCCATCCATGGTTTTGGAATATTCCATGCAACCCATAGTTTAGAATACATCCATCCATGGTATTTGGTATCCCACAGTTTTGTTCCATGGTATGGCTTCAAGGCACATTGTAATACTATTATATAAAGGGATTTATGCCTTCTCAATAAAGAAAGCTATTATTTTTTGCAACATACCTTTATCTTATTCTATTGATTTATTATTGGGTTATCGGTTCTGAGTTCCTTTTTTGGTACAGTTTAAGAGGGGAGGCTCAAAGAACCCTCTTTGAGACTCACCCATCCATGTGTCATATTTACTCTATGTTTCTCTGTCTAGGCTATTCATAGCCCAGATCTCACTATTGTGTCTTTCTCACAGCCGGTCCATTGTCCACTTCATCTTTGAGGATTTCTATTCTCCTCCTCTCTTGGCATTCAAACCTTCCGAGTCTCAGCCCCCAAGATTCGGCCCTTCATCCATTCACAAATGTAGAAGAGTTTATTACGATCTTGAAGGGCATAACACTTGAAGAAGGTAACCATTTGCACACTGGAGGTTCTAGAGGGAAAATTATAGGAGGAAGAAGATCAAGTCTTTGTCAAAATCTCATCTACTTAGGCATACGTCCTTTCTACTTGCCCTTGGTGGATCTAACCAACTCAAATATTTTATTATTGTTGAACTCTTCTCGAATACTTGGTGACATGAGAACCATTATTGTTTCATTTTGATGGAAAATTTTAGGGGTGAAATTTAGCCCATGGGCTAACTTCTATTTTTTTTTTCAAAAAACGATTTTCCATTTTCCATTTGTTTGGAAAGTGATTCCACCAAATTCCATAGGATACAAATATTTTACTCTAAACATCTCAAAATTGTCCAAAAGCTATATAAAATCCTTACAAATTTGGAACTTTTTACAATAATATCATCAAACATTTTATGGTTGGAAATTTAAGAATGATTAAGATTTGCCAAGGTTTCTACACACAGACACAAAAAAATGAATGCCATGTCCCCTCCCATCGATTTGGCGCACGGAAGGGAACATGACTACAATTCTGGGGCTTTTACAAAAACTCAACCCCATTCATCATTGACAATTCATAAAACAAGTAAAATGCATAATAAAAAAAACACAGCAGAATGAAACATTATCCACACACATATCTATCATGCATTCAACATATAATCATAACAATATTCAAATAATTAAAACATTGCAGAAGTAAAACACATAGAGAATACTTATCTTGATTGCAAAGTTGTCCCGAGCAATTAGCTATGCAACTACAACGTTCCACCCAGCCATAGGCCAATTGTGTTCATCAATCTCTCAACACAATTGTTCCTACAAGGAATGGGAACACTCAAGCTCATGCACAACAAAATGAGCATCACATCTAAGCCAAGCCAGTCCATAGCTGGGTTTATCAAGCCAAATGTGAACACTCTTCTATTTATGGATGCTTGCACTCAAGCTCAAGCCAAAACAATGGATACCCATAACTCATGCCCCAACATACTCTTTCTACACACAACAAGCACAATTGTTGGCATAGCAAAACGTTTTTTAGATATGGGATTCACAAGAATTATGTCCAAGGTTTTTCCCCAAATCGTGGCACCACAAAAACGAGTTGTGGGAAAAGAAATTCGACCACAAGGAAGAAAATCGAGTTTCCAGCAGGTATATGGGCATTCAAAGGGAAAAAACAACCTCCATGGACCCCCAAATCATGACTTCCTTCCTCCCAGTCCTTCTGCAACACAAAAACGACCTCCCAGCTGTGGAAAAATGAGGGTAAACTCAGGAAAAACGTGAGGGAAAATGCCCAACTATCCCAGAACTCGTGACTGAGCCAAACTGGTTGATGGATAATGGCTTGGGGAGAAAATCCGTGGCTCTTTTCTTACCCAAGAAGTCAAACACGTTTTCCAAAAATGATGGCTTTCCCATACCCGAATTTTGGACAGCCATACCTCACCATTTCCCAAATAATAACTATTTCAACCTACTCTTGGGAGAAATAAATGATTGGGTACAAAAGTCAACATGGATAGTTGAAGGTTCATGGGTTCTCTTATTGACACTTGGCTTGGCTTTATTGGGTCCAAGGGTTTGAATATTTCCCTGCCAATTCCTTGTAAAAATCATGCCCCCATACTCTTGTTGCATTGCATTGCATATCTAGTTGTGGGTATTTGATTAAAATGCATGTTTACATCTTATTTATGATTTCCATTGTGCCAAGCTAGCACACGATCCACATGCATCAATTTTCAATTGCTACTACGAGAATAGTAAATCGATGGTGGGGCCTTGACCTCGAGCTCCTCACCACAATTTTTATAACGATATTACATATTTACATGTTTGATACAATGGGGCCAAAATCGGGATATTACAATGAATCTTTAAAATTTTACCTATTTATTTGCCTTGGAGAAAATAGTGTATCTAACCACTAGATTGCCATGCTTAGAAAAAAATGTTGAGAGATAATGGATATAATAATGGTATCTTATTGATACTATCTCTAAGAATTTTTGTTATGTTGAGTATGTGGATTGCTAGAGTATTGGGCATCCTTGTGGGGATGTGCATATATTTTTGTTTTAGGCATGTGCTCCCATGGATCTTCTATGGAGTTTCTATGTAGGTTTCTTCAGGCATTCAGAGCAGATTTCTGAGCCCCATGATGTGGGTTTTGAATAGCATCCTACTCTCCCTTTCACGATGAGTTTGGAACAACTTGGTTTTCCTTCTCCGAGGGTGGATTTGGACCATCAGTTTCAACTTTATTATTCATAAATGGTTGTTGATTGGAACAACATGAAGATAATTTCTTTGTTGGTTTTGAACAACATGATTTTTCTTTTTTAAGGGCAAGCTTGGAGTAGTTTTCTTGGCCCTCACTTAGGGAAAATATGAGTTAGCATTTTCAGCCACATTTTTCATTGTCTTATGTTCTTTATGAAGATGTTTTAGGGAAGTAAGAAGGTTTGGATGAACAACTTCATGATGAGGAGGTGTATTCAATCCCTATCCAATATTGGACAAAGAGTGCTTGTGAAAAATATTGCTTTTTCTTGGCTAGGGGTTGAAGACCTTGATGATTTTCCACATACTCATGATCTCATGCATTATTCCATCCCTCTTTCCATGAATACCATTGTATGTATTCGGCTCATCATTGATTTCATGTTGAATTTGTTCATCACCAAGGACAAAGGGAGAAGCCCTAGCATGGATGGTATGCTAAGGTGGATTCATTGGTTGTATGACTTCACCTAACAAGTTGATTTTCTCATTGCTCGGAGTAGGTAGGTAGGAGATGAATAATCTCTTCATGAGCATTAGGTTGAAGTGTTGTTGTTGTGAAGAAGAATGATGTGTGTTGATTTTATTGCATTTTTGGTCATTTCCAACAAGTACATTAAAACATTATGGGATTCTCATGCTTCCCCAAGTGGAGTACATGCCCCGCAGTTGGACCTAGATGTTATGCCCCTATTTGCATGGGTATCCAAGGGTGATTTTTTATATTGTTTAGGGAGCATATGGATTATTTGAAACATATCTAAGGTGATTTGGGGTTCATTTACCTTCTTGCAACAGTAAGAAAATATTCTTGGTTGATTTTAGCATATTGCAGCCATGTTTTAACCCTCATAATAGTAGTAAATGGCAATATATTTGAATTTGAGCTAGTACTTGGCAATTCTGAGCACCCATATAACTATTATGGGCAGTCCTTTGGGCACAAACAACCCTAAAATCAAATATGGGTGCATTGTATGCATGAAGCTAGCATACCTGATTTATGTGTTATGGGCATGAATAAGGGTATATCTATGGTAGATGAGCAAATTTGGGTGCATATTAGCTTGCAAACAATAGTCTTATTGAATTATGGTTGTGAACCAACTCTAAAAAAAACAATTTTGGGTGAGTCTGTGCATGGGAGTTTTGGTAAAGGGACATCATTAGGTAGGTTGTGCATTTTTAAACTCTAGACAACAGTGAACCTTCATCATTTCCTAAATTTGGGCATATTTCAACCATTAATTAACAATGAACATGCCTTAAAATCAATTTTGGGTCAATTTGGGGTAAATATGTGCATGATTTAGCTATATTTTGGTCTCTAAAAGTTGTTTCTAATAGCAAACAACAATATTCTTGAAATTTGGGAATGAACAAGCACTCATAACAACAACATAATAACATATTCAAGTGTTGAAGAAGTAGCTCGAGATTAGTAAAACACCCAACTCCAGAAAATATGTAGATATTTTCAAAGCTTATATGAAATACTTTTCTTGCATATATGCCATTGTAGAGTGACTTTTTTTTACTTGGGTAGCATCTAGGGACTTTTATGCATGCCTTGTGGGCATAATTATGTGAAGAGAGCTTCCTTGGATATTGAGTAGTGGACAACCCTTGTTACTTGGAGATTACTTCATGAGCTAGGGTCCACTTGAGGCTTTCTAGATGGGACCATCCCATTGCATGTTTTTACATTTTAAAGATATATTTCTTGCTTGTGGACATATTCTTGTAGGAGAATCTAGCTTGAAGGGGCCTTTGGAGGCCATGTGGCATCATCTTATCATTTGTTCCTTTCTTAATGGAGGAGACCCCTTGCTTTGGGGCATTATGTATCTCTTATATTATACATGTGGCTTTGACTGCTTTATTTTATTGCTTTGTTAGGATTTTGTTAGAAGTAAGTGTGGATTTTGTATTATTTTACTCCACCCTAGGCTAGATCTAAGGAAATAATGATATTTTATTGTAAAGAAGTTTTATCCCCTCCTATATAAAGTGAGCTACTTCCTCATTTTAACTCATGGTTGGGTTTTGAGAGCTCACTCTCTTTTGGAGCCTAATTGCCATATCTTTCATGGAGCATTTTTAAGTTTAAAGGTTTTCTTCTCTTTGGTTCCTTGATAGCTTAATATTTGAGGTATCTTGTATCTTTTGGCATTGTAAGAATTACGTATTTGGTCCATAAGAAGGGTAGTGTTACTCCATTGGTTTATCATACTTTGGTTTTGTAGGTTGATTGAGGTATTTGGAATCCATAGGAGGGGTGCCCATCCATTTTCATAGGCTAAGGGTGATCTAGATAGATAGGTTGAAGGTGTAGGCTTAAATGTTACTCTTTCCTCGCTTATTTATCTGGTCCATAAGAAGGATAGTGTTACTCCATTGTTTTATCATACTTTGGTTTTGTAGGTTGATTGAGTTATTTGGAATCCGTAGGAGGGGTACCCATCAATTTGCATAGGGTAAGGGTGAGCTAGATAGATAGGTTGAAGGTGTAGGCTTAAACGATACTTACTCTTTCTTGTTAAAATTTGCAAGAAGCTTTGATTATTTGGGATAGGAATTTGGCATGTGCCTTGCAAGGTTTCCCGTTGAACACATACAAGCAAGGCCTATGAGGGTTTCATCTTGAGACTCCATATGCCTCAAGGATTTTCACTAGTCTTCATAACCCTCCCATCACCTATACTACAAAGAAGGAACTCAATTTTTTCTAAGGCTAATTCTTCAAATCACATTGTGTCCTCATTTGCATAACCTAGCAATTCTAACCCTAGGGAAGTACCCCTTGAGTTGGAGATGAGACAACCGGAAGTGCAGAGAGGTGGTTATCAGGGTGATAGTGGGTAACACCTCTAGGTTGTAGTTGGGTTTGTCATGTTCTTTGGGGTTTTAACTATACTTGCTAGTTCATGCTGTAACACACTACTTTGATTTAATTATGATGTAAAGAGGAAAAAATCATGGAAACAATTACAAATATTTCATTAACCATCGTTTCATTTTGAGTCATATAGGAAAAATGCATCTAAAGAGTTACTGAGGCCTTGTGATACAAGGTTTGCCACATTTTACATCACTTTGAAAATAGGCATTGAGGTAAAGAAAAGATTAAGATTTATAGTTTTCAATAATGAGTGGGAAAGATCTCGCATTTTAAAAGAATAGAAGGGAAAGAATGTGGAAGAACTCATATTAAAGAGTAACTTTTGGGAAAGCGGTGCCAAAGTTTAAAATGCTGGCAATGCAATAGTTGTTGTGCTCTACATGGTTGACGGTGACACACCTTGTATCGATTTTGTATATGATAGCATCGATCATTTCAAGAAAGTTATTGCAAATGATTTTGTATATGATAGCATGGATCATTGCATGGAAGATGATTACATGGAGATATGGGTGGCAGTAGATGGAAGATGATGCATTTCCCTCTACAACACCATGTTGTTTGGACCGTAATTGTTTGGGTTAGAAAGAATTAAAAATAGAGAAATCACGAGTCGACTTTATGAAGCTATTGTGAAGCCGAATTTGGATTCAATTATTGTAGGTTTGTTTAGAAGGAAACTTAGGGCATACAAGTTACCAGAAGAGATGTTTGTAAGGAAATCATCCAAAGATGATAGGATCAAAACTATCCTAGCAATATGGTGGGATTTTCATGGAATGGAAGCATGGAAAGTTGCAACATTTTGCAATTTGTGTCTTGAGCTAGGGTCAAGTGCATTGGCATGTGAAAGGAACAAGAGAAACTTTAGCTATGTTAATTCCAACAAAAGAAAAATACCATTATCTCAAAAATTGAATTTTTTTGTTTCTGTTTGTAGTAATTTGCATGTGAGTCTTTAAACAATGTGGCGAAAGATTCCTGTAATTATTTTTCTCCACGGTTCATCTTGTTTTGTTGCTTTGGATGCATTAAAAGATCAAGATGATGTCATTGATTGTGATAGAATAAGTGGCGAATCCAATGGTGATTGTGCTTCTAGTGGCTTCATTATATCAAGTGCTCTAAATGTAAAATTTGTGCTTTTTTTTTTTCTTTGTTTTTTTTCTTTTCTTTCTTCAGAATCTCAATTTTTTAAAACATTTCAATGTTATGGTTAGTAGACATGTTTTTAAATTTTGAACAAGATAATCTTTTTGAAATATATATATATATACTTCCTTTTTTTTTTTTTTTTAGAATCTCAATTTTTTAAAACATTTCAATGTTATGGTTAGTAGACATGTTTTTAAATTTTTGAACAAGATAATCTTTTTGAAATATATATATATATATATATATATATATATATATATTTTTCAGAATCTCAATTTTTTAAAACATTTCAATGTTATGGTTAGTAGACATGTTTTTAAATTTTGAACAAGATAATCTTTTTGAAATATATGTTTATTGTTGGCATTTAATTTCAATTTTTATCATATATGTTTAATAGTGCATGGAATTTTATTATATATATTTTTAAGATTTTGAAAATTTTAATTATATACTTTTTCAAATTTGATGCTAAGTTTTATATTGAATTTTATTACATCATTTTCCTACCATTTTTTTCTTAACATATGGTTGTCAAACTCGAACTAACTAAGTGACTTAAAATCCAACTATAAGAAACACTAGAAATAACAAGGAATATGATAGGAGTGAAGCTCAAATTACAAAAATCAAATGTGCATAGAACAAATAGTGGGGGGAGGAGGGGTGGGGATATGATAGGAGTGAAGCTCAAATTAGAAAAATCAAAGGGACATAAAAAAGGTTGGGTGGGTGGGTTTACAAAAATCAAAGAGACATAGAACAAATGGTGGGTTGGTGGGTTTACCTCCACACTTGATTGTGGATTTTCTATGCAAATTCATATGATGAAGATTGCTCCAATGTGTACTCGAAGAGTAAACCATTTGATTGATATGATAGATAAGATTCTTTAAGTGAGGGGGGAAACCCTCATTGATACAGAAGGGCAATTATGGCCATAATTTGGGGCCCAAGTTACCTTTATGGGGTAATTAGGATTTTATTTAACTAATTATTCTTAAACACACTAATCTATTTTAAATTGAGACCTTATTTAACATAAGTGGACTTGTATAAAATATCTTAGGACGAATGGTGAGGCAGGTGCGGGTGGGGTGATTTTTGACCCTGGTGGAGAAATAGTGAAAACTTTTTCTTGGGGATTAGGAACATGCACTAATAATCAAGCAGAACGTTATGCTCTGTTCCTAGGACTAAAATTGGCTTTAGAAGGAGAATTTCATCCTCTTGTTGTGATTGGGGACTCCATGTTATTTTGTCTCAGACAAGAAATCATCAATTCATTGTAGACCCTCTCTAGCTGGTCGTCTTCAGAATCGTATCTTCGGTATCCTCCCACGGTTTCAGTCAATAATTTTTTTTCATGTTAAGCGATCCTTGAATCATCTAGCAAACAACTTTGCAAATAGATATTCCCTTATTCCTCAAGGTGGGATAATATTAAATGAAGGACCAACTCAAAACTATTGGATTCCTTACAGTTAAAAAGATCTTTATGTCATTTAAATGTTTCATTAAGTGGAAGGCCCCTTTATGCCTCCACGACACTTGTTTCTTGGATAGTGTGAATGGGGAAGTGTCCATTCCTCACGTTGGTGGTGATCACATTTATGGTGGTAGCAATTGCATTAAGTAGGGTTGGATCCTTGGTTTCAACACTCTTTATTCCTCTGTGTGTGTAGGCCCTGTGTTAATGAATTACCTCTCTGATAAGAAATCATTATTGAAGGTTACATTTGGTGCAACGTTTTGGGATTTCTTGTTTGGAATGGTGGTAGGGAATTTGATTTCTTCAGCCTTCTCCTTAGCTTGAAGAGTAAGGTGTTATGCTCTGTCCTCTCTTCCATTTTAGGTATTTCACCTTGACTCTGCTCTTGCATTCAACTGGGAGGTTTGGGACACTAGATTGGATATGTTATTGGAAAATCTTGAGTTTGGAGCAAATTGTGTTGGGAATATTATTTTCTTTGACAGAAGGGAAGGTTTTGGGTCTCCCTTTTCTGGTTTTGTTATTGTGTTTGTTGAAATAGTAAACTATAGACTGCAAACTATTGGGCTTTCCAAAACAGTCGGTTATATAGAAAGCCTTATATATATGGACCTTGAGAAGAGGGTTGAGATTCTAGTAAACCAAGTGAATGTTGCTACTGCTAGTATAAATGATTTTAAAACTCATCTCAAGTGGATGGAGGACAGAATGGAAGGCATGTTTGAAGCAGTTCATCAGATGCTTGCTTATACCCCAGTGTTGGATAGCCATCTGGACCAAATAGAGCAAATGAATCTTGAGCTTGATGGCAATATGGAAACTCATTTTAATAGTTTAAAGGTCAAGAATTGTGAAGACAAAGTTACAGATATGGCAGCTTTAGTATCAAAACATGAAGACCAAATTGGTGGGTGTTTTTCCAAAATAGATGAGAATTATGTGGCTCGCAATGGTGATGGAATTTCTGTTCTCCAGTCAGTACAAAATGGGTCTGAAAAGGATGGAGTAAATTTTGGAAAACACAGTGATGAAGAAAATAATTTTGTAAATATAATTGCTACAGAACATGAAGGTGAATATGAGGGTAATTCTGATGATGGTTCAAAAAAGGAAGAAGAGACTGACACAGAGAATGGATCTACAGGACATATGGAGGTCGATTCATATTATGTAAAGGTAGATATGGATGAGGAAGCTACATGAAATGAATCCAATAGTTTGGACAGTGACGAAGATGAAGATGACTTCTTTGAGCAAAGAACAACCAATGACTCTAGCAGTTATTTTGTTCATCATATGCTCTTTTTTTGTGTTTTAGTTATAGGATAGTATGTGAAAATATATAGTTGTCTAGGGTATTTAGAATTTTGGGAGGCTTATAGATCCATTTGGAATACTGTATATGTCTATTTTTATTTGCAGATGGTTTATATTACACCGTTGAACTCTATTAGTACCTTTTTGTAACACTTCGCCGAATTCTTTCAGCCTTTTTCAATAGAAATATAACCATTTCTGTTAAACCAACCTAGATCCAAATCCTCGGCTCTATCAAGTGCCCAGAAGGATCAAATCTCCCGAGGTGCAAACCTCTCCTCGAAAAATCCTTGAGTGCAATACCTGAGAATGGGTGCATTTGAATGGAATGGAGTTGAGCGATGACACCATGTGGATTCTTCTTAAGGATCTTTTCCAAGCGATGTGAACTGATGATGCGGAGAGACCCTAGTTGTAAGCCCATAAATTTGTGTTGTTTCTCATTGACTAAAAACTGCATCCAAAGTTCAGCAAAATCCCATAAGATGGGGCCAAGTGTGCGTAACCATTGAACGCCCAAAACCACATCACATCCTCCTAAGGACAAGGCAAACATGTCAGAGCACAGGTTATAATATTCCAGAGAGACACACACATTGTGACACTTCCCCTTGCAAGGTAAGGTGCCCCCATTGGAAATCATGACTTCAGAGAAAGGATGGACAAAACAATCAGACTGGACAAAACAATCAGACTGTTTGGTGTTCCGATGGTCAATGAAATTATGAGTGCTACCAGAATCAATGAATATTGTAAGAGGGATCTTCTTGAAGTAACCCCTGACCCGCATTTTTTGTGGGGTGGTAACTTCGGCTAAAGCATGGAGAGATATCTATGGGTGGTCATCCGGAGATGGAGGGTTAACAGGCGGTTGTTGAATGTTGACCTGATCATCCAGTGTATCTGGAGATTCTGCACCAAGTTCAAAGCTAGGCGAAAAATGCACGTCTAAGAGATAGAGATGTTGCTCAACACATCTATGTCCCTTAGTGAATTTCTCATCACAATTATAACAAAGCCCTTTTTCTCTACGTGCCCTCATCTCTGCTTCAGACAAATGCTTGATAGGAGTGGTGCGAGGAGCTGGCATGACAGGAGGTCGTTGGGAAACCATATTTATGAATGGAACAAAAGTGGATTTGGAGCATTGTTGGGCGGGGATCTTGTCCTCCGCCAACTTAGCCAACCCTAGGACTTCCATCATTGTGTTGGGACGAAACATTTTAACCTCGGAGCGTTTGCATCCTTAAGACCACTGATAAAACAACTCCTATAGAATTCATCAGACAATCCTTCTGTGTGATTGGCTGGTTTCTCAAATTCTGTCTGATACTCTCTCACAGTGCTAAATTGACGAAGTTTAGTGAGTGCTCCTGTGAAGTCATCAAAAGCACTAGGACCAAATCGTTGCAAAAGGAGTTGGAAAAAATCTGTCCATTTTGGCTCGTCATGAGCCTTGATGTACCAATGGTACCATTGAAGGGCTTCCTATTCCAAATGAAAGGATGCAAGTGGAACTTTTTGGACATCAAAAGTATTATGCAGACCGAAATATTGTTCTGCCTAGTATATCCATCCAGTTGGATCATTACCATTGAAGCGAGGAAAATCAAACTTCGGCCCACGAAAATTGCTGGAAGAAGAGAACCCTGTGTTCATGGCTGAATGCTGAAGATGGAGGCTGAGAAATTTTTCATCCAAATCTTGGAGTTTGGTTTTGATGGCTGCAAGGTCTTCCGCCATAATTTGTGCTCCTCCGCAAGTGACAACCATAACCAAGAGTTTTTTTTTTGTGAATGGGTAGAAAAACACAAAGAGAAGCTTATTTTGTAAAGGGAAATTTGGATTTGGGAAAAACTAGGATGGGTAATTGGGATTTGACTAGGTTTGGACACTTTCGAATGGACAGGGAAGCAAAAAATGAGGATTTCAGAAGCGGGGTGAAAGAATGGAAAAATTTGGCAGAGAGGGACAACAAAGCAGAAATATGGGATGAACACGGTGGCAAAATTTGAAGGCGATTGGGTGAAAATCGAAGAAGTTATGGCAAACCCTAAAAATGAACAAATGTGGGATTTCTGGTTTTGGGAAGTGGAATTTGGGATAGGGTCCTCAGGAATGAGATATGCAGGATGGGATTGCAGGGGTGTCAATGAAGTTTCAGGGCAAACAAAGTTAAAACAAATGAGATATGGCAAAAAAATGGATTTTTTTTTCTTTTTCGGAATGGATCTAAATCAGCTTTTGGAATGGATAAAAAATGGAGGGATCTGAAACGGCTCAAAATGGATCGAAAATGGCTGGATCTGAAATGAATTTCGGAATGGATATGAAACGGATGGATCTGCAATGACACAGAAGTGATCGGCAACAAATAGATCTACAACAGCGCGGAAGTGATCGGTAACAAATGGATCTGCAACGGCACGAAAATGATTGGCAACAGTTCAGATGAAAATAAATATGGACCCCAGGTATGCTCGGCTTCCTAACGGTTCAGGGGTTTCACTCGGCCACCAATGCTGTCTGACGGCTTGCGTATTAGGGCAGTACCCCTCACTCCACGGCTCAGGTGAAACTGATAACCGCTTTGCCACAAACGACAACTCTTGGTTTACCTCATGGGTGGGAACTAGTCAATCAGGTAGGGGTCGTTGCCCTTTTAGCTGGCAGGTCCTCTCAATGGGCCAGTTACTTAGGGGTTTCTGTGGTACTCCTCACAATGAGTTTTAGGGCTTATTCCCAAGTACTTCCCATAGTTAAGTGGATAGGGATTATTCCCAGATCCGAACCTGCAACAGATGCGAAAAAAGAAAATTTGGCAGAAATTCCACCCAACGAGCCAAAGAAAGTGCTCTGATACTAGATGTGAGGAACCTGCAACAATTAATTGATAAAATGCACAATATATGAAATCACAGAATATTTTTATTGATCGCAGGCCACTTCGAGGGGGAAAACTCCTTTGACCAAGCTCAATACAAATAACTTCACTGTACCTTCATTGGCATCAACACACACTTATATACTAAGTCTATGCCCAATACTATGGGTCAATACCATGGAACAAATAATACTACGAGACGACTTACAAAGCATATGCGTCCAATATTATGGGTCAATACCATGGTCTAATACAAACTATGGATCAACAAATACTACGGGATGACTTACAAAGCATATACGTCCAACAACAATATACTAACAAAATAAAGAGAAGTGTTGACACGGGTTCCTAACACCTTCAAATAGATATAGGGTTTAACAACTTTATTGGAATTACAAATGCTTTGAATAACAAAAGTACTAGACATCTTAACATATCAAGAAGTAGTCAACATAAGGTTTGGAAAGAGATTCCCTGCCATGCATGATCTCCAAGCAAGAAACCTTGTCAACTTCGATGTCTCATAAGGACCTTCAAGTCTTTCTTACCCTCAAAATTTTGAAGAACCCATTACGAACAAAGTGCTTATTCCACTTGAAACCTAATTTGATTAGTACCCAAGCCACCAAAATATTACGAAGTGCAATTGAGCTCCAAATTAGCTCTTTTAAACACTTATTGTTTGTTAGTTTTGAACCATGGAAAATTCTTGATGGCCTTTACCAAACACGAATATGTAAATATTTTGATGGAACCCAACAAGAGGAATAGTATACATGAGTTTCCACTAGGATTTTGTTGCATATCTAAAACTTGGGTTCTAGGATTGATGGATTAGTAATCCACGTGTCTATCTTCTTCTCCACCACTGCATAACCACCTCCCATAGGTCCTCAAGAGATACACTGAAGGAAAAAGGGATGCCTATAAATTTGAAAACTTGGCTTGTATGAATCCATCACAAAATTTGGGAGGATAACTAGTCAAGCATAGGGCACTAGCTTTTTCTACAACATTGCATTTTTATCCCATTGAATACTCAACCCAAAGGCTACATGGAAGGTGTTCAAACATTTCATGGTCTAGTAAGCCTAAGAAGTATAGTCTTTTGAGATTAGCAAGAAAACATCATCAACAAAGTTGTTATTAACCAATTTCCCAATGTTTGGTTCAGGGAGAGGAATCCATCACATTACACCCAAATTCACCTTAGAGCCAATTAAATAACCAAGAGCTTTAAATACCAAGATATAAACAGTTAATACCAATGGACATCCCTATTTGATGGACCTTAAGTGCTCAACCTCCTCTACTTTGAATATCTAAATATCAAGATAGGTTGAGACATTCAAAAATAGGGATTCAACATTTCTGATAAAGTATAGTCCAAACCCTCAAGATTGAAGTATTACCATAATGAAGGGTTGCTCCACCTAGTCATAATCCTTCTCAAAATCAATTTAGATGAATAAGGCATCGAGGTTGATCGATCTATCCCAATGCATGCCTTCCCAAATTTCAATAACATTATCCAATATACACCTCCCTTGAATGAATCCAACTTTCTTAAGGTGGACGCTCTCATGAGGAATGTATTTGATACACAAAGCTAGGTAGTTCTATATGGCATGTTAAGTAAAGCGATGGTCCACAAATTGGTAGTAATCTTTAGGTTCCATATATTAGGAATGAATTTGATAAGCCCTCAATTAATTGATGCACCTAAGAATGCTTTTGAAGGGATTTATAATGAACATACAACAAATCCGGTCCATTAAATTCCTAGGTGGGTGTGTAAAATTCATAGGGGAAATCATCAAGGGTAAGGACATTGTCATTGACCATCTATGCAAAGTTGTATAAATATTTTCTAGAGATAATTCCATGCCACATGCTTAGTTATACACTTTTGTAATATTCACAAAGTAAGGTTTAGGGATTTTTTGGTAGCTTCTTGACTCTTTATAGAGGAGCCTTATGTTTGGGAAATCATTCTATAATGCTCAACAAACTCTCTTCTAATTTCCTCATAATTAGAATTTTATCCCAGATAGGTATTTAATGAAAAAATAAAATCATTGGCCTTCTTAATGGTAAGGGTCTTAAATAAGTGTTTTATAGGTCAATCAAAAATCTCGAACCAATGCATATGTGCTCGTAGTTGAGCACCTATACCCTAATGAACATCCTTCACCTAAAATAGATGACTCAAGTTTTCTACATGAGCTTTATTTTCTTCTAATAGAGATGGAACTATAAATTCTTTTACAATATCTTCTAATTCATTGAGCACTCCATAGTTGTGACAGTGATGGATCTTAGTAATTTTCCTACCATACTTGCACATAACAGTGACCGCTTTGGATATGGCACATTCCCATTAGACTATCCAATGATTGTACCTTAGTAACCAAGAGATCAAGTTTCAAAGAGTAGAGATATAAGCTAGGCAACTTGGGATTTAGAGTTGGGAAGCATTTATGATATATCAATTTTGGTGCATCCACATGCATTGGTAGTCCAATAAATTGGTTGTGCCCTTGAAAAGGATTGGGTGACCTTCAAATGACTCAAATTAGGAAGAGTTTTTTTCTAAAAAAGAGCATGATTAAGTCTCTTGTAAATTTTCTTTGGCCCTTGCTTGAAATTCATCAAAGTGAACTAGTCTTGACAAAACCCTAGCTTTGACATCACTTGTGTGCATACAACATGCTATAGGTATTTATATATAGATGGGCTTCTTTCTCTACAATTGGCAGGCACACCGATGATGCCCCTTCTTTGTCCTCTTGACACTTAACCATGTTGAAATCCCAACATACAACCAATGGGCATTAAGAAGTTCATTGATGATCCAACACCAAAAAGTTGCACGTTATCCATGTGAGAAGACCAGGGTATCTTCACATAGGTCGAACGCCTTAAGAAAAATGATCTCACACACATATCAAAGATCAATACACTATGTGATTAAAATCCTCAAAGAGGGAAATAGAACATGGCCCCAGCCAACATGGTCGCTCGAGACAATATTATGCAAGAAGAAGAAAAATACATGAGCATCTCTCAAAATCGATTATTGATAAATGATTCTCCATGCTCTTTAAGCATAGATCATCAAACAATTGGGTGTTAGGCCACATATCAAATTTCACTAATATTGAAGAATTGTTGTAACTATCATATCACTCATGTGTAGGACATGATTGTTACCATCATATTAGTGAATTACAAAGGCTCACTAATGAAACACACTAAAAGTACATGTTAATATATTATTATACTAGGAAAAGTTGACCTTAGCTAAATCCTAATGTTTAAATATACTAACATCCCCTATTAAGAACAACATGGGATAGGATTGAAGAATTTACAAAACAACAAAAGGAGAAGGAAGGAGGAAATAAAGCATATTCCCCCTTAATGATAAATTCATGGACACCTAACAGATATTGGAGTTTTAGGAACTTCAAAATTGTGAGGGACTTTGTAAAAATGTCATCAACTTGATCATTTGTTCGTCGGTAAAATACTTCAAGGGCATGATCCTTAAGAAGACTCATAATGAAGTGCATGTGTAACTTAATATGTTTGCTACATTGATGTTGAACTAGATATTTCACAAGCTTAATGACACTTTGATTGTCGCAGTAGAGTATGGTTGGATGATGTTGTTGTAATCCAATCTTTGAAAGGATTTGATGAAGCCACATGGCTTCTTGACTTACAAGAACCATTGCTCGATACTTTGCTTCAACTGAAGAATGACCAAGGGGCACTTCAACTCTTACAAGCCTGAGTAATAATCCTAGAAGAAAGGTTGAAAATGTATCATGCGGTAAAACTTTGATCATTAGGATCACCACCCCAATTGGAATATGTAAAACCAACTAACTAGGGAGTGGCTGTTGAACTATACAATATGCAAAACTATATTGTACCCCAGATATAGTGAAGCATCAATTATGCAACTTTCCAATGGCTTCCATGGGGTTCATGCATGTATTGAGAAACAAGGGAAATTGCAAAGGATATTTTAGGGTGAGTATAAGCTAAATACCAAAGGTTTCCAATTAACTAATGATACAAAGTTGCATCCAATTTGGGTGAGATGTTGGAGGAAGAAAGTTCAAATCTATATTGAAAGGGAGATGGGGTTGGTTTACAATCATCTATATTAAATTAGCTATGAAGGTCACATGCATACCTAGATTGGCAAAGAGACATTCCTTATAGGGTTTGCAAAACTTGAAGACCAAGAAAATAGTGCAAGTGTCCTAAGTTCATCATTTCAAATCTCTTCTTAAGGTTAGCTTTGACATGGATGATAAGTTTGGGATCACCACCAATGAGAGTAAGGTCGTTAACATAAAATACAAGCATGAAAATATGGTCACCTGCTCACTTGGTATAGACATTAGGGTTAGAATGGCATTTAGAGAAGCCAAAGTCATGAAGGAATCGATCCATTTTTTCATACCAAGCCAAATGATCTTGCTTGAGGTCTATTATCACATCCATAGTAGTCGGGATACCATGATGCAGTTGACCATGTTTTTGCCCCAGAACTAGTACTACATTTGAGATGGGCATATTGTGCAAGCAATGATCAATAGTTGAGTACATGAAAAGTGCTAGAGTAGTGTGGCCTTTCCCCTTTGTTGATGAGCCTTCTTGTTGAGCCCTGAGGGAACCTTATTATGCCATGGTTTATTTTGAGCAGAGAAGCAGAGGTACATGTGGCTGATGAGATTTCCTTACCACGCCAGTGTATCAGAGACAGATACAGTGCAGGTATATGGCTGAGTAGGTATGTATATATGCATGTGGGTGTTTACATTTGTGTCGTTTATTTATATTAGTAGCTTTGACTAGGCATCTAGTGACTAGATATGGTGATCTGAAGCTTCCTAGGTTGTTATTGTTGGCATGGAAGAGTGGTTGATTTTCCTTGAATGTTAAGGATCTATTATATGCTTATTGTTATACCACACTTGGTACAAACTTGGTCATTTTCTTGTTTTCCTTGCTAGTTGTGGCACCACCTTTCACTGTCTCCACCCATTTGTATCTTCCATACTTAGATTACTACCTTGACTTAGTCTAAGACTTGTGGTCTTGAGGACCTTCTACCTTTGACCTCTATACACACTAGATTCCATGTCTATTTGTGTCTCAGCTCTGGAATGTGTAGTTGCATGGTCTAAACCAAAAATCTGCTTTTGGTCGGTTACCCCCGATGTTGTGGTGCAAGTAGGATCATGTTTTCCACCGGGAAACATCCCATTAGTCCTTGAAGAAAGTAGTCCTACTATCATGACGTGCATTAGTATGAATTATGCTATATCCAAAGAAAATGCAAGCCAAAGAGGCTAAAGAATTTGAAAAATCAAGCCAAAAGGCTAAAATGAAATAAAGTGAAAAAGGCCAAATAAAGTAGATGTAAAAAAAATGCAAAAATCAAAATGATTGTTGGCCAATTATAAGAAGTAAATGTAATTATTATTCCTCATAGAGCCCAAAAGGGCATGGATATGAGATGGAGTGAGGGACTGCTAATTCTAAGAATCCCCTAGAACCTTGCCAAAATATAGTCACTTGTGTACTCAACACAAGGGTTCTAGAAAAGATCCTCATGGAACCTGGATCAAGCTTGGAAGTGAGTCGTGGGTTGCTTGCTAGAGTCTAGTGGTAGTATCCATAGCATTTTATCCATTTGTGAGACACCTCCCTCCCCTAGCGTCTTCCTTTGTGCACATGTCATTGTGGTCCCCTATTTCCCATATTTTTCTAAGAGGTCACAATGTCAAAGTCAACAAGCCAAATTCCTTGAGCCTATATTTGTTTTATCCATCTCACCCATAACTAGCAACATGGTTGAATCTGTAAGTAAGCATATATTAGAGACTTCCTGAAAGGTAATGCAACTACTTTAACTAAGGTTTGTTTTCATATTGGTTTTATTGATCGCCATGGTATGTGTTGCTTAATGCTTGTAGTTGGTTACTAATATAAGTAATGGAGCATTATTCATCCCATTGTGCATACATGTTCTCATGGTTTTCAGCTCAATTATCACTTTGACCAGTTTTGACTTAGTCAACCTAGTTTGACTGGGACAAAAATAGGTCCCAGGGTGAACTTGGATAGGGAGGTTCGATTTTGTGTTTTTGGTACCCTTGGACCTCCATTGCAACATTCCACGCATCAGCATGTGATTACAAGCCACGGTCGGTGATATTTTTAATTATTAATATTTTTAATGGCCATATTTTAATTATTGGAGCACGGATTCTCATAACATGTCATATATTGAGGTTTTGTGAGTTTGTGAGTACATGTTCCTAGTGGTTTTAAGCCTTCTGAATCCAACTATGCACTCAAATCAGTCATCCGGGAAAGAAAAGGAAACATTTTGTTAAATTTATCAAATATGGAAGTTACATCAGCAAATAAATAAATTAAATCAGGAAATTATGACTTAGCAAGTTAACCAAAGGGAAAAGTAAATGGTATATCAGCAAGGGGATAATTTATTTGTTCATTAAACATACCATATGTTTTACTTGTTAGAAAAACGGGATCGCAAAGAAATAACAATAAACAATATGCAAATATAAATCACATAAACAAAATACAAGAGAGACACAAATATACGTGGTTCACCCAATCTGCGCTATGTCCACGTAGAAATTTACAGTCCTTTTATTATTATACCATCCAACAAATGAAGGGATACAAACTGCAGCATATCCGCTGCAACTTCCTCTTCTTTCTCTCACAGACTCTCTTACACAATCACAGAGATATTTACAATACTACAATACAAATGCACATTACAATATCTTCCTTTAAAGGGGAATTACCATGGGAAAATACCACAGGCTACCCAATACCATTGGACCATAAACTGTTGGCCAAAAAACAACCCAAAAAGTTTATTTCAGGGGCTTCACCCCCATACCCCTCGCTGGGATGAGTGTGCATTCCACCTACATAGCATATAAAACTAGGGTACAAACACAACTGAACAACAACACCTCTGAATCAGGAAGATCGGGCTCCACAATTAGCAATCTTCCACTTGGAGACTAATCACAACAATTCCACCACTGCTGCACTTGTTGGACTATGCTCTGAACCTTGGACTTGGAAAATTTCTCATCTTCAAATTCATGCTTAAAGGCCAACTGAAACCGAGTAGGAACTCAATTTCTCTCTGGTTACTACCTTTGTCAACATTTCTATAGGATTCTGGCTAGTGTGTATCTTTTCCAGCTTCAACAATTCATCTTCCAGAACAAATCGTATGAAATGGTACTTGAGTTGTATATGTTTAGTTTTAGAATGGAAAGTTGAGTTCTTTGCAAGATGAATGGCACTATGCGTGTCATTGTATAACCTACTATTCTCCTGCTTCTTACCCAATTCCTCCATGAACCTCTGTATCCAAATCATCTCTTTACTAGCCTCTATAGTAGCAACATACTCCGCTTCTGTTATTGAAAGTGAAACAACCTTTTGGAGCTTCGAAATCCAACTTACTATTGTTCCACATACAGCAAAAACATACCATGTGGTGCTCCTCCTACTATCTTTATCACCTGTCATATCTGCATCAACATATCCCTGTAGAACAGTGTCAGAACCTCAAAAACATAATGCATGAGTAGTAGTACCTCTCAAATACCTAAGAATCCACTATACTGCCTTCCAATATTCTCTACCTAGATTGCTCATATACCTGCTAACAACTCCCACTACATATGCAATACACGTTCTTGTGCACACTATGGAATACATCAAGCTACCAACTACTGATGAATAAGGGACCCTAGACATGTAGACTATCTCTTCCTGTGTTTTGGGACACATCTCCTTACTTAGTTTGACATGGATGGCCAAAGGTGTACTAATTGGTTTTGCATTCTGCATTCTAAACCTCTCAAACACCTTTTCTATGTATGGCGCCCTGAGACAATGTCAATTTGTGATTTTTCCTGTCTCTCGTTATTCTCATACCAAGGATTTGTTTTGCCGCACTTAAATCCTTCATCGCAAATGAGTTTGCTAACTTGCTTTTGAGCACATTTATACACTACATGTTAGACCGTGCAACAAGTATGCCATTCACATATAATAACAAGATAATATATATTCCATTATCTAGCCTCTTGAAATAAACACAATGGTCAAAATGGCATCTACTATAACCTTGTTCTGTCATAAACCTGTCAAATTTTAAGTACCACTACCTTGGAGCTTGCTTCAAGCCATACAAGCTCTTCTTCAACCTGCATACTAAATTCTCCTTTCCTTTGATCTCATGCCCCTGTGGCTACTGCATATAAATCTATTCCTCTAAATCCCCATGGATAAAGGTTGTTTTTGCATCTAATTGTTCAAGATGAAAATCTTCTATCGCCACTAGAATTAAAATAGTTCTAATTGAATTCATTTTAACATCAGGAGAAAATATTTCATCAAAATATACCTTTCTTCTGTGCAAACACCTTTACAACAAGTATGGCCTTGTACTACTTATTTCCTACATCTTCTTCCTTCAACCTGTAAACCCATTTATTCTGCAATGCTCTTTTACTTGTAGGAAATTGAACCAAATCTCAAGTCTGGTTTCTTACCAATGAGTCCATTTCCTCATTTATGCCTTGCTCCCATTTCTTTCTATTTCCACCTGCATTGCTTCTTTATAACATTCTAGTTCACCAGAATCAATCATCAATAAATAATACATTGAAGGAGAGTATCGTCCAGGGGGTCTACTTAACCCAGTAGATCTTCTAACATTTGCAGGAGTTTGAGGTACTTGTTGTTGTTCTTGATTTTCCGGCACCTTTGGAACTTCATTTTCTTTGATTTCATCAAGCATTGTGTACTCTATGTTTTCATTTTCTTGTTTCTTTCCCTTCAACTGATATTTATACATTACCTTTTCATCGAATACCATATCTCTACTCCTAATGATTTTCTTATTTTCATAATCCCATAAGCGATAACCAAAATCATCAACCTCGTATCCAATAAAGGTACACTTCTTGGATTTACCCTCAAGCTTTGTTCTATTTTCTTTATCAATATGGACAAATGCTTCACAACCAAAAGTTCTTAGAAATGAGTAGTTTATCTTTTTACATGTCTATGTCTCCTCTGGAATCCCACCATCCAAAGAACTTGAAGGCCATTTGTTTATTAAGTAAACAATAGTATCTACAACATCTGCAAAACTGTAAGGGAAACCCCGCATGCAATCTCATACACCTTGCATGCTCCATAATCATGATATTCGTACTTTCTAACACACCATTTTCTTATGGTGTTTATGGGATTGTCTTCTCTCTACGAATCCCAGGCTATGAACAATAACTATCAAACTCCTTGCTACAGTATTTGTTAGAATATTTAAATCTTCCTATCTATGTCATTTAATACATTGGTAGCATTAATTAATCATTTTATGATTAATTCCTATGTCTTAGACTAGATAATTGCCATTTGAGCCATTGTGTGGACCACAAGGCAACTTTGGGGGGACCACAAGACTTCCAGGTGTGGACCACAAGCTTCCTAGACCTCTTGGGCACATTTCTAAAAGATTCTAGATAAGATTCTGGGTAAAAGGCGCTCCACTGATTTGTACTGTTTTTTGCCCTAGGGAGAAAGCTAGTCAACTAGGGAAACTTGATTTTGGGACCACACATCCTCTATGATGTTTCTTCTTTCCATTTTTGGGATTTGGCATGGTTTTTCATCACACATCAGCTACAGGTCACTAATTCAAAAATTCATGAGCCTTTGGAGTGACTTGGAGAACACACTTGCCACCTAAGGGGGATTTGCATAGTTTTAGTAAGTCTGATTTTATGATGATCCAAATGGAATATTTAGCCATTCGAATCTCTGTTGTAATGTTCTATATTGGTAGCCTATTACTTGCCAAAGGTTGGCTAATGTATTTTATTCATGAGAGTTGATACAATTTGTATTATTTGTGAGTAATTTTCTGTGTTCTTGACTAGTTGTGTGAGATCTTTGTGAGAGTGTGTAATTTCTTGATCAGATCTGTTGATGTATATGTAACTTCGGAATGTATTTCATATATGTATATTGTACTCCTATAGAAATGGTATTATTCCTCTATACGGAGGTGTTTGTATTCCTATAGAGATGTTATTATTCCTCTATACGGAAGTGTCATCATTTATATTGTAAGTGTCGTAACTTATACTTGATGGGTTATTAGACCACCTTGTTGGGGTTGGCCCTGTATAAGTCATGTGGGTCGAAGGGTTATTACACCACCCTATTGGGGGTCGGCCATGTGGGTCAAAGGGTTATTAGACCACCCTATTGGGTGTCGGCCCAGTCAGAATTATGTTATGTGGTTAAGTTAAGGCTGACCTAGTAAAGGTTATTAGGCAAGTCAAGTCAAGTATAAATAGAGTGCAGGAGGCACTCTATTTCATCATTCTATTCTCTCTCACACTCTCGGGAGAGTGGCACACTTGTGGAGGAGGAGAAGCTGATGCTAGGAGATGTCTATCTCTTATGCTTGGGTTGTATCATTGCTTTATCTATCTCTAAGGAAATTATTGGGGTTTTTCACCTTTATGGTTTTCCCCAAGTAAACTCTGTGTCTCTTGTGTGCTTGCATTATTGTGTCCATGATTGATATGTTGTAGATATGCTGTACATGTTGTTCTCTCAGTTAAGATCCTAGATCAGATTGAAGTAAATTTTGAAAAATTAACATTGTATCATAGCTAGCCTGAAAGAAGGCATGCTATGGCATGTATGACACTTGTTGCAATTGCGAAGCTAGGGCTTGATATAGCAAAAACCAGTCATCGTAGAAATTTCGCTATAAATCAATTTTGGAAAGGTTCCAGGGTCTGAAAATCGTACAGGGAGAATCTAAGATCCCCATGTACCTTGTGTCCAAAGGAAAACCTCTAATTTGTTGTACTTTGTGATTTATGATCTGTACAATATAGGGTTTCTGCCTCTTTCAGATCTCAGTCATAAACAGGTGACCTTGGAAAAAAGGTCATAACTTGGGCTAGGAAGCTCCAAATGAAATTTAATAAAAAGTAACAGGTAGTTCACGGACTGTACTTTCTCAGGTAACTTTTTCAGAGGCCGAAATGGAACCAGTGACATGTGGCACGCCGTACAAGTTCGCTCTCCTGTTTTATCCCATAAACAGGTCACGTTGCGACACTTGGCATAAATCTTTCTCAGAGAATCCATTTGATAAGACCTATGGGGTTGGAAAGATGACAGGTTGAGCTATCATAGGAAAAAATTTCAAACCCTATGCATCGAAAATTTCGGAGTTACACCAGAAACAATCAGGTACATATTTCTGTCAAAACAGAATTATTTTTAAGCACCTTCATTCATGGCTTCCGGAATTTAGGGTTTCGGAGAAAATTGAAAATTTTGTAATCGGAGACTATGGCTGAATGCTACTCATCAAAATCAAAATTTAGAGACCAAGATCAGAATTTTTGGTTGGGCAGAAGGCCGGGCTTGATCAGACCCTAGTTCGGACTTTGATCGGAAAAGTAGAAAATTAGGGCTTCTACAAAAATGGAAATTTTTGAAATCTATGACCACGTTGGAAGCTCCTCAGAAAAATAGAAGCTTAGAGCTCTGGATCGAACCTTTTGATTGGTTAGAAGGGTGGGCTTTGTCAAACCCTAGTTCGGGGTCATGTCCAGTGAATCCGGAAGTTTCAAAGGCAAATTTGAGGGGTGAAACTTTGCAGTTTTCAAATTATGAGTATACCAGCTTGATCAACTCATCAAGGCGCATATTTCTATCCTCTCGAAAGTTTGAAATTCAAAGTTTGAATTTTTAGGGTTTCTCTGACAAACCCTCATCCAGCTCCAGATCCAGTTCCTACAAATCAAGTGGATTGGGTTAATCCTAGAAGAGAATGGATTGGTCACCTGCATAAGTGAAAAAGGTCATGTTTCAGAGGGAGATGAGGCTAAGGCCTTACATAAGAATATTACAAGCAATCTCGACAGGTATGACTCATCCATGTATGTTTCGAGATTTTTTCATGATTAAGTTTATGGTATGTTTGTCTTCATGTTATTACGGTTAGTACAATCTTGATTAAATTTAGACTTATCGTATCACCTTAATAAAATTATGAATGCATGATAGAAGATATTCATTGATTAGGGTGTTGACACTTATGATTGTACTAATGCATTATGGTGTTGTATGAGGTTTATGTTGTCCGCTAACATGAAAGGTACACCAAGAAAGACAAATCATGTTCTAGTTCAAGAACATATGATCATGATGACATGAGGACAAAGATTCATCCATTGTCATGAATCACTTAGAAGATCTATTTGCGAGGTATGTATAACTTGGTTCTATAATGGTTAACCTATGAGATATGCAGGTTACTAGCACAAGTCATTGAAGAGAACAAGAAGAGATCATGTGGGTATGTTAGACATAACTAGCTAACATACCAATCCAGGTATGTTTTTCCTATATCAAATTAGAATCCTACCTTGTGTTAGGATCCCTTATATAAGTATACTTGGTATGATTGGTTATGTTTATTCATAAAGTTAGAAATGTAAGTAATCAAGGGTTTATGCATTTTATGTCTCTTATCTTGATTGATGATTTAACTAACCAAAAGAGTCCTATGATCAAATAAGAATATGCATGAGTAAAAGAAGACTTCCCTGAAACCTTGAATACTAATGTTTATTATCTGTGTTTGAAATGATCATGACTATACATGTTTAAAATTATTGTGTTTTGATAGTATTAAGATTATACTAATGAATGTGTGATTATGTATGAGACCTCGAGGATAACACAATGATGATACTAATAAGCATGCATAGTGATGGATATAAGTTCAAGGACAGGTAATCCAGGAAGCAAAGATCAAGAGGGAGCACACTCCAGTTGTTCCTGCAAGGAAGCAAAGATCAAGAAGGAGCACACTTCAGTAGTTTCTGCAAGGATGCAGATATTCAGAGGGATTTGACCACTTCTCACAATCCACATCATAATGGAGTTGCAGAAAAGAAGCAAAGACTGAGAGGGAGTCAACCCAACAAACAAACAAAGATAAGTATTTGAATTATCATTCCTTGCATATTTTATTGTTTAAATAATACTGTTCAATAATGTATATACTCGTGTTCCTAGAATTAGGTTGTGTATTATGCATATTAGAATAGTTGCATTGATGAACAGTATACTACTAATATACATGGGTAAGTGGCCTATGGCACAGTACAATATTCCATTGCTACTTATCTAGAATGAAACCTCTTTGCTGACATGTTGGGAGTATTGCAAACTCTTAACAATGTTCTAGTAGAGATTGGAAGGCATCTAGAAAGTTACAGGATATGGATGAATGTTGTATTAAAGCATTGCCTAAAATAATTGCATGACTGTATGACATATTTCTTTATGTGTAAGAATTTGTTCTGAAAACTATGAGATGTTTTCTAATCATGCAATTTAACTTGTTGTGTAGGAAAGATCGTATACCATCACCTACAAAAGAAGGACTACAACATTTGTTCAACAACAAAAGATATCTATTGAAGATATTGAATATATTGAAGTTCCCAGGATCTGGGATGAAGTAATGGAAGAATGCCATGATTCGTCGATCATGAAGAATGATGGTTGGCATGTGAACCAGAAGGGAAGTCTGCCGTGACTTCCAAGTGGATCTATAAGATCAAGCATGTTGTAGATGGTAGCATGGAGAAATACAAAACGAGGTTTGTATCTCGTGGCTTCTCCCATAAAAAGGGATTGAGTATGAAGAGACTTCTACACCTATAGCCAGGCACACTTCCATCAGATCCGTACTTGCTCTGGCTGCAGTAATGAAAGGGAAGATACACCAGATGGATTTCAAGACAGCTTTCTTGAATGGTGTAGTTGAAGAAGAAGTGTATGTGGAGCAGCCACTTGGTTTTGAGACACATGACAGGGATTCATATATGTGCAGAACTTGGTATGGTAGGATAGACAGCTTTCTATCCAGTTTGGGCTTTACCAAAAGTAAAGCGGATTCCAACCTTTACTACAAGGTTGAGGAAGGCAATCCGGTGATACTACTTTTGTAAGTGGATGACCTGTTTATTACAGGTGAATATAGATTGATTGTCGACACGCAGTGGAAGCTTGCTGCCAAGTTCGAGATGAAGAACTTGTGGATGATGCACTACTTTCTAGGCATGGAGGTGTGGCAGAGTGTAGATGGAATCTTCCTTGGACAAGGGAAGTATGCAGTATAGATCCTGAAGAGGTTCGGGATGATGGACTGCAAGGCCATAGCCACACCTATGGCATCGAACCTGAAGCTTCTGTGTGATGCTTCATCTGATCCGGTTGATGTCACGATGTATTGTCAGATGATTGGGTCCTCTATGTACCTAACAAACATGAGGCCAGATATTTGCTTTGCGGTGAACACATTGAGCCAGTTCCTGACGGATCCAAGGAGTGTTCACCTGGTTGTTGTAAAGCATATTCTGAGGTGCCTGAAGGGTACAGTTGACTATGGGCTCAAGTATGATGTGAATCAAAAGTTTAACTTCCAGGGTTATGTTGATTCAGATTGGGCAAGCAGTGCTACAGATAAGAAGAGCACTCCTGGGTGCTGCTTCAGTATGGGATCAGGTGTGATCTCTTGGTTTAGCAGGAAGCAGTCCTGCGTAGCACTGAGTACAGCCGAAGCAGAGTATGTTGCGACGGATGAGCAGGTTGCAGATGTATTGACCAAGCCGTTGGCCAGAGTGCAGTTTGAGTACTTCGGAGAGAGGCTTGGTGCACTTCAGATCGAGGTTCCTTCCAAATGGAAGTGATGAGTCCAAAAGATGCAGATGCACATGAGCTTTTCTGACATGGTTGATGTGTTCTCCCATGGTCGTGATCTAATTGCTGAGCCATTATCACATGGTGGTAGATGTGTTCTCCCATGGTGTAGATGTAAGGGATGAAGCCATTTTTCACATGGTGGTAGATGTGTTCTCCCATGGTGGAAAAGTAAGGGCTGGAGCCTTCCCCGAATAGTGGTAGATGTGTTCTCCCATGTCGGTGATGTAAATGTTGGATGATGTGCATTTGGGTTGTGCTTCGTGGATGATGAGAGGATCTGAAGAGGACGATGCTATGATGATCAGGATGATCATGGATGATGAGCATCAGGACGATGCTCTAGTTACTGCTCTGTATATGCATCATGTTGGATGTTGGATATGATTAGTTGGATCATTTATATGTATGTGTATGTACGCATCATGTTGGATGTTGGATATGATCAGTTGGATCATTTATATGTATATGTATGTACGCATCATGTTGGATGCTGGATATGATCAATTGGATCATTTATATGTATTTGTATATGCATCATGTTGGATGCTTGGACCATGTATCTGTATATGTATCAGGTGGATATTGTGTATGATCAGGTAGATCATGTATGTTGATATATATCAGGGGGATACATTGTGTGGATCATGTATCTATGTATGTATCAAGTGGATCATGTATGGTGATATGTATCAGGTAGATACTTGGTATGCATCAGGTAGATGCATTGTATGATCAGGATGATCATGGATGACGAGATTCAGGATGTTGCTCTAGATGACTTGCATCAGGATGATGCAGTGATGATGATCAGGATGATCATGTGTACATTAGGATGATGTATGGTGAGTATCAGGTTGATACTCTATGGCTGTGGACAGGTTGTGCAAAGGAAATCCTAGATTTGTTCTAGGTCACATCCAGTATGAAAAAGGACTAGCACTGTGTATCACATGTAAGACCTGGTAGATCTGATAGGTTGGGTTGTGTGCCCGTAATAAGTCCTGGGATTCTCTTTCGAGGGTTTGTGATAGTGGGCCACATGTAAGACCTGGGAGATATGATAGGTTGGGCTATATGCCCGTAATAAGTCCTGGGATGCTCTTTCAAGGGTTTGTGGTGGGCTGCTACATGTAAGACCTGGGAGATCCGATAGGTTGGGTTGTGTGCCCGTAATAAGTCCTGGGATGCTCTTTCGAGGGTTTGTAGCAGAGGTCACATGTAATCAATCCTGGAGATCTTGTCGGTCGTGCTTAGGCACATAAATGTTCCTGGGATGCTCTTTAGAGTTCTTGTCGGTCGTGCTATGCACATAAACGTTCCTGGGACACTCTTTTAAGGTTTTGTGACAGTCACATGTAATAAGTCTTGGAGATCTGGACAGGGTGAAAAAGGCCTCAGATGCTCTTTAGGGTTCTTGCTAGTCAAGAGACTCTTTTAAAGTTTTGTGATGCACGTAATAAGTCCTGAGGATTCCATAGTATGGCCAGTGATGATGACGATGACTCGATGACGAGTAGATTCAGAGATTGATTGAGATAGCAGCAGCAGTGACGATGACGATGACTCGATGACGATTATCCAGTGACGATGATCCAGAGAAGAAGACTTGTGCTAGAAGACCTGTGTCAAAAAATACCTTCCTAGTTAAGAGGGAGTGTTGATGTATATGTAACTTCGGAATGTATTTCATATATGTATATTGTACTCCTATAGAGATGGTATTATTCCTCTATACGGAGGTGTTTGTATTCCTATAGAGATGTTATTATTCCTCTATACGGAAGTGTCGTCATTTATATTGTAAGTGTCGTAACTTATACTTGATGGGTTATTAGACCACCTTGTTGGGCTCGGCTCTGTATAAGTCATGTGGGTCGAAGTGTTATTAGACCACCCTATTGGGGGTCGGCCATGTGGGTCAAAGGGTTATTAGACCACCCTATTGGGTGTCGGCCTAGTCAGCATTATGTTATGTGGTTAAGTTAAGGCCGACCTAGTAAAGGTTATTAGGCAAGTCAAATCAAGTATAAATAGAGTGCAGGAGGCACTCTATTTCATCATTATATTCTCTCTCACACTCTCGGGAGAGTGGCGCACTTGTGGAGGACGAGAAGCTGCTGCTAGGAGATGTCTATCTCTTTTGCTTGGGTTGTATCATTGCTCTATCTATCTCTGAGGAAGTTATTGGGGTTTTTCACCTTTATGGTTTTCCCCAAGTAAACTCCGTGTCTCTTGTGTGCTTGCATTATTGTGTCCATGATTGATATGTTGTAGATATGCTGTACATGTTGTTCTCTCAGTTAAGATCCTAGATCAGATTGAAGTAAATTCTGAAAAATTAACAAGATCTTGGTGTGAACTGAATTTCACATGGTATCAGAGCTATAAATCTATTCCTTTCTCCTTCTATTGTCTTGCAGGATCCAACCAGTCTCAGGGAGGGCACAGTAATTCATCCACAGGGTGCATTCTATCATCAAGAAGGCGCAACAAGAAAGCTTTGGGCACACCCAAATCATTCCAAAATTAATTTCAGAGCTGCCATGGATCAGTCACAGTAGATCATCCTCACTCCATTCAATTATTTTGACTAGAAGGCGCAGATGGAGATCATACTGAGGAGCAAAGGGCTCTACAGGGTTACAATGGCAACTGAAGCTGAGCCAACCTCGGCAGTTGAGAAATCAAAGTGGCATAATCGAAGAGATGAAGCTTATGGGTTGTTGTGTCTCACTACATCCAGGGATCTTCTATTCCATCTCGATGGTCTTACCTCTCCCAATGAAGTTGGACTGAAACTTCAAGAATTGTTCGGAAATACCGATGAATTAAGAGGCCACCAACTGGATAATGAACTAATTTCATTGAGTCCACAGAATTTCGATAATCTACAGGATTTATTCTCCAAATTAAAATCACTTGTGTTGCAGCTGAAGCAATGTGGTATTGACAAAAAATATGAGCAATTAGTCTTGGCCATTTTCTCCAAACTTGGCCCCGACTACTCAGTCTTTGTTTCGACCTTCCATTCCACAAGGAAGGCAGTTAAAAATTGGAAGAGCCCGACACTTTCAGAATTCATGGAGCCTTTCGCACAAGAACAAGACAAATTGGTCTTGATGGGAGCCATTAAAAATCCATCCAAAGACGACTGTCTGAATGTTGGAGATTCAAAGGGTTCGAAAGGGAAGAAGAAGGGCAATTTCAAGAATCCCACTGGTGAGAGGAAAGACAAGCAGAAAGTTCATGAAGACACCTTGAATTTGAAGAGGAATCCAAATAAAAAGAATGAGAGGACAAAGTGCAATTATTGTAGTAAGGGATTTCATCCTTAAAGCTCTTGCATGAAGAAAACCATTGACCAAATGGATCAACTCTTGGAGAAATCCAGCATTCCTCTTCCAAGGAGCGCAAGGAGGAAGGATGGAGGACAAAATTCTGATGACAAGGAGAGAGTACATGCATTGATGGTAAGCACATCCAAACCTACCTCATTCATTATTGATTCCGGAGCTTCAAGACACATGGTGTCTACAAGTAATTTTTTCACTTCACTTGATTCTACCAATGGTCCAAATATTGTATTGGGTGACAATTCTGAAACATCTAGCAAAGGCAAAGGTAGCATAGATCTTGAGTTTGGTTCATTCAATAATGTCTTGTATGTTCCTGGACTTGCTGCAAACATATTGTCAGTCTATCAGATGACCCATACAGGGTTTCCCAAGAGGGTAACCTTCACCCCAAATGATGTTGAGATATCTGAAATATCAACAAGCCGAATTGTTGCATTAAGCACTGTTGATCACAGCTCTAGAATCTACAAGTTTTCACACTTTGTGCCATATCCCTCACCTTTTGCTCTTTTAACCCATGCTAATGAGTAAAGTAAATTATGGTATGAAATATTTGGCCATCTAAACTATAAATATCTTTCCCAACTCCATGAGAAAGAAATGGTCATAGGGCTTCCCAATATAAGATTTTCCAAAGGTGTCTGTCAATCTTGCATCCTAGGAAAACACTATGAGCATAAGTATGGGAGATCCAAAACTGAGAGAACCTATGCACCATTGGAGCTTATTCACACTGATATATCAGGTCCATTTCCCCATGAGTCTTTGAACCATGCCAAATAAATCCTCACTTTCATAGATGACTTTAGCAGGTACTGTTGGATTTATTTCATCAAGTTAAAATATGAAGTTTTTGGTTTGTTCAAGCTATTCAAAGCCTCAATTGAGAACCAGTCTAGTAGACATATAAAAATTATCAGATCTAATAATGGTGCTGAGTATTTGAAATTAGATTTTCAGCAATTTTGTGCCTCTTCAAGCATTCAGATGCAACACACAGTTCCATATACACCTCAACAGAATGCGGTTGCTGAGAGGAAAAATAGGTCTCTTAAGGAGATGGACGCATGTATGCTTGAGGCAAATTCATTGTCTCCCAAGCTATAGGTTGAGGCAATAAATTGTGCCACACATATTCAGAACAGAGTGCCACACAAATCTCTCAAAGGTATCACTCCTTTTGAGGCTTGGACAGGGCACAAACCTGACATCTCTCATTTTAGGATTTTTGGCTCAAAGGCTTGGGCTAGGATTCCACTTGAGAAGAGGAGGGCTATGCAGCCCCAAATCCAACCATGTCTCTTTGTTGGATATTCAGAGGACTCCAAAGGGTATAAGTTGTTGAACATGAGCACTCAAAAAACCTTCATAGAAAGAAGTGTTCAGTTGTTAGGAACCCATGTCAACCCTTCTATTTACTTTGTTATTATATTGTTGTTGTACGCATATGCTTTGTAAGTCATCCCGTAGTATTTGTTGATCCATAGTTTGTATTGTTGTTGTTGGATGCATATGCTTTGTAAGTCGTCCCGTAGTAATTGTTGATCCATATTTTGTATTGGCCCATGGTTTGTATTGACACATGGTATTGGCGCCTAGACGTAGTATATAAGTTTGTGTTGAGACCAATGAAGGTACAGTGAAGTTATTTGTATTGAGCTTGCTCAAAGGAGGTTTCCCCCTCGAAGTGGCCTGTGATCAATATAAAAGTGATTTTGAGTTCTGTTATTTCTGCTATCTCCTGTGTTTTCATTAATTAATTACTGTAGGTTCATCACATCTGGTATCAGAACACTTTCTTGGGCTCGCTCGGTGAAATTTATGCCAAAATTGTTTTTTCACATTTGTTGCAGCTTCGGATCTGGGAATAATCCCTATCCGCTTAATTATGGGAAGTACTTGGGAATAAGCCCTAAAACTCATTGTGAGGAGTACCACAGGAACCCCGAAGTAGCTATCCCATTGAGAGGACCTGCCAACAAAAAGGGCAACGACCCCTACCTGATTGACTAGTTTCCATCCGTGAGGTAAACCAAGAGTTGTCGTTTGTGGCAAAACTATTATCAGTTTTACCTGAGCCGTGGAGTGAGGGGTACTACCCCAATACGCAAGCTGTCAGACAGCATTGGTGGCCGAGTGAATCCCCTGAACCAATAGGAAGCCGCACATACCTGGGGTCCATATCTATTTTCAGCTAAACTGTTGCCGATCACTTCCACGCTGTTTCAGATCCATTCTAAGCCGTTTCAGATCCATTCCGAGCCATTTCAGATCCATTCTGACAGTCGTTCCAGATCCAGCCATTTCAGATCTATTCTGAGAGTCGTTTCAGATCCAACCATTTTTTATCCATTCGGTGTTGTTTCAGATCCATTTGTTTCTGATCCCTTCCGCGCCGTTGCAGATCCATTCTTGAAAAAAAAAACTATTTTTTCGCCATATCTCCCTTGTTTTAACTCTGTTTTCCTGAAACTTCACTAACACCCCTGCAATATCATTCTGCATATTTCATTCCTGAGAACCCTATTCCAAATTCCACTTCCCAAAGCCAGAAATCCCACATTTGTCTATTTTTAGGATTTGCCATAACTCCTTCGATTTTCACCCAATCGCCCTCAAATTTTGACACCGTGTCCATTCCCTATTTCTGCTTCTTTGTCCCTCTCTGACAAATTTTCCCATTCTTTCACCCCGCTTCTGAAATCCTCATTTTCTGCTTCCCTATCCATCAGACAGTGTCCAAAACCTAGTCAAACCCCAATCACCCATCTGAGTTTTTCCCAAATCCAAATTTCCCTTTACTAAATAAGCTTTTGTTTGTGTTTTTCTATCCATTCCCCCCCCCAAAAAAAAACTCCTGGTTATGGTTGTCACCCGAGAAGGAGCAAAAACCATGGAGGAAGCACTTGCAACCATCCAAACCAAACTCCAAGATCTGGATGAAAAATTTCTCAACCTCCATCTTCAGCATTCAGCCATGAACAATAACCGATAGCAAGAAGCTTCTGCAACCAATGGGTTCTCTTCTTCCAGCAATTTTCGTGGTCCGAAGCTTGATTTTCCTCGCTTCAATGGCACTGATCCGACTGGATGGATCTATCGTGCATAACAGTATTTCAATCTGCATAACACTTTTGATGTCCAAAAAGTTCCACTTGCATCCTTTCATTTGAAACAGGAAGCCCTTCAATGGTACCGTTGGTACATCAAGGCTCATGATGAGCCAAAATGGACAGATTTTTGCCAACTCCTTTTGCAACGATTTGGTCCTAGTTCTTTTGATGACTTCACCGGAGCACTCACTAAACTTCATCAAATTGGCACTGTGAGAGAGTATCAAACAGAATTTGAAAAACTAGCCAACCACACAGAAGGATTGTTTGATGACTTCTACAGGAGTTGTTTTATCAGTGGTCTTAAGGATGAAATCCACCCAGAGGTCAAAATGTTTTGTCCCAACACAATAATGGAAGCCCTAGGGTTGGCTAAGTTAGCAGAAAACAAGATTGTCGCCCAACAGCGCTCCAACCCCACATTTGTTCCCTTTCGAAATATGGGTTCTCAACGACCAACTCCTATCAAGCATTTATCCGAAACATAGATGCAGGCACGCAGAGAAAAAGGGCTTTGTTATAATTGTGATGAAAAATTCACTCGAGGACATAGATGTGTTCAACAAAAGCTCTACCTCTTGGATGTGGATTCTCCGCTCGCCTCTAAAGTTGGTGAATAAGCTCCAGATACACCGGATGATCGGGTTGACATTCAAGAGCCGCCTATTGACTTCCCATCTTAGGAAGACCACCCAGAGATATCTCTCCATGCTTTATCCGACGTCACCACCCCCCAAACAATGCGGGTCAGGGGTTACTTCAAGAAGCTTCCCCTTACAATACTCATCGATTCTGGTAGCACTCATAACTTCATTGACCCTTGGATCGCCAAACAGGCTGATTGTTTTGTCCATCCTTGCTCCAACTTTGAAGTCATGGTTGCCAATGGGGGCACCTTACCTTGCAAGGGCAAGTGTCACAATGTGCGTATCTCTCTAGAAAATTATAACATGCGCTCTGACATGTTTTCCTTGTCCTTGGGCAGATGTGATGTGGTTTTGGGCGTTCAATGGTTATGCACACTTGGCCCCATCTTATGGGATTTTGCTGAACTTTGGATGCAGTTTTCAGTCAATGGGACACAACACAAATTTATGGGCTTACAACTAGGGTCTCTCCACATCATCAGTTCACATCGCCTGGAAAAGATCCTTAAGAAGAATTCACATGGTGTCATTGCTCAGCTCCATTCCATTCATATGCACCCACCAACGGTCTCCACTACTTCCTTGGATAGATATGCAGGTGTCTTTGTTGCACCAGTGGGCTTGCCACTTTCAAGAGACCTTTCTGGTAAGCATCTACATCTCAGCAGGAAATTATGGCTATTTTGCATGCAGTACAGAAGTGGCAGCCATCCCTATTAGGGAATTATTTTTGCATCAAGACTGATCTCCAGAGTCTGGAACATTGTCTGGAACAATGGGTCTCCTCCCCAGCACAGCGGAAATGGGTTATCCAACTCATGGGTTATGACTATGCGATCACTTACAAGAAGGGTAAGGATAATATGGTGGCAGATGCTCCTTCTTGCAAATTTGATGACCCAGTTTCTCTTACAGCTATTTCTCTGCTTGTTCCAAATTGGTTGCAATCTGTTCAACAGGGCTATCTCTTCTATGAACTCCATGCTTCTTCATCAACAGGGCACTCTAGGTTCCTCAAAACCTATGATCGGGAACAACGTAACTTCTTTTGGCAGGGACTGAAAATGAAAATTCCCCAGATGGTGGTTGAGTGTGATACTTGCCAGGTCAACAAGGGTGAAACGACACTCCTTTCGGGACTGCTCGAACCCTTTCCCATCCCTACACAGATGTGGACATCTATTTCTATGTATTTCCTAGAAGCACTCCAGTGGTACAATACCACATCTAAAAGGACACCATATGAAGCAGTTTATGGCCAGGCACCGGCAATTCTTCTTCCATACATGCTCATCAGCTCCCCAATTCAGGAAATTGACTCGGTTCTTTGAAACCGCAATCAGATTCTTCTTATTCTGTAGGAAAATCTTCACATGGCAAGAATTCGATTGAAACAACAAGCCGATCAGCACCATTATGAGCGCACTTTTCACGCAGTTGATATGGTCCTTCTTCATCTACAGCCTTCCAAGCAATCCTCCCTGAAACTCGAAAGGCGTCAGTGGTCCGGAATGCAACCCAAGGATGCTATAGGGGAACCACTCCTTCAGATTCTGCATCAATTTCCACATCTAAAGCTTTGAGGACAAAGCTTCTCTAAGGGAGAGGGGATGTTAGGAACCCATGTCAACCCTTCTATTTACTTTGTTAGTATATTGTTGTTGGACGCATATGCTTTGTAAGTCGTCCCATAGTATTTGTTGATCCATAGTTTGTATTATTGTTGTTGGATGCATATGCTTTGTAAGTCGTCCTGTAGTAATTGTTGATCCATATTTTGTATTGGACCATGGTTTGTATTGACACATGGTATTGATGCCTAGACTTAGTATATAAGTTTGTGTTGAGACCAATGAAGGTACGGTGAAATTATTTGTATTGAGCTTGCTCAAAGGAGGTTGCCCCCTCGAAGTGGCCTGCGATCAATATAAAAGTGATTCTCAGTTCTGTTATTTCTGTTATCTCCTGTGTTTTCATTAATTAATTATTGCAGGTTCATCACATCAGTTTGAAGAAGAGCCCTCACAGAGTGCTGAAATGGGAGAACCATCTTCACCACTACCTGAAGAAGTAAGTGATGCTCCTATTGAAATTTTTTATTCTGATATTTCTAATGATGAGGACCATTTTATTGCAGATGCTAATTCACCAACAAATCCTAAATGCGCTGCTAAGACTTTGCAAGCAGCATGTGAACTAGTGGGCAATCCTCAGTACATAAGGAGGACTAGATCACAATTTGAGACTGCTCTCAATGTGAATGACCCCTACCTTTCTGATAAATGTTATATGATGGTGGATTATGATCCTTAGACATATGGGGAAGCCTCACATGACCCAAGATGGCAGTCTTCCATGGATGAGGAGTTTCAGTCATTGCAGAAGAATGAAACATGGGAGCTAGTCAAGCTCCCCGCAGGCAGAAAATTGGTAAGGTGTAAGTGGATCTACAAAAAAAAAATGTGAAGCTGATGGTACATAAGTGAAATATAAGGCTAGGATGGTAGAAAATGGGTTCTCCCGATTCCAAGGCCTTGACTACAATGAAACTTTTGAACCAGTTGCACAGAAGGATTTGATAAGACTAGTTCTGGCAATTTCTGCATCCAAGCGTTGGGAAGTGCACCATATGGATGTCAAGAGTGCATTCCTCCATGGGGATATTGAGGAGGATATTTATATCCAGCAGCCAGAAGGGAATACATCAAATCCTAACTATGTGTGCAGGTTGAGGAAGTCCTTATATGGGCTTAAGCAAGCCCCCAGGGCTTAGTATGCCAAAATGGACAACTTTCTCTTGTCACAATCTTATGTTCGATGAAAATCTAATACTAATGTTTATATGAAGCTGATTGATGGTTCAGTAATGATTATAGTGTTGTATGTTGATGATTTCATAACCACAGGTAGCTCTGCTGATCAAATAGCTTCATTGAATACTGCTTTGCATCAAGCTTTTTCCATTAGTGACTTGGGAATTCTTAAGCAGTTTTTAGGGCTTGAGATTTCTCAAACAAAGAATGGAACAAAGGTATCTCAGTCCAAATATGCATTTGATCTATTAAAGAAGTTCAAGATGGCTGATTGCAAGCCTTCAAAGACTCCATTTCTTTCAGGAGTTAGAATGGAAGAAACAGAATCTGCACCCTTGGTTGACAACACCTTGTATAGGCAGCTTGCTATACTTGACTCACACTCGACCTGATCTTGCTTATGTTGTGAGTGTGGAAAAAAGATACATGGAGCATCCACATGAGCTCCATTGGAGGGTTGCAAAAATAATTTTTCACTATGTGCAAGGCACTGAGACTGATGGGATTCACTATGTTGCAGACTCTAGCCTAGATCTTCTTGGCTTCACTGATTCAGATTGGGTTGGTGATAGCCTTGACAGGAAATCCACATCTAGATTTGTATTCATGCTTGGAGGTGGTCCAGTTTGCTGGTATAGAAAGAAACAAAGTGCCATTGCACTATCTTAAGCAGAGGCAGAGTACAAAGGAGCAGTGGATGTTGCTACTCAGTGTGTATGGTTGCAGGGTATTCTTTCAGAGTTGGAGATTTCCTTTAGTACTCCTACTGTCATCTTTTGTGACAATCAGAGTGTTATAAGGGTCTCAAGTGATCCAGTACAGAGATAGAGGACCAAGCATATTGAGATACATATGCACTACATCAGAGGACTAGTGCATGACCAGATCATTGATTTTTAGTATTGCCCAACAGGTGAGCAAACTGCAGACATATTCACCAAATCTTTTACTGAGAAGAAATTCAGCTATCTTAGATCACTGCTTGGGATCGTTGAACATGTGGTGGAGTGAAGGATTGATCAACAATCTTTCAATTTTGATATGTCCATTTTTTGAGGGAAGGTTTTTCCCATGAGGTTTTCCTTCTTTCCTTGTTTTGTAGACCGACTCTATTGTACAGGGTGACCAAGTCTTGTTACTGGGCCCTTAGCATTTCTATTTTCCGATATTTAGAACATAAAGTCAGATTTATGGGGGGGTGTTGGAATATTTAAATCTTCCTATCTATGTCATTTAATACATTGGTAGCATTAATTAATCATTTTATGATTAATTCTTATGTATTAGACTAAATAATTTCAATTTGAGCCATTGTGTGGACCACAAGGCAACTTTGGGGGGACCACAAGAATTCCAGGTGTGGACCACAAGCTTCCTAGACCAATTGGGCGCATTTCTAAAATAATCTAGATAAGATTATGGGTAAAAGGCACTGCACTAATATTTACTTCTTTTTTCCCTAGGGGGAAAAGCTAGTCAACTAGGGAAACTTGATTTTGGGACCACACGTCCTCTATGATGTTTCTCCTTTCCATTTTTTGGATTTGGAATTTTTTTTCATCACACATCAGCTACAGGTCACTAATTCATAAATTCGTGAGCCTTTGGAGTGACTTGGAGAACACACTTGCCACCTAGGGGGGATTTGCATAGTTTTAGTAAGTCTGATTTTATGATGATCCAAATAGAATCTTTAGCCATTCGAATCTATGTTGTAATGTTATATATTTGAATCCTATTACTTTCCAAAGGTTGGCTGATGTATTTTATTCATGAGAGTTAATAGAGTTTGTATTATTTGTGAGTAATTTTCTGTGTTATTGACTAGTTGTGTGAGATCTTTGTGAGAGTGTGTAATTTCTTGATCAGATATTGGTTTGAACTGAATTTCACAGTATTCACCTCCACTATTAGATCTGAGATACTTCAACCTTTTTCCTATCTCATTCTCAACCAAAGCTTTCCACTTCTTAAAAGTAGCAAACACATCATATTTTTGTCTAATGCAATAAACCCAAGTTCTTCTAGCTACATAATCAATAAAAGTAACATAATAATGAGAGCCAACAAGAGATTGTACCTGAGTTGGTCCCCATACATATGTATGTACAAGTTCTAAATTTTCACTCTTCTTCTATTTCCCAACCCTGAGGAATCTGACTCTTTGATGTTTTCCATAAACACAGTTCTCACAGAATTCCAAACTTACTTGCTTCAGATTTGGCAGCAACTTCCTTGAGTGGAGAATCTGCATCCCCTTCTCACTCATGTGGCCAAGCCTGTGATGCCACAATGTTGTATATGTTCCTATGGAAGCTAAAAAGATAGAACAGTCAATATTATGAGGACATAAATACAACGTACCTATCCTGACTCATTTTGCTATCACCATCAATCCTTTAGTGATCTTACACTATGTTTATCCAAACGTAGATAAACAACCACCACATCCCAACTGCCCTGTTGAGATCAGATTTCTTTTCATAGTAGGAATATGCCTTACATATTTCAGCGGCCAGTCACCTCCATTCTTTAACTTTATATGTACCTTACCCATTCCAACAATTTTACATGGTCCATCATCACCCAATCAAACATGTCCAAAATCACCTTGAACATAATCATAAAGAATTTTCTTATGGGGTGTGGTATGACATGAAGCCCCTGAATCTACTGCCCAGTAATCACTAGTACTAACTAATGCAAGAATCAAAGCATCTTGTAACACATCACCTGCTACATTTGCTTCTTGAGTAGTCTCTTGCTGTCCATCTCCTTTGTTCTTTAGAGATCTGTAGTCTTTCTTCAAATGTCCTTTCTTTCCACAGTTCCAGCACTCTATCTTTCCTAGTTTGGACTTGGATCTTCCCTTCCTAGACTTGCTACGATTACTTGGGCTCTTTCCTCTCTCCCTTTGTCTTCCCCTGCTCTACATGGTCAACACATTACCTGATGTCTCACATGTTCTTTTCCTTCGCATTTCCTCGCTAATAATAACACCAACAACATCATCAAATTTCAAAGTGTTTGAACCAGAGATGGAGTTACTTACAGCCATGCCCAATCCGTTCCATCTTTCTGGCAACGAGCATAATATTAGAAGATCCCTAACCTTAGCATCAAAGTTCACATTTACAGAACTTAGTTGATTTGTAATCGTATTAAATTCATTTAAATGATCAGCAATAGATTCACCTTCTAACATCTTCATACTAAATAAACGCTTCTTTAGAAATACCTTGTTGGAGGTCGAGGGTTTTTTCATACAATTTACCCAATGTGCTCATTAGACCCTCTGTTGTCTTTTCTTTTTAGATATTGAAAGCCATCGACGAAACTAGGCATAGCCGTATTGTTCCCAGTTCCTTTCTATTAAGAGCATTCCATTCTTCGTCCTTCATAGTCACCGGTTGTTTTATTTTTCCTCCCAACAGTAGGAATAGATCCTTCTAATACATATAGCCCTCCATTTGAACCTTCCATAACTAGTAGTTTTGGCCATTAAAATTCTCGACCTTAAACTCTCCTTCTCCTTCCATTGCTCCCACTCGAACCTAGAACCCTTCTTTCCTGCGAGTTTATCTATCAAATAGACCTTTGGCTCTGATACCAATTGTTAGAAAAACGAGATCGCAAAGCAATAAAAATAAATAAGATGCAAATATAAATCACATAAAAAAATACAAGAGAGACACTAATATACGTGGGTCACCCAATCTGGGCTATGTCCACGGATAAATTTCCAATCCTTTTATTATTATACCATCCAACAAATGAAGGGATACAACCTGCAGCACATATGTTGTAACTTCCTCTTCTTTCTCTCACAGTCTCTCTTACACAATCACATAGATCTTTACAATACTACAACACACAGCCGCATTACAAATGGGAAAATACCATGGGATACCCAATAGCATGGGCTCGTAAACTGTTGGCCACAAAAAATTTCTTTCAAGGGCGCTACCCTCGAAACCCCCCACACACCCCCCGCCAAGATGAGTGTACAATCCACCTATGCAACATATAAAACTGTGGTACAAACACAGATGAACAACATCTTTGAATCAGGAAGATGAGGCTCCACAACCAACATTACTTAGGCACTTAGTTTATGTTATGTGGCCCCCATTTCTTATTTCCTACACTAGGAGATTCATTCACTCCATGGGGGGCACTCCACTTGAGGGAAAGCTTGATGTATGGCAAGGAAAATACTTATTGACACTTATTGTATATTCCTAGGGGGTAAAACAACCTCAAGAAACCCCCTAGGACTTGTATTATGTTGTGTCCCACTCTCATGATGTATTTCACACTCTATGGAGGGTGCAATTGGGAAAATCCGCCCCCCTCTTAGTAGCTATCTACAATGTATTGTAAAAATTGATCTCAACCGTTGATCACCTCAACTCTTGATTAAATCCCAGCCATTGATGCTAGGGATTCTTCTCTACACTTCTTATTTAAAAAAGAGAGATGCTCATTGTATATTTTTCCTCGACTCTTGGATCTTGAAATAGTGAATAGAGAAAAAATTGCGGCAGAGTTTTTGAGCACTTAATAGCACAATTGTTGATGATAGATGATTGCATGTTACTTGTCCTTTGCATTTGAGGAATTTTGTGGTGGTTGCCGGCAAAATTTGTGGTGATTTTCTTGCATTTACAGGGACAACCAGCTGAGGGGGGCACACTTGTGAGGAAACACCTTTTACTCAACTCCTCAACTTCTTGTTTCTTAAGGGAGTGGTGTTGTATTATATATCAATGTTTTTTCTCTTGTATTCCATGCTAGTGTTCATCTTTTCCCACTAGAAATCAAGCTAACTGGTGGTTGTTTGTTTTTTAGAGGAGGGCGCACTTGGTCACTTGGGAAATGTTGCACTTGAGTTGAAACTTCTGCAACTCCTTAAAATTGATCTCTGCGCAAGTAAATTGTCATATATCTCAACAAATATTCCGAGAAATGAGTAGGCACCTCTAATATATCTATGTTTCACATTTCATCCATTTGTCACTGAAATACATCAATGAAATTAACACCATATACACTATCAACAAGTCTTTTAGTAGGAATTTCAAGTTTCTAGCACTTGGGTATTTTTAGCCTTTGTCTCAAACCCCTAGGGCCTAATTTTCACGCATTTTTGACTCCATTCGCCCACATTTTAGGCATTGGTTTGTTTTTGAAGTGTGCCCAAGCTTAGCTAGTCACCTCTACAGCTTCTGATTTGATGACTTGTTTCTTGCTTGTGACCCCCAAATTTCATCCTATCATTTATCCAAGCAATTTACTATCCTAGAGTAGCTTTAAATTGTTGATAAAATCCACATTGTAGTTCGGTTTTTCCGTTTTCCACTAATGGAGTTTTTTAGTTTTTTCCCCTCACTCGTGCTATCAGTCTTGTTTCTTTCCCAATCAAGATCCCTCCTTCCTCTTCTCCCAGTTCGGCAACCCCCTGACATCAAACCACCATTCCGTATCCATGTCCTTTTGTGTTGTTTTCTGCCTTAAGCTCACCCTTATGTCAGCCTTCCTACATTCTTATCTCGATAATAATGGAAATTGATGAAGTTGATTATGACACGATGTCGCCTTGATTATCGATCTTTAGCAGAGATCATGAGATAAGGTGTAAGGACCCGGAAGGGGTCTTGTCAGATATTAGGGAAGGTTTATCTCCGAAGATAGTTAATGCAGGTACCATAGCCACTATAGATAATGATGGCGTCGTCACCTCCAGTAAGGAGTCCAAGAAGGTCCCAAAGCCAAGGAGAGGTGCGAAAGCCAAAAAGGAAAAAGCTTCACTTTCAATCAGAATTGAAGAAATTCCGAACTATCTCAAGATTGCACTTGTTGGACGGTTTTGTGGAAAGGTGGTGGGAGAAATGTCTCTGCATTCATGGATGGAATCCAATTGGATTCAAGTCATAAAACAGCTTCCCAATTTCCATATTATGTCCCGGGAGTGGATACTTTTCAGAGTAATGCATGAAGACAATAAGAGGAAGTTGTTGGAACACAATTGGACATGGGGGCCGTCGGGTCTCCTATTGAAAGAATGGGACGTGAATTTTGACGCAAAAAGAGAACCATTGAACGTTTAGCAAGTATGGGTCATCCTTCCAGGCTTACCCATGGTATTTTGGCAAAAATCGATCGTAGAAGCAATGGAAGGAAAGCTGGGGAAGTTTGCCGCTCTAGAAGAGAACTAGGAACAAAAGGTCGATAGGAGGTGTGCAAAGTTTTTGGTAGAATTGGACCTGAGAGATGGGCTCTATGAAGAGATCAAATTGGAGATGCATGGTAGCTTCTGGTGCCAGCGCTTGGACTATTGGAATGTAGGCAAGTTGGACACTTGGTTAATGATTGTCCCAATCAAGCTCAAGGATATCAACCATGTAAGAGAAAATTTGGGTGCAAAAACCCTTGAAGATTCCAATTCATAAGGACATAGGTATGGATGATGGAAAAGGTGACAGAACAGAGAATGAAGGCGGGAACATAGGAAAATTGCAATCAACTACTCAAAGTCCAGATAACAGTTCGTAGTCTCCTGGTAAGTCGTTATTTACTACTGCTCCTCCTTCTACTGTTTTGATTTCCTCCCATTCTCCCGTTTCATATTGTCGGTTTAAGGAGCAGTTGGAAACTGATTCTTCCCATGAATTGACCTCGTATACCCCTTGAGAATTTGGTTCCCTTCCCCTCGTTTCTAACCCTTTGGTTGATGCCCCCTTATTAACCGACTAAAAGGTCAGTCCCCTGTACCTTCCAAAGTGTATAATACTCGCTCTAAAGCGGCTAGAAATGAGCTTGAGGAGGAACCCTCCTCGGGAGGGTTGGCTCTGAACCCTCGGCCTAAGGTAACCTTGGGTATAAAATCATTTATGATAAATGCCAAAAATCAAGTAGCGATTGACATTTTTAATGGCAAACAATCTACTATTATTCATGCAATTAGTGCAGGGAAGGCCCAGTCATGGGGTTACTCAATGATTTGCTTAACTTTCAATGCGAGGGGGTTAGGGGGCTCCCCCAAGCAAATTGCCCTCAAAAGGTTGATTAAAAAGATCAATCCTACAATTATTCTCATTTAAGCAACTATGATGGAGGGACAGAAAGCACAGAAGTGCTTAAGTTGGTGGTTAAAAGATTGGGAATTTGCGTATTTGAACTCGGATGGGATTTCGAGAGGACTAATTTATGCATGGTCTCCATCTGCTAAGGCCATCTCTACTAGTTACCACAAGTCGACAATTAATACTATCCTGGAAGATAAGGAGACTGGTGAAACTTTTTCAATCTTGAATGTATATGCTCCTTTCAGTAATCGTCAGGTTTTCTCGAAATCGATTGTTGAAGATGGCCTTTTGGAAGCTCGAAAAATAGTATTGGGAGGGGATCTGGATCTGACTCTTTCTGAAAGAGAGCTCTAGGGAGAGTTGGTCAGGCCGGACAATATTAGCAACTTTTTCAATCATCTTTTTGAATAAAAAAAGATGATAGATGTGCAGCCAGTTAAATTGGAACCGACGTGGTGGAATTGAAGGAGTGGGGAAGATGCAATCTCAAAGCGCCTGGATCATTTTTTAATTTCAGAAAATTTGTTGGTCGGTTCTATAGTGGTATGTTCTTGCGTGGAGGTATGAGGAATTTTTTATCATCGTCCTGTTATTCTTTCAATTGAGAAGTAGGAAAAGAAACCCCCTGCTCCTTTCAAGTTCAACCCTATTTGGTTAAAAGAAGAATAGTACAGGAAATTGGTGGAAGAAACTTGGATCCCACTAAAGTATGATACTTCGGTTTCCTATATGAAACAACTGGTGGATAACCTTATCAACATCAAAAAAGTATCCAATAAGTGGGACAAAGAATTTAGAGCTAAATTTCAAAGGGATCTCAAAGAAGTAGAGCTCAAAATCTCGAACGCTTATACACAGAATGTTGTTGGGGTATTTACAGCTGATGAGTTGGAGGCATTAAAGTCATTGGAAGTTAAAAGAAACGAACTGCTAGCTCAAGAAGAACGGGTTTGGAGACTTAAAACTAGGACAGTTTGGATTTCAGAAGGAGATAACAACACTAAGTTTTTTCACAATTTTCCCTCACACATGAAGAGCATAAATACGATCAAGGAGATAAACAACTTGCAAGGTGAATTGGTAAGCTCTTTCAAGGACAAAGCAGAGGCAGGAGTTTCATATTTCAAGTATCTATTCCAAGAAGAGGAGGGTTTCCCAATTCAAGAAATGCTCCAAATCCTTAGGCTTTTCCCCAAATTGGTAACTACTGAAGATATGAATGAGGCCTTGACGGAGGAGATAACAAAGGAAGAATTAAATTTTGTCCTCCACTCCTTCCAGAAAGGGAAAATACCAAGGCCTGATGGATTCTCTGTCGAGTTTGTCAAGGAGTTTATGGCTTTGTGAAGGATGATTTGCTGAAGGTCATCCAAGAATCTCAACGTTCTGGCAAGATGCTTGGTGCGATGATTATGACCTTCTTGGCTTTGATCCCGAAAAAACAAAAGCCTATCTCCTATGAATATTTAAGGCCTATTTATTGCTCTAATGTTATATATAAGCCTATGTATTGCTCTAATGTTATATATAAACTAGTATCTAAGACGATTGCTCAGAGGTTAAAGCCAACCCTCAGCAAGATAATCACGGAAGAGCAATTTGGTTTCTTGTTTGATAGGCAAATCCGTGATGTTGTCTCAATAGTCTAGTAAAACATTCATACCATACATAAGGAGAAATTACGAGCTTTTGCTTTAAAGTTAGATTTATCAAAGGCTTATGACAGGTTTAATTGGACTTTCCTTAGGCTCATTTTGATTCAGATCGGTATCTCAGTGGATTTTGTGAATTGGATAATGGGATGCATTCAGTTTGCATATTTTGCAGTTTTAATTAATAGTTCCCCCTCTTCCTTTTTTCGGGCCTCTTGAGGATTAAGACAAGGATGTCTGCTCTCGCCTTTCCTGTTCCTATTAATTGCAGAAGCTCTAAGCATAATGGTTCATGAAGCCAAATCTCCAGGGGTCTTGAAAGGAGTTAAAGTTTCAGCAACAGAAGAGGTCACCCATGTCCAATTTGTGGATGATGCACTCTTGTTTGGTGAAGGCACTAACGAAAATTTGAATACATTAAAGAATTTACTTCAACTCTACAAGAAAGCAACAGGAATGGTGGGGAATATAGACAAGTCCAATCTGTTGATAAACCAAATTTTGGAGGAAGACCAATCTAGAATGCAAACTTTAGTCCCCTTTCCTATGAAATCCATCATGGAAGGTTTCAAATACTTGGGTTTTGTATTAAAATCCAAGTCTTATGCTTTCAAGGATTTGTTATGGTTATTTTAAAAGGTGGAAGCTAGGATTTCTTGTTGGGAAAATTGCTTCCTGTCAAGAGGAGGGAGACTAGTTCTGCTGAAGGAAGTCCTACAAAGCACTTAAGTTTATTGAGCGTCTATAGCCTACATCCCGAAAGGCATTTTAACCAAAATCAGAAAGCTTTGCTTCTCCTTTTTATGGATGGATAGTAATCAATTAGAAGGTATCTCTTTGGTTAAATGGTCAGTCTTGGCCAACCCCAAGGAGTTAGGGGGATGGGGAATAAAAACCCCAGTCCTTTTTTGTTGTTCTCTTGCAGCAAAATCTCTGTGGAGGCTCATTCAAAATGCCCATTCAATTTGGGGAAAGGTCATGATTTCCTCTAGAAGAGTGGATGAGACTTCCTGTAAATACCTTCAAGAATGGTTATGTTGGTTGGAAAGCGTTGTCTCTTTCCTTTCCTCTAGTGGGAAATTAGTTGGTCTGGAAGGTGGGAAATTGGAAAATCATGCAGTTAGGCGAAGACCCTTGGGCAGGGGTAGGAAATGATTATATGATGTCAAGATATGTTATACAGTCGGTGAGGGGAAAAGGTTTGAAGGTTTTAGAAGATGCTCAGGCCCAACACCTACAAGCTTGGGGCAGAGAAGGTTGGAAATCTGCAGATTCTTTCGGCCTAAGTGGTGAAGTAGCCAAGGAATGGTCTTGTTTCGTCAATAAACTGGTGGGGAGTTTCATCCATATGGACGAGAGATTGAAGGATTTCTTAGTCTGGTCAAAGAATAGTTCTTCAGGAGAATATACGGCCAAGTTGGGGTATGACTCTGTGATGAAAGCTGAATTTCGAGGCAGAATTGAATGGTGGTGATCTAAGCTGTGGAAAGATTCAGGAATGTTAAAAGCCAAAATTCGTGTGTGGATTGCTTTGAGCTGTAAATTATTAACCTGGGAAAATTTAATTAAACGTGGATGGATTAGGCCAAGTCGGTGCTCACTGTGCCAAAAGGATGATGAAAATATTTCTCACCTATTCGTTTCTTGTTCATATCCAAAGATGGTATGGAGGATTGTGTCTAATGAATTAAAAGCATCCACTAATGAGATCAGCGCGAGTCTGGAGCAGTGTTGTCAACAATGGTGGAAGGACCCCTCGGTATGCTCTTTTGGTGCTTTCATGTCTTCTTTCAGTTATGGCATATGGTGGGAAAGAAACACCGCTATCTTCTAGGATCACTTCAATCCACAAGAGGTAATTGTAGCATTGATTGTGCAATGGACTCGGGAACACAAGATGAAGCAGAAGGCAGGCAAAATAAGAACTATAGTCCCTCCAGCAATTGATAAACAACAAGCGTGGTATTTCTTCGATGGCGCTAGCCAAGGTACTCCTCTATTAGGAGGATCGGGGGCAGTTTTGTTTTAAACAAAAAGTCACAAAATAAAAATCATTTTTGCCCCGGGCCATTATTCAAACAACAAGGTGGAATTGGCAGCTTTATGCGCAGTCTTAAAGGTGGGAATCTCTAGGAACTATAGAAAGTTGCAGATATTTGGCGATTCTAATTGGTAATTGACTGGGAAAATCAAAGGATCCAAATAAAGGTGCCTCATCTCCAACATCTGCTAGGAAATTCAAAGCTTGATGAGGAGTTTCGAATCTTTATCCTTTGAACATGTATACAAAGAGCTTAATACAGAAGCTGATATGCTCTCAAAACATGCCTTACTACTTGAACCAAGTCAGATGATAATTGAAGATGAAGGGGGAATCTCCCGTCTAGTTTATCGATTCGTATGAGATCATAGCTTGGGAATGGAAGGACTGGTTAATTTCATTTTTTTGTTTTGTTTCGATTTGGACCCTTCGAGATAATGAAGGACTGATGGGAGCTAGGAATGAAAACTTTCACTGGTGGAGTTTTGTATGTAAAAATGGATGAATAAAACGAGAATCTTTGCTTGAAGATCATGGTTTATACGAGGTGCTGATGTATTGAAATGTAAGGTCATGTAGCACTGATGTAAGTCCTTCTTGGACAATCTATGTTATTCTCTATGAATAATAGATTTTTTTCTATGGAAAAAAAAAATATATATATATATATATAAAGTAACAAGTAGTATATTTATATTAAAAAAGTTGAGGCTGAAAGCCAAACAACAAAGTGTTAAAAAACGAAATTGCATGTTGGTTGTTATCTATTTTACCCATTTTGATACAAAAATGACGCTGGTAATGATGCTACTAAGTTGTCTCAAAAGCTTCAAAAAAGGACTAAGTCCCCTTTTACTATAAAATTACGATATACTGTTGAATTTTGTACCTAGGGAAGTGTTCCCCTAGTGATTGTGTGCCTAAGTCACTAAAGGGGGACAAATGACATGACCCTTGTATTAATTACTTGAAAAAAAGTAATTAATGTCACTTTAGACTTATAAAGTGGCATTTCAATTTATTTTAAGTTGTGGTTGCAAGGGAAAATATTTAATGGAGAGAAAAGTGACTTTTCTCATCCATTGATGAGAAAACACTAAATTAAATGTGGGCCCTTGATCTAGTGTCCTTTCAGCTACCACAGGAAGGTGAAATGAAAAGATAAGGGGAAAACAATAGAAAGACACCTCATTCCTCATTTGTTCACTCATCCATGAGACTTGGAGAGCAAATCGACTTGAGGAAAGGAGAGGAGTTGAGAGAGAAGTGAAATTTGGCACGAATTCCAAGGAGATTCAAACAATAGGATGCAGAGAGACTCTGGCACACATTTCGATGACCACACAACAATAGTGATGAGGCACGAAAATTGAGAGAGCATGCACAATTTTCAAGAAGGAAGTATGGGCATGAATTCCTAAAAGTTTGGCACGATTTTCAAGGACTGTACAACACTTTAATTGCAATCCATACAACATTACTTGAGCATGCTATATAGTGTTTTCTGTGGCTGAGATAACACAAAAAAACAAGGCAATTTTTTTTTGTTTCAGTGGGCACAATAACCGAGGTAACCAGACCATATAGGAAACACATTTTACAAGGTGAATTTTGTAATGTTCTGGCAGTTCCGTACTGTATTGTTTAACACCTTAAATCGAGATAGTTTATGCAAAGAAATAAAGTCTATTCTAGCACTATTTTCAAGCCTAGAAAGTTGTCATCCGGTTGAGATAAGTTTGGCTTACTAAGTTTAATAATTGTTGTACTTGTTTACTTGTTTACTTGTTTACTTGTTTACTGTTGTACTATTTCGAGAAGAAATAATAAAGAGCATCTCTCTCACAGGTTTTCCCCAAGTTGGGGTTTTTCCTGAGCCAATTTGGCTAAAAATATAGAGTCTGAAATTTTCTCTGTGAGGTTATTGTTTTAAATATGCACTCAGTATTTTTAGTAAAATTCTCGTGTGCTTCTAGTTCATACATGTTTATGAGTTAAATTTAATTTGCAGCTGAATGTTGAATGAGATAGTGTGTTAATGCCTAATATTGGATACAAATCAGCTCTCCCAAAAAGAAACAAAAAACAAGACTAATTAAAAAAAAAATGAATTGACCAGAATCCAGTAGAGTTCCATTGTTGAATTCTTCAAAAGATATTTTACCATCCATAATACCAATGGCTTGCTTGGATAAGATATCAACTCCAACATGCTAGTGTAGATTTTTTTTTGTGCTCTGCGTATGCCCTTCAGCGTCGCCGCTAGGGTTACCATCAGTGCGCTCCCCTGCTGTTCAGGATGGATCCTCCCCTGGATCCAATCTCGGTTGATCGTCGTCGCTTGCTATATGAGGCCTTCAGGGATCTGGTGGCTGCCTCCCCTGTCTCTCTTGCTGCGTTGGTGTCTGGAGATGACTTTGTTCGGCTCTCTGAAGCTCCCAAGATTCAGATCATGTCGGCTGCTTCAAGTTTAAAGGCTCTTGCTCTCAATGAAAGAGGATTGATAGGCCAGTTCACTGAGATTTGGCCATCCCCAAAAACCATGGACATATGGATTAAAAAGAACTGGATTCCCTTGATCTCCGGAGGAATCCAACATTGTTTTCGTGGTAAGGGATTTTTCACTTTTTTGTTTGAAGCAAAAGATGATAGAGACCTCATTTTTCATAGCGGGCCATATTTTATGGGACCTCGGAGGCTCTATCTCAATAGATGGAGTCTCTCCTTTGATCCAGAAAAGAATGTTCCCTCGTCTGTCCCTGTCTGGGTTCGCTTGATCCATCTCCCCCTCCATTGCTGGAATGACGAAACCCTGCAGGAAATAGGGAACTCCTTTGGGAAATTCATTGATAAAGCAGAACCGAAAGGCCCCTTATTCTCCTATGCAAGAATATGTGTTGAGGTGGACCTAGAGAAAGGCCTCCCGGAGATGGTTAAACTGTGCATGGACGGATGGGAGTATGCCCAGAAAGTGGATTATGAGCAGTTACCATTCAAATGTAAGAAGTGCCATGAATACGGTCACTTCGTCAAGAACTATCCAAAAATGGCTAAGGAAAACTTGGAACAAACACAAGCAGCTGAATGGCATCCAGTGAAGAAAGGGAATACTGCTACTGCTAAAAAATTTGACCAACATAGACAGCAACCAGCCAAGGAAAAGGAAAAAACCCAGCAAGAATCAGAAATACTGACAGGAAATCAGTTCGATTCTCTCATAGTTGAAGACGGTGAAATAGTTGAGCCTGAGGTCCCTGAATATGAACCAGTGATCAATGAAACCCTGCTCTCCAATACCATTACCCCATCTCTTGGTAATGACAACGCTGTTCAGGATCTGGAAGGCTCTCCTCCTCCCGGAAGTTCTTGGGTGGACGTGGTTCGTCATAGCAAGGTAACCTCCTTCTCTGGCACCCTGGAGTCTTCTTCCAAAGGTTCCCAAGAATTCTCTGAACCAAGGCCACCTCAAAATACTCGAGGAAGAAAATCTCAGCGCTATCATAAAGAACAAGAAGCAGAGAAGGAGATTGAATTAGGAAGACAAAGAAGCATCGAGGAAATGAGGTTCCTCTAGAACAGTAAGGGGAATTCAAACAATAGGGCCAAAGCAGGCCAGCAAACCGGGAAAAAATAATGAAGCTCGTCTCTTAGAACTGTAGGGGTCTTGGTGGATCTATAAAATTTAAAGCAATGAAAAATCTAGTCATCTCATAAAAATCTGACATCCTACTTATTCAAGAGACAAAAATGAGCGATGTGGAGATCCTGGCTATCTCACATCTCTTTTGGAAAAACGGTCAGGGACATGCAATAAGTGCCAGAGGAGCTTCTGGAGGTATAGCTTCCTTCTTCACAAGTAAGTATTCTTTTAAAATCTTGCAAGAATGTCATCACTAGGTTCTTATTGAACTTTGTAATAAGGAAGACAATCTCTCCCTTGTAGTCTGCAATATCTACAGCCCAACGCATTACAAGGATAAACAACCCTTTTGGGATAGCCTCTTTAACCTCAAGAACCTCATAAGGGATAAGGACACCATTTTCGCTAGGGACTTTAACACAACAATATCCCAGTCTGAAAAGCGTGGTGGGACAAGGGTAAGGGATCCCTTTGGAGAAAACCTGGAAGATCTACTCTCTGACCTTGACTTGATCGATCCCCCCCCTAAAAAATGGTAACTTCACCTGGAACAACCGTCGCATGAGGGTGGGACACATAGCTGCCAGACTTGATCGCTTTCTTGTTAGCTCTTCTTTCCTTCAAAAAAATTTAATCCTGTCGTCCTTTGCAATCCCTTCTGCTGTGTCGGATCACAAACCTATCTCTCTTACCCTCTCTCTCACGGAAAACCTTGGCCCTATCCCCTTCCGTTTCAATCCTTTATGGCTGAAAGAAGAAAAAGCTTGGACCTTAATCTCCACGGCTTGGAACTATCCCTACTTTGGCTCTCCGAGCTATGTTTGGGAGAGCAAGCTCAGAAATGTTCGCTATGTGCTAAAAAGTTGGGCGAAATCGAAATTCATAAGTCCGGGGTTCCACAAAAAACTTCTCCAATCTGAGCTTGCTACTCTTCAAACTGATATGGAAAAGGTAGAAATTACCCCAGCGCTTCTCTGTCAGGAGCAAGAACTCAACAAAAAAATTATCTCTATGGCCAGCAAGGAAGAAGAGGTCTGGAGACTCAAATCCAGATAGCTCTGGCTTAAAGGAGGGGACAGTAACACCAGTTATTTCCATAAGCAAACAAAAGTACGCTTAAGCCGTAATATGATAAAGGAGCTCAGAGATAAAAATGGAATGAAAATCCTTGATCAAGAGTTGATAAAAACACATGTTCTGCAGCACTTCCACAAGCTATATTCTGATAAAAATGAGACAGACCCCCTGGCGCAGGCTGATCTCCTCATTGAAATACCCTCTCTCATCACCGATGGGGAAAACCGGGAACTTTACAAACCAATCTTAGAGTATGAAATCAAAGATGCAATATGGTCACTTCAAGTTGACAAATCTCCTGGACCTGACGGGTTCACTATAAACTTGTATAGAGCAGCTTGGGACATAATCAAAGATGATCTGAAAAAAATGTTGAACTGGACTAGGAAAAAGGATGAGATAGGAGGAGCCACCAACTCGTCCTTCTTGGCCTTAATCCCTAAAGACAATACCTCCCTCTCTATAGATCGCTTTTGACCAATTTCTCTATGTAACACTTCTTACAAAATCTTGGCAAAAATTCTAGCCACCAGAATGAAGAATATCATGGGATGCCTTATCTCGGAGACTCAAGGCGGGTTCATTGCTGGAAGACAAATACTGGACAATATCATCATTGTACAGGAAGCCATCCATTCAAGCATGAATCGCAAGCAACAAGGTATGGTTGTCAAACTTGACATGGCAAATGCTTTTGACAGGGTCAATCACTTCTTCCTTTTTGAAATAATGATTAAGTTTGGCTTCTCTCAGAATTTTGTAAGATGGATTAAGGCTTGTGTGAGCAGGATGTGGATAGCCCCTTTAGTCAATGGTCGCCCAACTGAATTTTTCCAAGCTTCCCGTGGCCTCAGGCAAGGTTTCCCTCTCTCCCTGTTTCTCTACATCCTGATGGAAGATTCTTTAAGTCGAAGACTCCTTAAACTTCAACATTCGAGTGAGCTCAAAGGTCTCAAGATTGCTAGGGGAGTCCGTGCTGCTAACAATGCACAGTTTGCGGATGATACTATTCTTTTGGGTGGAGCTTCCACTGTCATTGTTGAACGCTTCAAAAGAGCTCTCACCACCTTTTTAACTGCTTTGGATGGAAAAATCAATGAAGTAAAATCCAAAGTGTATGGCTGGAATTTCCCTCCAGTAACCTTAGCCAGTATCTCTAGAATTTTCGGCTTTGAAGGAATTTCAAGCTGGAACTCTTTCAACTACCTTGGAGTCCCAATCTTCAAAGGAAAAAAAAGGAAGTAGGACTAGCAAATCTTGATCGATAAAATCAAAAAGAAAATCTCTGGGTGGGGATTTCGATGGTTAAATCCAACAGGGAAGCTTACCTTAATCAAATCAATTTTGTCTACTTATCCGATTTATGTCTGCTCCATCTCTGTAGCTCCAAGTTATGTTGTACAGGATATAAGCAAAGAGCTCAGAAATTTTCTTTGGCAAGGGGGAAAAGAGAGCAACACTAAGAAGTTTCATCTCATAAATTCGGACACTATCTGCAATCCGAAAAATAAAGGCGGAGCTCGAATTAAAGACCCAAGCTTTATGAATTTGGATCTTGGGGCTAAGATTCTGTGGAGGCTGGTAATGGACAGAGATGCATGGTGGAAAAAAGCCCTGCAGAAAAAATATATGAGAGAAACTAGGAAACACTGCATTGATAATATTGACCTGGACAAGAAAGGCTCTCCTATATGGGACTTGTGTAGGAAGGCAGCTTTCATTATAAAAGAAAAAATATATTGGATTGCTAGCAGTGGTCAAAATATCAAGATTTGGTATGATAAAATGGGAAGAAGCTCCCCAGCCGACTTTCTGCAGGAACTCAGCCTTCTCAAAAATTGGATGGACAGGAATCATCTACACTCCTTGTATGATATCTCCAATTGGTCCAGCTACGGACATTGGATTGGATGGAAGGACATTGATCTTCCCTCAACTTTGATTGAGGATTATAACGCTCTTCTCCAACTTCTTCAAGAACATTGTCCTATCAGTTGCAAGCTCAAAGATAGACGGGGATGGGGAAGATCTGGAGCATATACGGTGAGGGAAGGTTATCATTATGTTTGAGAAAGGAGAGAGATGTTGTAGATATAAATTGGGTCAAGGTTTGGAGTAAAGACAGTTTTCCCAAGATGAATGTTTTTTACTGGACTCTCGCTCATAGAAAAACGTTAACTGCAGATAATCTGAGGAAAAGAGGAATCGAGGGGCCTCTTCGATGTGTTTTGTGTAAAGAAGCTGAAGAGTCAATGGACCACCTCTTCCTAAACTGCAAATTCACGCTTGAGGTTTGGAAGATGGCCATCACTAGTTTGGGAGCTAATTTGGTAGTGCCTACAAATTGGAGCGATGTCTTTAATTGTTCGAAGGATTTCTTTCATGGATCTTTCTTCAGAAAGCCAGATCTCTCTAGAGCTTGGGAAGCTCTTCCAAGGTTTATCAACTGGAAAGTTTAGACAACGAGAAATAAAGAAATCTTTGAAGGTATGGTTGCCAATCCTAGAAAGGTTTATATTGTTGTTAAGACCCTCTAGGTTGAGGTTCTATCCTCGCGAGGGATGCCCAGCATTCAGCAGGAGCCCCTCTCAGTACATGAAAGAAATTGGATGGCAGATTTTCTTTAGCAGCATTCCTCTTCTACCCGGCTGACTCCACTCAAGAATGAGAGTCATTGGACTTGGTAGCTAAGAATAAACAAGGACGAGCATCAGCAATGGATGACACATCAGGATAGTAGCATTCTATTTTTTGATGGCGCATCGAAGGGAAATCTAGGGTTGGCAGGTGCGGGGGGAGTAATGCTAGACTCCACGGAGAACAAGCAGAAAGACTTCACCTGGGGCATTGGGAGGAAGACTAACAGTGCAGCGGAATGGCTAGGACTCATTAAAGGAATGGAGATTGTAGCCAGCCTGGGAATTAAGAATCTAACTATCCTTGGAGACTCCCTAATCATAATTAGAGAAGCTATGCATATCATTTCCAAAAGAAAAGATCCCACTTCCAAAATGCATTTCCTTCTTCAAAGCATCAGCTCCGAATTCCATAAACTCAATTTCTTTCATATCCTGCATGGGTTGAACGAGAAAGCAGATGAAATGGCGAATAAAGGAGTTGAGCTGGATTATGGCAACATAAGGCTTGATAATGATATTTTGGAAACAACCTGGATCCCGTAATCAAAGTGTTGGATATTGGGCTAAGTCCCTTTCCTTATTTGTTTCTTCATTTATGGACCATATTTTCTTAATTATTAGCAATTTAATGGAGTATTTCTGGGAACTCTCCCTTGGAAATTTGACAGCGTATTCCCCTCATAAGTGCAGCCTTTGCATGCATGGAATTAAATATCCACAGAGTACTTCCAGTTGGCTGGCATGCGGACTCCATGAATCGATAAAGCCTCAACTCCGGGCACAAAATAGAATTCACTCTACGTTTTATTATCTCATTGCTCTGCTTGGTCTAGGAATTAATTTGTTCCCTGTCGTTTGGTGAAGTTCCAGTGTTGATAAAGAAATGGAGAATCATGACATTGGGTGTGGTGGAGAGATTCACTGTCGTGGAGTTAGGAGTTATTAGAGGGATGAGAACCCCAATCATGGAGGCTGTTGCAAGAAGGGGCACGGTTCCATTGTTGTGTGTCGCGGAGGTGTTCAGCAGAAAGAAAGTTGGGGAGATTCTGCAGAACAGGAGGGCCACCCGGGGCTTGACCCTTGTCGACGGCATGCTGGGGCGGGAAAAGACACCATGCAAGAAGAGAAATGAAGTATTTCAAAATTTGAGGTGGAATTTCTGGACCGCTTGCAAGATTTGGAGTTGCAGGTGAGACTGGTTCGTGGAGAGAACATGGAGTTCAGAAAAATAATAGCTCACCTCTATAACTTTGTTACTTCCTCTCACTCTGAGATGAGAGCTCAGAGTAATTTTGTTGCTGCAAAAATCGAGCATTTGGAGGAAACTTTGGGTTTTTCCTACCCCGCAAAGTCAGGAAGCTTAAAGATACTGACAGCGAACTCGAGGTCATTAACTGCAAGATGAAGAAACTTCAGAATTTTATGGCTTCAGCTGGTAATTACGTGGACCTAAGTGCAGACAATAATTTGGCTGTGGACTCTCTGGGCGCGGCCATGGATGTAGGGCCTCACTAGAAGCTTGCTTCTCTTGGTCACGGGTTGGATCTTTGTTATCTATGCTTTTGTTATTTATGTTTTCTAGAATTTTGAATAGGAACTCTGTCACACATAGTTTAGGCTTAGTATTTTGCTAGCAACTTGTATGGGCTTAAGCCCAACTTTTGTAAAAGACAATCCTTTAGAAATGTTATACTTCTACACTCTACTGCTAGGACAGTTTGTTAGATGCTATAGCACCCATAGAACATAAAGGTATCATGTAAAATGTCAATAGGAACTTGAGGAATTAGGATTGATGATTGTCTCTCTCACAAGGGAGCAATCCGATCAGTCAATTTTGATGTAATATCCCTTTTTTATATAATATCAATGCTTATAGTCGTTTCTGTTAAAAAAAGAGAGATAGTGTATTAAACATTAATTTGAGTTTAACTAGTAACATGTTTGAGAAGTGAAAAATTACATATACTGACCTAAGACATAGATACAACTATAAAACATAACATAATTAGGAAATTTTGCTACCCTACTAGTTATGGCCTGAATCATGTTGGTTGTTGTTGTTGTCTCCATCCATGTCTGAGTCTGCTAGATGAACTGGGTTGCTTCCAAGATGCCATGAAGCTGCCAAGGTTGAACTATTTGGATTCATATCCAAATTGAGTGCCTGGAGATGGGAATTCAAGTCCTCTTCTATATGTGCCATATTGACTCCATGCTCTTCTACCATCCCTTTCATTTCCTCCACCTTCTATTGAATTTCCAATATCTGATCTTGTTGCTTCCCTGAAATACTTGAACACCCGTTGTAGACCATTCACCTCCTTGCGAAGGGCTCTTACTTCTCATCTCAATTCTGAGATATCACACGAGAGACAACAGTTGCAAGCCCTTTCCACCTCATTCCCAAGATTGTCCGATAACTAGAGCTGAGCAAGCTACGAATCTACCAAACCGACGCCCCATTTTCCTTCCGGTGTTCGATTATCCTCTTGTCTTCTGGTGCCCACCAGTGTTGGAGGGAGCTCGAGACCAAGGTTGAAGCCAAACATGACATTCCAAAAACCCCCAATTTTTGTCTTCATAGATGGAGAAACCACCGGAGAGCGTAATGATATATGAATGCCAGATCAATCCTTAATTATGGCTTCTCTCTTATGTGAATTGTCTCATACTCATGTTCAATCATCTCTTTAATGTTCTCATTTACCTTGCATTGTTTCCAAACCCGAGATGTGGACCTTCAAACACGTGCCTTGGGAGCTTTCATCATGGTAGGTTTAGAAGGATTGGATCCCCTTCATTAAGCTTAAGGTCCCCTTGGTAGAGGGTGGACCCTCTATTAGCTATCATATCCACTCGAACATTCTGATGCCTTAGAACATGGTGATACGTGATGTTTTCAAAGGAATAAGCTAAGAGCCTCGTTCTTCTTAAGAGTTTTGCAAGAGGCGATGAGTTGCCTTTGAATCCCTCATGCAGAGATTGAATGATCACCATTATGTCCTGTTAAAGCCTAGGATACGCTGGAGATGTCCCAGGCAACAACGCAAAAGAGATAGCCCAATCTGAAAGCTTCAAATAATCCTACGCAAGTATTATCCTATCCTCAAATTGTTTGGTATGGCTAACTCTAACGGATATTAGGCCTCCGTTGGCACTATGAGAGTAATCAAGTGGAACTTTATTCCTTAAAAGAAGACCTAAAAATTTAGTTGCAAGTTAATGAAAGCAAAAATAAAACAAGTAAGAATATAATCTACTTAACCCTAATTACTGAAAAAGAAAACTTGGCTGTGAATCCTCAAAGTAATCAGATCAAGGAAATTTAGCACTTATCATTCTGACCAATGCCAATGTAAATCAGATCTAATAGTACCTTCTTTGATAAAAGACAAAATAGTTAAAACTAATTTTGTTCTCATCCAAATATTTATATCATATGACTGTTCTGAGAAAGATATGTTAATTGACAAATTAACATTTAGAAAAGGCAATTCCGCAGTTACAAAAATATTGAATAAGATTGTATGAAACAGAGAAAATAATTTCCTGTTACTTTATCTTCATATGAATCATAAATGAAAAATCAAATACATATTCATATACTTATGATTTTATAACCAGGGTAAAGTGAATCATTGAACAAATGCAAGGAAACCTATATTCATCAAGAACACTTGATAAATAAATCACCAGAAAGAAGAGATAAGAGAAGACTGACTGTATTTCATTAAAGACTGTAACAAATTACAAACTCCATATGCAACAGTGTGCCTCCAGTTCTTTTCTCAAGTGGTTTTCCCCCCTCTCTACATGATATATAAGTCTCTTTAAATAATAGATACAATAAGTTACAAAAGAAACTAACTTCCCATGAAATTAGGGATTACAGAATATTTGCTTAAGATTTACAAAGGGCATATTGCCACTTGGAAAAAACATCCAAAAGATCATCAATATCCTGATATTGAGCATGTTCGAGCTGTAGTTGGGCTTTGCAAAGGAATGCTTCGATCTCTTTCTTCTTTACCTTTGACCATTCTCGTAAAAACGCATTCACCTTCAACCCTGAAGAAACTGGTAACTCAACCAACTCTTTGATTTCTTCTATATGAACATGCTCAAGTTGTTCAATGCATTCTTTAGACTGCATATGCTTTTCTTCAACTTGTGTGATCAGGAGCTTAAGTGGAAGAGCACTTTCTATCCGATTCAGAATAGGAAAATCCAATAATCCCAACATATCATCAGAAGCAAACCATTGTTTCCTGCAAGCTTTTTGTCCTTCTTCAATGGTGGTCTCAACCATATCACAAAAATTTTCCCAAGACTGGAGAGAGATTCTCATTCTCCTTAGCTTGATATTGTCTAAAATCAGAACTCCTTCAGGCTTGTCCTTGATATACTTCTGCCAATCAATAACATCTTCAAAAGCCCTTGTAGAATCATTACGTCGTTGATTATGATCACATAGAATGTCAGAGAAATGTTCAAAGGAATTGAAAAAGTCATCATTGTCAAATATAAAGTAAACCCTAGACCAATCAAGGAAAAAGGTATCGGAAACCCTCCCATCAATATCAAAAAAGATTCCACTGTTAGGGTCTTTTACCCTCAATTCATCCATGACTGACTTAGACCTAGTATTCCTCGACATAGTTGATAATATGTTTTCTGAAAAATGATGAAAGGGAACTTCAATAAAAATCGTTATTCAAATTCAAATTATCACGCAAGCGATTTGCAGGGTCGAGAAAAACACTTACCCATAAAATGATGGAGACAAAGCAGAATCGACCGCAGGGTAAAAACGACAATGACAATTGTTTGCGGAAGGTAAAATCGAAGTGTAAAATGGTAAAAAGAAAAATTAATTCGGAGTATTTAAACCAGAAGAATTCATGTCATTAATGAAATTAAAACACAACCGTAGATTTAAAACAAACCAACGCTCAAGATTAAAAACAAATTTATGAAAAATTGCAGAATTGGAAAGCCGGGAAATGATCTTCGAAACTCACCAATTTCATCCTCCTGCAATCCGTGATGCAATGCGGAAATGCGGGACCAATTTTAGAAAGTTGGAAATGTGGAAATGCTATCTGCAATCCGCAATTTGAATCCGCAATCGAAATGTCGGAAATGCGGGAATAATTTTAGAAAATTTATTGTTTCCGCAATCCGCAATTGAAAAGTCGGAAACGCAGAAATACGTAAATGCGGGAATGCGGGACTGTGGAAATGTGGAATTGATTTTGGATAGTTTAAGGTCTCTGCAATCCGCATTTCACAAAACATTTGCGGAATCGGAATAACGACATTCGAATTAATGTATTAGATTAGTCTTCTGACTCCCGCAATCCGCAATTCGCAATGCGGAAATGTGGAAACATCAAAATTCAAATATTAAAATCGAAGCTTCCGCACTCCGCATTACGTAATATTCACAAAGAAAATATAAACAAGAAAATGCGGAAAAAGCAATTGTTTTCAGCGAAATGTTTAATGCTAGAATCAAATGATAAGTGACCAAAATGATTTATTGAAAACCTTGGAATATGAAAATAAAGGTAATAAGCATCTAAATTGCCTAAATCAAAAACTAAAATGGGGATGGGATCTGTTGTGTGAGCAACAAGTCCCCCATAAATTTTATTGTTTTGATTCCTCTTTCCTTGATGAGACATAGACCAAGGAAAATGCCAGGGCTTCAACTATGTTATTGGTTTCCTTTCCAAGTCCGCATGTGAAGCATTATTCTTCATATTTTTTAGGTTCATATACAACCCCCCACACCTGCTCTCTCTCTATATATATATGTGTGTGTGTGTGTGTGTATTTTACAATAATATATATTTTTAAACATTAAGAAATCTAATATAATCAATAAAGAAAACTAGTTTATATTTTGTGGTTATAATTATCATTATACCTACTTATAAGGAATGTAATATGATGAATTACATATGATTTTCATTTAAATTTTATATTTATATATAATTAATAATTTTAAAATTTTAATATGTGTGTGTGGGGGGTCCACGACACTAGAGATATTGTTGCTCGCTACATCCACGGGAAAACCCCCCTGGTAGGAAAGTTGGATATTGTCGCTGTGAAGGTGGCTCAACAAGAGCATCATATATGCCCATTAAGGGCTCCAACATGTCACTTACAAAGATTGAACCCGGGTGGTGAGGATGATAGACATACCTCCCAACCACCCAAGCAATGTCCAATGGACACACACATCAAAATTTTGCCCATGAGGCATATAATAGACGGTGAATGTGTGTATTGTTTAGACACTCCCTGCATAAGGTCACCAGTAAGGCTCATACCCACGGACTTTCAAACCGGTGAGCTTACGCAAGGAGTGTCTTAACAATACATCGATTCACCATCTGTTCTATGCCCCATGAGAAAAAAAAAATATATATATATATATATATATATATATATATATATATATATATATATATACACACACCAAAAGGTGTTTTATCTTAGAATTTGTGGTGGACTAACATCTACATTTTTCCTAAATTGTAAGAAGATGAGACAAGTGTATTATCCAAATTGATTTTATGGCAATTGTTCAAAATTCGAAATAAACAATTATAAAAGAAAAAAGAATATAAAAAATAATTGGGAGTTGATGTATAGATAATTGGTAGCTAATGCATGGATAACTCTTAACTTGCATAAATAAGGAGTTTGTGGTAAACAAGAAATAACATATAGTTTATTATTTATTTGTGACACGGCCACAAATTAATCATTTTAATATATATATATATATATATATATATATAATTTCTATCTATATGATCACTTCCATAATATTTGTAATCCATTTTTAAACAAAAACTGTAAAAGATTTGTATTAATATAACTAGCACAACTATCCTTAACATAGAGAAAATAGAGAAGTAAGCTTCTTCAAAATTCTAACTTCTAAGAACAGAATCCATTCGACATATATCTTTGTTGTATACAAAAATTTGCCCACAAATTTTTTATTTGCTTGTAAGGCGTTGGTACTGTATACTTTGATAATCTACTTACAGAGGAGAACAAAAAAACATATGAACAGAGACTGTTGTAGAGAAAACATTCTACCCATTCGTGCCTTTCCATTCTTCCACAAATTGGCTAAATGATTGAGACTTTATCCATGGCCGAGCTTCGCTAGACCGGGATGCCTGACAATGGCTACAATGGTTCATTTTCAAAAGCTGGCTCAGGTATTTCCTTACCTCGTCCATCCAAATCATCAACGCGAGACTCAAGACAGGCTAGATTACTAGCATTGAAGTGAGCATCCTTAGATAAGGCGAAAATGTGCTGAAGAACCCCGCAACTGCTTCTTGAACGACTCGAAGCATCCTTTTAAGATCCTCCAGATTTTCCCTGAAGCTAACATAAATTTCCCTCCAGGAAGGCATGGTTCCTTAAACTTTTGCAATACTGACTATGGTTAAATTCTGCCCGATCTTCTCTTCCAACTGGTCTGCGCGCACTAGAATCTCTATGCTTTGTCTGCGAAAGTCAAGAAGATTTTCAGAGAGTGGAAGCTTGAGTTCGTCCTCTCGTCCCAAGAGAGACTGACCACAAAGAGGAGGGAAACCAATCTGTTCTGGAGCGGCTATTTCGAATGTGGACAAACCGTGACATAGATTTTCTTCTGCAGAGAAACTTTCATACTGGAATTTTCCCAGGTTGTTGTAAATAACCATCCTCCCTTCTCGACAGTCGTTCTTAACACCCATCAATTCGCTTGTGTGAGTCTGCAAGGATGGGAACGAGAACATGCCGAGTTCACGGACGAAGCCTTGGCATTTAGATTTCCTTGTGCCCAGATCATTTGTAAGCTGCCACTTATTCTACACTCGGGCTTAGTCTTGAGAGTGGTGTCTTCGGTGGGATGCAAGGTTATCCCCCTCTTTCCTTTGTGTAGATCGACTCTATGCTTATTCTTTGGGTTCTCCCTAGGCTTAAACACTTTTCAAAAGTCATGGAATCCACTTCCTAACCAAGGTTTGGTTATCGATTGCTATCATTCATTGCTCGATCTTTGATTCTTGATAGGCCAATTCGTTTTCCAACCAATTGTTTTCTTGCTTGACATGATAGAAGACTACTATGTCGAGGGTGTTGAGATTATCGATTCGTTTTTGAATTATTCCACAAGAGGAGGGATTCTCCCTATAGGGTTTGCGTTTTTTTTTAATCACATACCTGGAGTCTCTAAAAACAAGGAGTTTTGGAATGTTTAATTGGGATGAGATTTCCATACGTGGGAGAAGGGCCAACCATTATGCTTGATTGTTGGTTTTCCTTCCTAGTCCCCAAGCGAAAGTTTTCACACGCATTTTTTGAATCACATACCTGGAGTCTCTAAAAACAAGGAGTTTTGGAATGTTTAATTGGGATGAGATTTCCATACCTTGGAGAAGGGCCAACCATTATGCTTGATTGTTGGTTTTCCTTCCTATTCCCCAAGCGAAAGTTTTCACAATTTTTCCTTCAGGATCCATAGTGACCCCTCCCACTCCTACTGCCCTAGATATTTGTAATTCTATTTAATGAAGTCAAGGTTATATATATAATTTAAAATTGTAATATATATACTCAATTTTTTATTGTATAGAAGATTTTTTATAATTGTTTAATTTATCTTTATAGTTGTTTTGTTATTTCTTATATTTATGATTGAATTTATTTTCATTTATATTGAAGGTTTATGTAATTTAAGTTTGAAATTTTATTGTTGCACCGAGAGTAGCGAGGTGTGCTCTACAATCCATTACGGGGGAGATGTTGGCAGACTTCTTCAAAAATCTTTTGCATACTTCGAGTCTTATAAATGTTGCTCCTAATATTTTGGGTCCAACATGGTGCAATGGAAGATGTGGTGAGGCTGGCATTAGTAAAAGGTTAGATATGTTCATTATGAGTGAACATCTAGTTGAGTTACTTCAAAAATTCTGAACCTGGGAAATCAAAACCCCCATTTCTGACCATTTCCCAATTTTCTTACAAATGGTGAGGTAAAATTTGGGAGATATTATCCATTCAAATTTAATAACAATTGGTTACAAGATTTAGATTTCTGCAAATTGGTCAAATATTGTTGGTTATCAACTTGTGTCCCTGATGGAACAAGTCCAATGGACAGTTTGGTATACAAGTTAGGATGTCTCAAAAAACAGAAAGTGGGAAAAGGCTAAAAACAGGGTCAAGAAAAAGAACTAAAATTTGTTGAAGATCTTTTAAGCAAATATTATGAAAGCAATCCTAGTTTTTTTTCCTGGAAGAAGAAAAACTGAAAATTTAGGAATTGGATAAAAGAAGAAATTTCCTTCTTCAATAAGAAGAGATGGCATGGCGCCTAAAAATCAGGGCGGTTTGGATTGCTATGGGGGACAATAATACTCGTTTTTCCATAATTATGCTACATATATAAGAATTATCAACACTATCTGGGATATCAAAGATGAGGATGGGAGTGTTATACATAAAGATGATGATCTAAAAAGGACTGCAGTACATCACTTCTACAAATTGTTTAAAGGACCTACACATACTGACATTGGAGCTCAACTTAGGGTCATTAAACAATTTCCCTCCTTTTTCAATTCAGAGGAGGGTTTGAAAATTGGTGAATCAATCACCTTAAAAGAAATTGAAAGGGTTCTAAGGACTTTTGCTCATGAGAAGAGCCCTAGGCCAAACGGCTGGACCGTGGAACTATTTTTGGCTTTCTTTAACATTATGGGAGATGAACGTCTTCAGATGGTTGGACAATTAATATGTGAAGGTTTTGTCTCTAGGACTCTTAATCAGACCTACATTGCCCTTATCCCTAGGAAGAACAAACTTGAAAGCTTTAATGACTATAGACCTATTGCATTATGCAATTTGGTCTATAAGATCATTACAAAAATAATTGCTAACATAATTAGACCAAAACTTGTTGAAATGATGACATGAGAACAACTTGGCTTTCTTGAAAATAGACAAATCTTGGATGCAGTGGGGGTTACTTAGGAATGCATCCATTCTATTAAAAAGAAGGACTTTGATGCTGTGATTCTCAAGATGGATTTAGTAAAATCCTATGACAGGGTAAACCAGGGATTTCTGAGATTACTCCTTCTTCAGATTGGTCTGCCTCTGATGGTAACAAACTGGATTATGGCATGTATGATGTTACACCAAAAATTCGTCATCATGAGTCATGGGTTATCTCTATGCCTTAAACCCTAAAGTTCCTAGGCTAAAACATCAAGAGAAAGGTTGTTGTCCTTCCCTTTCCACTTTTTTTGTCACCCTGACGCACCTTGCTTTCTAGAAAGGAGCGTCGTACCTCATGTGACGCATGTTGCAACTTAGCAGAGTGCGTCGGTGACACAGGCTGCCTTTGTACAAGGTGCGGTGATCCCTTTCCGACGTAGGTTGTCTTCATGCAAAGTGCGTCGGAGTTGGTTAAATTGGATAAAAGGAAGCTTTGAGTGACTTCTCGAAGCTTGGTGATGTGGAGGCTTATCCCTAGATGCTTGGAAAGGTGTCTCTCGATCCACTAACCTAGTGGGATGATCCCTTAAACCTCTCCCCTAAATCCTCAACCTATTTTATCCGTTTAGTCCTATAAATTGAACCATCTCTCCATTGTTAAGAGAGGAAGGATAGTATACTCTTATGCTGGTGAAATTTCTAGGTGATCCTTTTCATCCTTTAGGAGGCAAGCATTCATTCTTGGAGATTAGGATTGTTGGATAGGATTATTGGATGGAAACTACGACATCAAGGCTTGGGTTGTGACATTCTCTCCCTATGTACTTCTCTTCATTACATTTAATACAAGTTCTTTCCATAAATGTTATTGTGTTAATGGTGTTTATGATTTTCTTCCTTAACTGTTAATCTAGATCAATTCATGTATATGTGCTCTTATTACTTTCTTGTTTCCACTTGCTTGACATAGTTTTGTAGCTAAATATATGAAGACTTAGAGCTTGGAACAACAAGGAGAAAGGAACTGCAGATTTGACGTAACCCATATCTTCATCTATCTTGTATTTCTATTGATCTAGGAAAGATACTAGTATTGTGTACTCATTTGTTCTAGATCTAAACCATTTAGACTAGGGGGGTCTATTTGAGTCTGCTCATACAAATTGTTCGTAAACAAATTTGGCGACTCTACTGGGAAACAATCCATAGTTTTGATTTCATTATGTTTTGGTTTCTCTGATTTCCTTTCAATTAATTTTTTAGCCTCTAAGTTGCCTCCCACTATTGAATCTAACCATCATAGAGTCTTTGGGTTGTCCAGGCTCTGTTTAGGATCAATATCAAACCATTTACTTATTTATTCTTAGAGCATTTTTATTCTTTGTTGCTTGATCCCCGCCCGACGCACCTGGTCAATTTATCAACTGCATCATTGTGTTTCTGATGCACATAGACTGTGTACAGACTACGTCGCTGATGATCTCTGTCAGTTAGCATCCTATGTTATTGACAGTTAGCATCCTATGTTATTGACATAGTTTACCAGTGTGCAGAGTGCGTTGTTGGGTCTCCCAATGCTTTGGTGCATATATGCAGGGCGCGTCGCCCCTTATTCATTGGCACTTAGTGTGAAAATCCTCAAAGTTGGTTTTTGGTTGGTTTTATGAGTTATGTGTGTTGCACCTTACAGTCATAGAATCCCTAGGTACAACATGTTCCTATCCTTGGCTTGATTTTGAAGTTTGAGTGTCAGTTAGGCTCCTAGCTAGTCAAGCGAGTGATTTGGCCATTGTGGGAAATTCCAATCCCCCATCGATCCACTCAGTATTGTGACCTCTGATTGTCTCATTAGATTTGTTTGTCTTATTCAATCTGACTTCCAAGCCCTCTTATATTTGGTTATTGCATTTTTGCTTGATTTCATGTGTTTTGAGTGTTATTGGGATTTTTGGGTGATTATTGTTTCTTTGAGAATTTCCCACCAATTGGAATTTGTAGTAGTGTATTCTCTCGTTTTCCACGCAAAGATCCGAAAGTAATATCATTCTTAGAAATTTTGGATGCATTCGCTGGAAAATCAAAATTTACTTCAATATCTTCACTTTCAAGTTTTCTTGGAATTGTTGTAGCGATTTTTCATACTTTGGAAATTATCATTTGAAGATCTTTGAAAAGTTTGAAAAGATGATCATTAGCTTGTATTTTCTTGGTTATATCATTTCTCTGAAAATTTCAAGTGTATTCGAGCTTTTACAAAGCATTCCAAAGATTGAAAGATCTATGCATTTTTATTTTCTTATCACTTTTTGGATCATTGTTTCAGAAAGATAGAGTTATTGCATTTTAAAAGAGAAATTCTCCTTTTCATTTTCTCATAAATTCATTTGATTTGAAAAGACAAAAAAGATAAACATCTTAGATTTGGTGTGTGGTATTCATTATTTTTCTTGGATTAGTGAAAGAGTGCTTCATTTGTCTTTTGGTTGATTTTGAAATATAGGGGTATTCATTCATTTCCATTATCAAAAACTAAAGAAAATTTTATCCTTCCCATAGATAGTTTTCATCAAAAGGAAAAAAGAAAAGATTTGCATCTTCATGTAGTTAAGGTTTGCATCTTTTTAAATTCCTATCTACGCCTCATGCATTCACCTAACTGTCAAGATAAAAGTTATCGGTGGTGTTAAGTTAAAATTGCATAGGAACTGTGTGTTAAGTTAGAGACGTGTTCCAGCGTCTTTAAGCGTGGCAGCTGTCATTATTTGCTTGCACTGCATTCCGAGGGCTTTTAGTTCTTCCACGTACCAACTGGTATATTGAATGGCCTTTCACGTACCCTTGGGTATATAGAAAGGTACTTCACGTACTCAATAGTATATCGGAAGGCGCATGTCATACGGTTGTGCATTAGACAGCACCACTACGGATTTGAGATCCCACGTACCTTGCATATATCGAGAGACCCTTATAGGATTCATGTAACCAACTCAGTTAACCTATTGGCCATCTTGGTGTGGCAATACACTGAGAACAACACTCGGGGAGCTACTACGCACGTGCTACCAAGTAGTTGGGTTATACGGTCAGGGGTACAGTCCTAATCCTCCCTGGTTAGTACTCTCAAAAATTGGGTCGAGTATAACTGTTGGACCATGTGGTATATCGTGAGTTGCACCACCTTGATAATCCCAAGAGGTTCCAGACCATTGAATCCACACCTACCACATAAGTTTGCTTGCGGATTTAGCTTATGTAGACTTTGGATTGCATTTTTTCTTTTTGTATATAAAACACTTAGGAGCAATTTTGGTTCAGTCGTTCTGGCTGATCAACCTTTAAGAAGATCCTGCAAGATCTTGAACTTGCCACATGAATATCCCCTTGATCAGGAGGAGAACTTGGGCACAAATATGGATCAACCTTCCACATTTGTGTCCCATGAAGGGGATAACTCTACCATGGAGTCGGGAATGCATTATTCTCCTCCCGCAAATCCACCTATCTCTGATCGTACATGACCTTTGAGCGTGGAACAACCTCCTTCACATGACATGTCTTTTCATCATTCGATGGAAAGACATCCTTGAGCTACAGATTGGGTTTCCAGTCAGCCCTAAGATGACCCTGTATCAACAGTATTTGGTCCAACTACATCTTTTTGGGACACTTCTTTAGGTCGACATGTTGCCAATTTTGGATCAATTCCGATGGAAGAAACCACACCACGTCGATGGATTCCCAACGATGAGTTTCTTGCACCGCTCTATGAGCACATGAACCATTTACACATGGCTGACGAACAACTTAGACGTCAAAGTCTCTCACATAGAGCAGGTTCAGATGTACCCCTTTTTCGATATTCCCTTCTACATTCTTTATCTTTTTCTTCACCGGAAACACCCACACCCAACACGACCGCTTATGAACCAGGTCAACCATCATTCCCAACGAGCACACCTCAGATTCAGGTGACCGGTTCTATGCCTCATTTGACCCCAACTACTGGAGGGAAACCTTCAACCACTATTAACTATGTCGCTAGAACATTACCTCCACCTCCTCCACCTCAAAATTTGAGGGGAAGTTATAATATACATGTTAGTTTAGAGTTAAGTGGCAATAATCCCTTTGTTAGTAGTCAACAATTTGTTATGGGTCAACGTACAATTAGTGGTCAATTCACAGCCCATGGACATACTTCTACTAGTGGTCGACATTCGATTGGGGGGAAACCCCTGGTTAGTGGACATAATATGAGTGGCAGACATTTGAACTACAGTATGGTTGGAAGTTCTCTACCAACCATAGGACAAACTATAGGGACACATTAGAGTGGGGGACCATCCATTTGGACCCAGCCACCATGGAGTTACATCCATCCAGGCAATTATAATCATGTTATGGGACACAATTATCTAGGAAATATTTTTCCTAGATTACCCTATATCAGAAACACAAACACTCTGTGGGGGCATCATAATCTTCCACCGATTGGACCCCTCGCCAATGGAAAACCTCCACCACCACCTTTCGGCGGAGGACCACCTTATTCTAGAGGAGGAGACCCCCCACCCTTTAGCGGAGGAGCCCCTTATTCTGGAGGAGGAGGACCCCCACCTTCGGGCGAAGGACCACCCCATTCTAGTGGAGGAGTACCCCCACCTTCGGGCGGAGGACCACCCCATTATGGATGAGGAGGACTCCCACCTTCGAGCGGAGGACCACCTCATTCAGTAGGAGGAGGACCCCCACCTTCAGGCGGAGGACCACCTTATTCTAGAGGAGGAGGACCCCCACCTTCAAGCGAAGGACTACCCTATTATGGAGGAGAACCCCATCGGGTCCACCACCCAACCCAGGAGGCCCACATCCACACGGCCAATTCCCTACGAGAGGACCTTACAATCAATCTATCCATGGTCCTACTGGTACACAAATGCCTTATCAGCATTACCAGTATCTGTAGCTAAACCAACAATTACCATTTCTAGCTACGTTAGATCTGCCAAATCAATCTCGGTTGACTAACGATCCCATTTATCATGGCATTAATTGGCCTGTGATTCCTGTGAAGTTACCATATGATATCCTGAAGTTTGACAACAAACCTGATGAGGATCCCAAGAACCACGTTATGACTTATCATTTGTGGTGTTCGTCCAATTCCTTAATGGATGATTCCATCTGTTTGAGGTTATTCCAAAGGAGTCTTACCGGCACTGCCGCAAAGTGGTACATTGAGTTGCCACCACATTCCTTTCCTGACTTTCGATCTTTGGATATGTCATTTTTAACTCATTTTCAGTTACCAATCCGCTACGAAACTGGTACAGATATTTTGACTTCTCTCCGTCAAACTACCGCCACTCACATTTCTGATCATATTCATGAGTGGAGAAGGATAAGATGTCTTATTAAAGCTCATATTCCAGACCAACTTCTCGTTGATTGGTTCACGAAGTCACTTCTACCTATCATAGCTAAAGACGTAGCCATGGGTGGGGTCGTCACGGAAGAACAAGCTATAGCTCTTGCTCAGTATCTAGACCTAGTCTATGCTTAATCTAGCATGTTATACGACATCGTTCCCGATGCCCCCCGCCCTACATATGATCCAGCAAAACCGCTTACGAGACCTCATGCTGATGGCATCATTGGTCCCATTCATACTAAGCTTGCTACACAATCCAATGGATCGCAAAGCCATCATGGCTCCACTCCATCTTCAGCACAGGCTGGACACAACACCAACAGATCACCCAATCCTGCTGCCACTGAAGAAGTGAATTCAGTTCAATCTGCTTCACCTCAAAAATCCAGTGGTAAAAAGAAGAACAAAGGTAAATCTAAAAATTCTTCTAACCAACAGGAACCAAAGAACAATCCTGATGACAAATAAAAGCGGAAGGTAAAATATCCTTGTTTACTGTGCGGTGGTGGTCATTTCACCAAAGAGTGCCCACATCCAGACGAAGTGCAAAAGTTTCTTAAGGGAAACCCCACACCCGCAGCTCTCACTGACCCCTGACCCACGCAAAACCAACAAATGATTGCACAACCACCTCCTTCTCAAGGAGAACCATCCTCAACCGCTCATGTTCTCATCATGTGTAGTGAAACTAACAACTTGAATACTCGATCACGTTCATATGACTCAGTCCTCAATAAAGAATCTAACAGAGTTAATACTGAAAAACCCTCTGCATCTACATCGGACATTCCCTCGCCTCAAGGTCCTCTCATCATTGAGAAACCTTCATTGGATTCAGTATTGCGTCCACCCAAGTGCACGATTAGAAAAGTTGTTTTCAATCCAAATGATCGGGCTGCTCAAAATTACAACATTGTAGAGGACTTAGCACACTCCCCTTGTGCTATTTCAACATTGGAAGTCTTACAAATCAGTGTAAGACTCTCCTAGCTGCTATTGGCGCGGTAGATCATGATTCCTCAAATACAATCATGTTCAAACTAGAGTATTTCAAGCCGAGGCTTTCCCACCAACTAGTGTTTCAAATCGTTACCAATGTCACTAGGAAAAGTATCCATCGTAGAGTCTTAGACGAAGGAGCATCCACCTTGGTTATGCCGTTATCTTGTTGGCGAGTGGTCGGCTCTCCCGAGTTGAACCGTTCCCCTACCACATTGAAATCATTTGACGGTCGTGGATTCCAACCACATGGGTCGTTACAAGCCTTAGCAGTAGAGCTGGGGGGGCAAGACCGTTACCATTAACGTGGAAGTAGTCATCGCCCCGTTGGATTACAACTTATTACTTAGTCGTAATTGGATTTATGCCATGACTGCGGTCGCATCATCTGTATTCCGCGTCGTGCAATTTCCCCACCAAGGGATAATTGTCACTGTTGACCATCTGAATTTATGTACACTAGACACCACTACTCACCCCCCGGAAATGTCCCTTTGTTGGGACACTCTTCGCAGATATTTGAGAGTATGGGGGTAGGACTCCTTAAAGATTCATCCCTCGTGGGAGTCTTTCCAACATTAGATCCCCCTTCCCATGTTGCTTCGGTGAACATGATTTCCTCTACGATCCTCTCATCATCCAACTCTACTTACCATTGGGTTGTTCTCGATCTTGACATGTTGGATTTGATTGGAGATATTATGCCTCTAACACCCGTGCAAGTTACTTATGAGGCTATCCAATCTACACTTGACTTACTTGATGTCCACTCTTCAATGGCATCTACAGCTGGTTCTCTACCATTACAGTGGACCTCATCCCTACCCGATCCTCTACTGCGGACTTTTCATTCCGACGATTCCATTATGGAGATTATGAGTGTGGATGAACTCCCATGGGAAGACCTCCACTATCGATCATCTTTCCTTCCCCCGATGGACTCCGTAGAGAACAATATTGAAACCATTTTGTCACTGGATGTATTTCCTTGCCCCCAATATCTGATCCTTACTTGTGATATGGTCACCGAGGGAAATCTGGCAAACATTATGCCTACACTTCCGATCGACATATTAGTAACACCTGGAGTCGTGGAACATATCCACATAGGCCAAAATTGTTCTCCTGAAGAGATCACTACATATACGGCCTTGTTCAAACAGTTCTGCAACGTCTTTGCATGGAGCTATGAGGAAATGCACGGGATTGATCTTGCTATTGTTGTGGATGAGATTCAAACATATCCCGAGGGAAAACCTGCTCGACAAAATCTTCGTCGAGTGCACCCCAGGAAAACTACAGCTATTAAGGCAAAGATTGAAAAACTGTTGAAGGTTGGGTTCATCTATCATGTTCCCTTGACGGATTGGGTCTCAAATGTCATCCCTGTTACCAAAAAGCAGGGCACCATTAGGGTTTGTTTTGATTACAGGGATTTGAATAAGGCTTGCCCCAAAGACAATTATCCTACCCCGTTTATTGACCAAATCATCGACAACTGTGCCGGAAGCATCATCTTTTCATTTATGGATGGATTTTCTGGTAATAATCAGAATGAGATCCACTCGAATGATCAACACAAAACTTCTTTCATCTGCCCATGGGGCATGTTCACGTATCGCAACTCCCCTTTGTCCTTAAAAATGTTGGTGCTACATTCCAGCGAGCCATGTCGTATGCTTTTCATGACGTGAAGGAATTTGTGGAACCATATCTCGATGATCTCCCTGCCCATTCAAATCGTCATGATTTCCACATTAATCATCTAACGATAGTATTCCTCAGATGTAGACGGTATAACATCCATCTAAACCCTCACAAGTGCTTTTTTTGTGTCGAGTCTGAACGCCTCTTAGGCTTCATCATTTAGAAAGATGGTGTTAAATTTTGAGCATTAATTCACAATACTCTAGGATCTTTACTGAGAGAATAACATATACAGTATATCAATGCATGAAAATCACAATAAGCATGACAAGCATCACAAGAATCAAAAGCATGAGAGACAAGAGACACAGAGTTTCCGTGGGGAAAACCCTAAGGTGAAAAACCCCACAACTTCCTCAGAGATAGAGAGAGCAATGGCTCAACCAAAGTACAACCAAAATATACTGAGATAGTTTCCTAGTAGCAGATGATCCTCCTCCTCACTAGTGCGCCACTTTTTGAGTGAGAGTGAGATACTTTTCTGAGTGTAATCTAAATAGAGATCACCTGATCTCTATTTATACTAATCTGTTTTCCTAGTGACCTTATGGGGTCGACTTGTCTAGCTAGGTACATCCACATTATAATATATATTTCAGGGCCGACCCCACACATGGTGGTATAATAACCCATCGGCAAGTACACACACTTGTGACACTTGTCAATCCACATGACGACACTTCCTTATAGAGGAATAACACATCTCTATTAAGGGTACAATAAATATATATAAAATACATAGATGAAATACATTCCGAAGTTACATATACATCAACACTCCCTCTTAACTAGGCAGGTATTTCTCGACACAGATCTGCTAGACAAGTCTTCTTCTCGGGATCATCGTCATCGATGCATCGTCATCATCATCGTCACTGCTGCTGCTATCTCAACCAATCTCTGACTCTACTCATCATAGGAAGTTGTACAGAGCCAGTCCTTTTTCATACTGGATGTAGGCCCACCACCTGCAGGTCTTCGTCATCACTGGCCATACTGTGGAATCCTCAGGACTTATTACGTGCGTCACAAAACCTCGAAAGAGCATCCCAGGTTGTTACGAGCACACGGCTCTACCTATAGGATCTCCCAGGGCCATATTATATGTGACCTCACCACAAAACCTCGCAAGAGCATCCAGGCTGTTACGAGCACACAGCTCTACCTATAGGATCTCCCAGGGACAGATTATATGTGGTCACCACAAAACCTCACAAGAGCATCCTAGGCTATTACGAGCACACAACTCAACCTATAGGATCTCCCAGGGACAGATTATATGTGGTCATGGCAAAACCTCGCAAGAGCATCCTAGGACTTATTACGGGCACACAGCCCAACCTATCGGATCTCCCAGGGACATATTATATGCCATAAGACAAAACCTCGAAAGAGCATCTGCCATATATCCCAGGGCATGAATTACATGCCATAGGCAAAACCTCGAAAGACTATCTGCAGATCTCCCAGGGCCAAATTATATGTCCTCCCAGAGCAAAACCTCGAAAGAGCATTTGCCAGATATCCCAGGGCACGAATTACATGCCATAGGCAAAACCTCTAAAGACTATCTGCAAATATCCCAGGGCCAAATTATATGCTCATCTGCACAACCTGATCCACGGCCATAGAGTATCAACCTGATACTCACCATACATCATCCTGACGTACACATGATCATCCTGATCATCATCACTACAACATCCTACTGCATGTCATTTGGAGCAACATCCTGAAGCTCGTCATCCATGATCATCATGATCATACAATACATCTACCTGATGCATACCAAGTATCTACCTGATACATATCATCATACATGATCCACCTGATCATACAATGTATCCACCTGATACAAATACAAATACATGATACATATCACCATACATGATCCACCTGATCATACAATGTATCCACCTGATACATATACGGATACATGGTCCAAGCATCCAACATGATGCATATACAAAAATACATACACATGATCCAACCGATCATATCCAACATCCAACATGATGCGTACATACATAAAAATGATCCAACTGATCATATCCAGCATCCAACATGATGCATACATACATATAAATTATCCAACCGATCATATCAAAGCAGAAACCAGAACATCATCCTGATGCTCATCATCCAGCGCTTACATCCACAGCCATGTGAAGGATCCTCCTTCCAACATGCTTGGAATGGCTTCAGCAAATGTGTCCATCACTTCTTCCTCGAAGTGTCCTCGATCTGAAGAACGCCAAGCCTCTCTCTGAAGTACTCGAACTTCACCCTGGCTAGTGGCTTCGTCAGCACATCTGCAATCTGCTCGTCCGTCGCAACATACAGGAGCTTCACAGCTCCTCTCTGCACCATATCCCTGATATAGTGATATTTGATCTCTATGTGTTTCGACCTGTCATGAAACACTAGGTTCTCGGACAGCTTCACACAACTCTGGTTATCACAGAAGATACCAGTAGCATCCAACGAGAGATCAAATAACTCAGACAGTAGCTTCCGTAGCCATACTGCCTCATAACTAGCTGAACAGGCTACAACATACTCTGCCTCAGCTGTACTTAGTGCTACACAGGACTACTTCCTGCTCAACCAAGAAATCACACCTGATCCCATACTGAAGCAACACCCAGATGTGCTCTTCCTATCTGCAGCACTGCCAGCCCAATCTGAATCAACATAACCCTGCAGGTTAAACTTTTGATTCGCCTCATACTTGAGCCCATAATCCACTGTACCCTTTAGGTACCTCAGAACATGCTTTACAGCAACCAGGTGAACACTCCTCGGATCTGTCAGGAACTGACTCAATGTGTTCACCGCAAAGCAAATATCTGGTCTTGTGTTCGTCAGGTACATCAAGGACCCAATCATCTGACGATACATAGAGACATCAACCGGCTCAGATGAAGTATCACATAGAAGCTTCAGATTCGATGCCATAGGTGTGGCCATGGCCTTGCAATCCATCATCCTGAATCTCTTCAGGATATCTACTGTGTACTTCCCTTGACCAAGGAAGATCCCACCTGTACTCTGCCACACCTCCATACCTTGGAAATAATGCATTATTCCCAAATCTTTTATATCGAATTCAGCAGCAAGCTTCCTCTTCGTATCGGCAATCAATCTGTCATCTCCTGTTACAAATAGGTCATCCACATACAGGAGTAGAATCACAGGATTCCCTTCCTCAACCTTGTAGTAAAGGTTGGAATCCGCTTTACTCTTGGTAAAGCCCAAACTAGATAGGAAACTGTCCATCCTACCATACCAGGTTCTGGGAGCTTGTTACAAGCCATACAAGGCTTTCTTCAATCTGCACACATGTGATTCCCTGTCAGGTCTTGGGACTGCATCCCAAACATCTTCTTCATGGTCGACAGATCATGGCATTCCATTTATTCATCCCAGATCCTGGGAACTTCAATATCTTCAATAGATATCTTTGTTGCTGGAACAAATGTTGTAATCCTTTTGTAGGTGAAGATATACGGTCTTTCCTACAAAACAAGTTAAATTGCATGATTAGAAACATCTCATAATTTTTAGAACAAATTCTTTACACATAAAGAAATATGTCATGCAGTCATGCAATTATCTTAGCCAATGCTTCAATACAACATTTATCCATGTTCCACAACTTTCTAGATGCCTTCCAGTCTCTACCATAACATTGTTTAAGAGTTTGCACTACTCCCAACATGTCAGCAAAGAGGTTTCATTCTAGATAAGTAGCACTGGAATGTTGTACAGTGCCATAGGCCACTTACCCATCACATGCATATTAGTAGTATACTGTTTATTAATGCAATCATTCTAATATGCACAATACATCTCCTAAGTCTAGGAACATAAGCATAATATTATTTAAACAAACAAAATATGCAAGAAATGATAATTGAAATACTTATCTTAGTTTGTTTGTTGAGTGGACTCCCTCTGAGTCTTTGCTTCCTGGCAGGAGCTGCTGAAGTAGCTTCTTCTACACCTTTCTGTTGTGGAATGTAGGAAGATGGTCAACTCCCTCTGAAAATCTGCATCCTTGCAGGAGCTGCTGGAGTGTGCTCCCTCTTGATCTTTGCTTCCTGGATTACCTGTCCTTGAACTTATATTCATCCTTGCTGACATCAATCTTCTTGAACCCTAGAAAGTATATTCTGTAAGCCTTCGAGCTTTCACTGTAACCCACAAAGATACCCTTCTTTCCTGAAGGATCTAATTTAGTCCTCTTTTCCTTTGGGACATGAGTGTATACTGGACAACCAAATATTCTAAGATGGCTGACTTCAGGTTTCTTACCAGAAAAGACCTCTTCTGGTGTCTTGTTGTCCAATATCTTGTGGGGTGTTCTGTTCTGCACATATACAGTTGTTCTAGCTACTTCTGCCCATAGATGCATAGGTAGATCCTGGTCATGCAGCATTGCCCTTGCTGCTTCCATGATAGTTATGTTCTTCCTTTCTGCAACTCCATTTTGTTGAGGATTATAAGGAGCAGTCAACTCCCTCTTAATCCCTGAATCACTGCAAAGCTTCTTGAAGTCACCTGAGGTGAATTCTCCACCATTGTCGAATCTGAATGTTTTGATCTTCTTGTCAGTTTGATTCTCCATCAAGGTTTTGAATTCCTTGAACTTATCAAACACCTCATCTTTGTTCTTCAAGAAGTATACCCAAGTCTTCCTGGAGAAATCATCAATAAATGAGACATAGTAAACATACCCACTAAGAGAACTGGATGACATAGGACCACATACATCTGAGTGGATGATCTCCAGGATATCCTTTGCCTTGCTTTCACTGCTTGGGAAAGCCTTCTTAATGTTCTTACCTTTTGCACATCCTTTGCAAACACCTTCATGTTTGGTCTTGATTTCAGGAAGACCCTCTACAACCTTGCTTGCAATTGGAAGTTCCCTATAGTGCATATGAGCAAGTCTTCTATGCCAAAGTTCACTTGCCTCCATGGATTCATGTACCATGGCATGTTCAGGTTGTCCCTTTAATTTATACAAACCTCCCTCTTGCTCTCCAATCACTACTGCATCATCTATGGTCTTTCCCTTTGGCCACATTAGGACTTGGCCATCCACAAATGCAACCCTCATACCTTTTGCATCCAATGCAGAGATGGAGAGTAAGTTCTTCTTGAGCCCAGGTACATAAATGACTTCTTTCATCTTCAAAGATTTTCCAGAATCTAGGTTGTAGGAGGCTTCACCACTTCCTTTGATTTGGTATTGATAATCATCCCCAAGTTTCACCTTATGGGGTGATTCATGTTCAGAGAGGTTCACAAAAGATTCCTTAAACCCAGTCATGTGTTTGGAAGCCCCACTGTCAATTAACCAATCATTACAACCATGGGAGATAGTACCTGTGAGAGCAGAGATCAGAACATACTCTTCTTCACTTGATGAGTCACTATCACTTTCTTTCCTAGCCTTCTTCTTTGGGGGTTCATCATCTTCGGTAGCATGAGCATGAAACCTTCTTTTGCTGCCCTTCTTCTTCTTACTGGAGTTGTTGTTATATCCCTTTTGTTCTTGGGACAATCTGAAGCAAAGTGACCCTTCTCATTGCATGTGAAGCATCTTAGATCCTTCTTACTCTTTTGATAGGATGTCTTGTAGCGAGAGTGCTCCTTCTTGGGCTTGCTTCTTTTGGTGTGAGCTGCAAGAGCTTGGTCTTCACCTCCCATCTTTTCCTCACGAGCTACAAGTCTAGCTTCTTCTTGAGAGCATTCTTCCCGCAATCTGTTGAAGGATACCAACTTCTTTCTTGCACAAATTCCTTGAATAAAGGAATCCCATGACCTGGGTAGGCCATTTAGAGTGGTCATCACCATTTCACCATTCTCCACCATTTCATCTACTGCTTCCAGTTGTTCCTTAATCTGGTAGACCCTAGAAAAATAAGATTGAATGGTTTCTCTATTATGAAACTTTACTCCTTTCAATTGGTTCCCCAGGGTCATCTTTCGATTTATGTTCTTCCCTTCAAATAGCTTGGTCAAAGAGTCAAACATCTCCTTGGGTGTCTTTAGACAAGACACATGGGGTATGAGATGATCTTTGATAAAATCAACAATGATTCTCTTTGCCTTGACCAAGTTCTTCTTATGCAATACCTTGGCCTCTTCATCCTCTGGGATAGGGATGTCTTCTTTTATATATGAGTCCAACTCATTCTCTTCCAGGATTAACCCAATCCTATACTTCCAAGCTCGGAAGTTATCAGCCCCTTCAAGCTTATCCTCAAGCTTGGTGTGGTGAGACATTTTAAAGAGTACTTCAAATGGAAATAGAAAAGATTTAGGTCTTACCACTCGAAATGTTGAAAACTGGATCTGGTCCTGGATTAGGGTTTGTCAGAAAAACCCTAAAAATTCAAAATGTGAATTTCAAATTTCTGTAAGGATAGAAAGATGCGCCTTGATGAGCTGATCAGCCTGGTGCATTCAGAAATTGAGATTAGCAAAGTTTTACCCTTCAGATTTGCCTTTTTGTCCTCCCGGGTTCACTTGGGAGAGCCCTGAATTAGGGTTTGAGTTTCCCGGAGATCTACCCAGCCAAAAATCTCGATCCAAAGCTCTAAACTTCGATTTTTGCAAGGAGCTTCCAGCTGTGCCTTCAGATTCCAGAAATTCCTATTTTTGTGAAAACCCTAATTTTTAGGGCCAAATCTGAAAATGCTCGGAATTGAATTCTGATTGGACAGATAGGTGCGCCTTGATGAGTAGAGTCAATATACTATACTGCTTTTCCAATGACAATCACAATAAGCATCACAAGCATCACAAGAATCAAAAGCATGAGAGACAAGAGACACAGAGTTTCCGTGGGGAAAACCCTAAGGTGAAAAACCCCACAACTTCCTCAGAGATAGAGAGAGCAATGGCTCAACCAAAGTACAACCAAAATATACTGAGATAGTCTCCTAGTAGCATATGATCCTCCTCCTCACTAGTGCGCCACTTTCTGAGTGAGAGTGAGATACTTTTCCGAGTGTAATCTAAATAGAGATCACCTGATCTCTATTTATACTAATCTGTTTGCCCAGTGACCTTATGGGGTCGACTTGTCTAGCTAGGTACATCCACATTATAATATATATTTCAGGGCCGACCCCACACATGGTGGTCTAATAACCCATCGGCAAGTACACACACTTGCGACACTTGTCAATCCACATAACGACACTTCCTTATAGAGGAATAACACATCTCTATTAAGGGTACAATAAATATATATAAAATACATAGATGAAATACATTCCGAAGTTACATATACATCAACAGATTGGATCCGCATCGATCCCCTCAAGGTGGAAGCTATTGTTTCTCTACCACCCGCCAATGATATTACGAAACTTCAGAGTTTGCAAGGGAAGGAAAACTACCTGCGGTGTTTCGTGTGCAATTTCCCAGAAAATACACAGGGTTATATGCGGTTGTTAAAGAAGGACGTCCTGTTCATTTGGGGTCATTATGCCTGTCATGTCCCCAGTCACCTCAATGCCCTTTAGATGCAATGGGAGAGCACCCTTGAGTCACATGTTTATTTTTATTTTTATTTTTCCCAAGCAATTCAAAGGTTCTGCAACTCTGAAACCGCAATCACCATCGTTCCGCAATCCGCATTGCGGAATTCGGAAATGTGGGACTACAATTCACCATGCCGAAATTTCAATCCGCAATCCGCAATTCCGCATTGCTCAACTCTGAACTGCGGAAATCCAAATACACAGCTTCACCAAAACCACCTTCCGCAATCCGCATTGGGGATGCAGAAATGCGGAAGTCCATATTTTGATTCTTGGAAACTTTCCTTCTCGCAATCCGCAATCTTCATTCCGCATTGCGGATGCGGAAATGCGGAAGTCAAATACATCAACACCATAGAATACAACCTTCCGCAATCCGGAATGCGGGTTGAAGGCCAATAGTATCCAAAGCGTAGTATTTTCTGAGCTGTAGCCATCCCAGAAAGATGACTTCCACATGCCCCTTAGTGACAACCATTTAGAACGTGTTCAACCTCCTCATGAGTTAAGCATCGTCGAAGGATAGAATCAACACCACGACGATATAAGGTATCACCGATGATTAGGTAGTACTTTGCGTGGTGATGCACATGACGACGGTCGTCATGAGATAATTGAGGACTGAAACGTTGGGTCTGGAGATACAATGTGATATCTCCATACCATGGGTCAGATGTACTGATGAGAAACAAAGACTCCTCGAGGAGAGATTCGATGGTCTCAGTTCCCTGATCAGTATGGGGAAGATTGCATATGATCTCTGTAAAAGCCAAATATTTCTTTGATTTGGCCTTCTCAAATTGTAGGTTGAATTCCTGAAGGATTACGATCCATTGTGAATATTTGCCTTTGAGTACTTGGCGTGTGAGAACGTGGTACATGGGGTTTGAGTCGGCAATGATGGTAGTTATGTGGAGCAAGATGTAATTACAGAACTTCTACACAGCGATGACCGTTGCGAGAGCTAACTTCTCGACATGTGAATAACGAGTTTCAGAGTCAATAAGACCCTTACTAAGGTAGTATATGACATGCTCCTGGGCGTTACTATCTTCATGAACCAAAACCATAGCAATCGTGGAAGTGGAAGCAACAAGATAAAGGATGTAATTCTTGGTGTAATTGGGCGGTTGCAGCACGGGTGCATGAGTAATGGCATGTTTGAGGTTTTCAAAGGATTGTTGGGCATTGTAATATCCCTCATTCTAACCTTAGGTTATTTTGGCCGTAATGTAAATATTGCATAAAATGCAATGTGTGTTTTCCCTAGTGTGGAGCTTAAGGCCAAGGCCCAACTAGAGGATGTTCAGGTTTCATTAACATGCAAGTAGTTGATAATACATGTGTTGTTAAGCCATGAGATAATTGTAAATGTTGTAAATGGTACCATGTAAATAAAAAAAATACCAAGGGTTGGCTATGGAATGCAACCAAATGAGGGGACTATGTGCATCCACTAAGGAGTGGTGAGGGGGTTGTCGGATGGAACCCTAGGCTGCCAAATGTCCAATTGTGAACCCATTTGAATCCCCATGCTGACATTCAATTCAGTTGCAAAAGGTGTTGAGAAATCGACTCATGAAGTCGATGGAGTATGGAACAGCCCTATGATCCGTATGGAAGGGCATGGCTCTGTTTTGATTGCCCCTTAAGCCACTTTACCTCCGGGGAATTCACATGCCCTGATCCCTACCCCATGGTTGACCCATGAACCTCATTCATGACACAACCTAACAAACAACAAGGGGGAGAACGGGTCGCGAAGGAGAGGGTCGAATACACTTAGAGAACCCTGCATGGAAGGAAAACCGGGTTGGGAAAGTCATGAACCTGGGTTCCAAGGTGAATTGCAGAGCATATGATGCTCAGAAAACCGTGTGGAAGAACACTTGGGGGGGATTTGAGTGGGAAGACACCCAAAAAATCAATGAGAAGAGACCAGGAGGGTTTAGTTCTTCATGGTAGAGTCAGAGGGGGCTCATTTACCTTGATTTAACAATCAGGACCAGCCACACTTGCCCAGGTCAGTGCTAAGGAAAGGGGCTCCCTAGGGACTGTGCAGCAGTGAAGGGGACCTTACTTAGGTTGAGAGTGGAGGTGATTGGGGTGTCTGAACTGTCTAAGATCACTGGGATATTCCCATAGCTCTGTGGATGAGCTTATTGACCTATAAAATCCTTCCCATGTTTCCCCACTTTCTTAACAAATGAACTGTGCGTTGGATGCCTTGATGGAATGTGAAACAAGTTGTGAGTGAGCCTGAGTGATACTCCTTAGTGGATACATAGCCTAGCTCGGGGGTGGTCTCTGAGTGCTTAAATAATACAGGCTGGGAAAAGACCTATGGTTGGGTTGGAACGTTGCAGTCCATAGCCAGTTTGTTTGGTGATTCCATGAAAAGATAAGTGTGCTCTAGGATTGATATCATGTTCATGTTGTGTCTTGAATGCTTAATTGTTTATGTTAATAAGAATGAAATGATCACCTTAAGTCAGTCAGCATAAGCCTGTGCATAACATGACAAAATGGCAAATTCCTTGTAGGTTGTTCATCATTCTGCCTAGAGGAAAATATGTTGGATGCATGATAGATAAGTGTTCTATGTGCTAAGAATTATACCATTTTACATCCATGCATTATGTTTAATTATGTTATATATGATATTGGTCGATGAATGCATGATACATCGGTGTGTGAATAAGGTCTCCTTTCTCTATGTTTAATTGAGTAGGCATATGCACACATGTGTTTCTAATTACCATGAATTTTTCATTGAGGGATAGGGTTGAATGCCTATGCATTGTGTGGTTATCATGCCTATTATGAGATGTTGATAAATACATTATGTGTGTGATAGCATGGTTTGACTCTATTGTGTATGCATCCTTGTGCTTTCCTTTATATGAATTTATGCTTGATGAATAAGGCTAAGTCCATGAGATTGTTCTTGATGAATAAGACTAAGTGCAAGGGCCAAGATGTTCAGAAGGTTCAGTCATGACTGAGGGGAAAAAGAACAGGCACCCCTGTAGATCAGATGAAGGAGAGAAGACTTGGCAGAAGTGGGGCAGAGCTCCTTGCAGAAGGTTAATGGTGCATTGAGGGAGTTATAGGCCATAATTTAATTGGTGAAAGGAAAATGTTAGAGGACTCATATTGGGTGTAGGAGCATACCAATGGATAGAGCTCTCAAAGAGATTTCCAACGGTACCAGCCTCATCAAATTTGGACCAAGGATGAGGGAGTTATGACACTCTGAAGTTTTCCTTAGAAGCTTGTTGGAGCAGGGTTTTGTGGTCCTGACCTTTCCGCATCTGCAACGCGTATTGTTGATGTCTGGGACCGACCGTTGGAGCAGTGTGCATGGACTTCCACATTTCTGCATCCACAATGCGGAATGCGGATTGCAGGAGGAAAGGTTTTTTCGGAATTCGATTATGGATTTCTACATTTCCGCATCCGTAAGCGGATTGCAGATTGCGGGTTGCGGGAGGTCGAATTCTATGGCGTCAGCGCATGTGACTTCCTCATTTCTGCATCCGTAAGCGAGTTGCGGGAGGTTGTATTCTATGGTGTTGGTGTATTTGACTTCCGCATTTCTGCATCCCCAATGCGGAATGTGGGAAGGAAAGTTTCCCGGAATTGAAATATGGACTTCCGCATTTCCGCATCTGCAATGCAGATTGCAAATTGCGGAAGGTGGTTCTGGTGAAGCCGCGGATTTGTATTTTCGCAGTTCCGAGTTCCACAATGCAGAATTGCGGATGAAAATTTCAGCATGGTGAATTGTGGTCCTGCATTTCTGAATTACGCAATGCGGATTGCGGAATGCAGATTGAAAAAAGATGGTGGTTGCGAGTTCAGAGTTGCAGAACCTTTGAATTGCTTGGGAAAAAGAAAAAAAAATTAACAGGTGACTCGAGGGTGCTCTCCCATTGCCTCTAAAGGGAACTGAGGTGACTAGGGACATGAAAAAGTGGTATCAGATCACAAGGTTACAGCATTGGGGCTGCTTGGGCCAAAGTATAAGCTTGCAGAGAAATCCAAGAGAGGCCAAGTTGGACTTGGTCATAATTCTAAAGCAATTTGAACAGCAAGGCAGGTGAAACTAGTGCAATGGGAATTGTTGCAGTACTCCGGGAAGGTTACATAGGTCTGACAAGGCCATGGAATTGGATCAACTATGATATGGAATATGAATTCCATGCTATGATGAGGAATTGAAAGGGATAACTCCTTAACACTTCTCTAGCTGATATAATTATATTTTTTGAGTCTTATGTACATAAAATTATAGCATAGGAATGCTGAGAATGCAGGAGATTAGATCTATGAAAATGAATATGCTCAAGTAGACATATTGCTAGATATTGCATAATGCATGGATAAGATGTTGCATATTGGTAAAAGTAGTAAGTTTTTACATATGCAATGAGCCACTAATGACAATTGTTGTGGTTGATGATGGTTGTATAACTAGAGATGGTTTAAGCATGGCTAAAGATGTTGATGATGTTGTTGCATGTGGCCAACAACCCTATGAGAAGGATTGGTGCAACAAGTCTGTGATCAGGAGGATTGGTGGAAGGGTTGTGTAGTCCTTGGTAAGAGGCCAACTGATCAGGTAACATCAAGGATACTAATGGGATAGAATCTTTAAAGATGGAAGGCCATAGTATCCAGCGCGTAGTATGGCCTTCTGCGCGATGGATAGGAATCAGGGCGTGTGACGCATGCTACAACTTCGCAGAGTGTCGGTGACGCAGGCTTCAATACAATCTTTAAAGAGGGAAGACCAATAGTATCCAGCGCGTAGTATTTTCTGAGTTGTAGCCATCCCAGAAAGATGACTTCCACATGCCCCTGAGTGACAATCATTCAGAACGTGTTCAACCTCCTCATGAGTTAATCATTGTCGGAGGATAGAATCAACATCACGACGATATAAGGTATCATCGATGATTAGGTAGTACTTTGTGTGGTGACGCACACGATGACGGTCGTCACGAGATAATTGAGGACTAAAACATTGGATCTAGAGATACAATGTGATATCTCCATACCATGGGTCAGATGTACTGATGAGAAACAAAGACTCATCGGGGAGAGAGTCGATGGGCTCAATTCCCTGATCAGCATGGGGAAGATCGCATATGATCTCCGCAAAAACCAAAGATTTCTTTGATTTGGCCTTCTCAAATTGGAGGTTGAATTCCTGAAGGATTACGATCCATCATGAATATTTGCCTCTGAGTACCTGGCGTGTGAGAACGTGGTACATGGGGTTTGAGTCGGCAATGATGGTAGTTGTGCGGAGCAAGATGTAATGACAGAACTTCTACACAATGATGATCGTTGCGAGAGCTAACTTCTCGACATGTGAATAACGAGTTTCAGAGTCAATAAGACCCTTACTAAGGTAGTATATCACATGCTCCTAGGTGTTACTATCTTCATAAACCAAAACCATAGCAATCGTGGAAGTGGAAGCAACAAGATAAAGGATGTAATCCTTGGTGTAATTGGGTGATTGCAACACGGGTGCATGAGTAATGGCATGTTTGAGGTTGTCAAAGGATTTTTGGGCATTGTAATATCCCTCATTCTGACCTTAGGTTATTTTGGTTGTAATGTAAATATTGCATAAAATGTAATGTGTGTTTGCCCTAGTGTGGAGCTTAAGGCCAAAGCCCCACTAGAGGATGTCCAGGTTTCGTTAACAGGCAAGTAGTTGATAATACATGTGTTGTTAAGCCATGAGATAGTTGTAAATGGTACCATGTAAATAAAAAAAATACCAAGGGTTGGCTATGGAATGCAACCAAATGAGGGGGCTATGTGCATCCACTAGGGAGTGGTGAGGGGGTTGTGGGATGGAACCCTAGGCTTCCAAATGTCCAATTGTGAACCCATTTGAATCCCCATGCTGACATTCAATTCGGTTGCAAAAGGTGTTGAGAAATCGACTCATGAAGTCAATAGAGTATGGAGCAGCCCTGTGATCCGTATGGAAGGGCATGGCTCTGTTTTGCTTGCCCCTTAAGCCACTCTACCTCTAGGGAATTCACACGCCCTGATCCTTATCCCATGGTTGACCCATGAACCTCATTCACGACACGACCTAACAGAAAACAAGGGGGAGAACGGGCTACGAAGGAGAGGGTCGAATACACTTAGAGAACCCTTCATGGAAGGAAAAATGGGTTGGGAAAGCCGTGAACCTGGGTTCCGAGGTGAATTGCAGAGCGTATGATGCTCAGAAAACCATGTGGAAGAACATTGGGGGGGATGTGAGTGGGAAGATGCCCAAAAAAGCAGTGAGAAGAGACCAGGAGGGTTTAGTTCTGCATGGTAGAGTCAGAGGGGGCTCATTTACCTTGATTTAATAGTCAAGACCAGCCACACTTACCCAGGTCAGTGCTAAGGGAAGGGGTGCCCTAGGGACTGTGCAATAGTGAAGGGGACCTTACTTAGGTTGAGAGTGGAGGTGATGGGGGTGTCTGAACTGTCTGAGATCACTGGGATATGCCCATAGCTATGTGGATGAGCTTATTAACCTAGAAAATCCTTCCCATGCTTCCCCACTTTCTTAACAAATGAAATGTGTGCTGTATGCCTTGATGGAATGTGAACCAAGTTGTGAGTGAGCCTGAGTGATACTCCTTAGTGGATACATAGCCCAGCTCGGGGTTGGTCTCTGAGTGCTGAAATAATACAGGTTGGGAAGAGACCTATGGTTGGGTTCGAACGTTGCATTCCGCACCTTGTATTGGATACTATTGGCCTTCCATCTTTAAAGATTGTATAGAGATACACGTTGGATCCTCATGTGACGCATGTTGCAACTTAGCAGAGTGCGTAGGTGACGTAGGCTGCCTTTATAGAAGGTGCGGTGATCCCTTTCTGACGCAGGTTGTCTTCATGCAAAGTGTGTCAAGGTTGGTTAAATTGGATAAAAGGAAGCTTCGAGCGACTTCTTGAAGTTGGTGATGTGGAGGCTTATCCCTAGATGCTTGGAAAGGTGGCTCTCGATCCCCTAACCTAGTGGGATGATCCCTTAAACCTCTCCCCTAAATCCTCAACCTATTCTATCCCTTTTGTCCTATAAATTGAACCCTCTCTCCATTGTTAAGAGAGTAAGGATAGTATACTCTCATGCTAGTGAAATTTCTAGGTGATCCTTTTCATCCTTTAGGAGGCAAGCATTCATTCTTGGAGGTTAGGATTGTTGGCTAGGATTATTGGATGGAAGTTACGACGTTAAGGATTGGGTTGTGACATTCTCTCCCTATGTACTTATCTTCATTACATTTAATACAAGTTCTTTCCATAAATGTCATTGTGTTAATGATGTTTATGATTTTCTTCCTTAACTTTTAATCTAGATCAATTCATGTATGTGTGCTCTTATTACTTGTTTGTTTCCACTTGCTTGACATAGTTTTGCAGCGAAAGATCCGAAGACTTGGAGCTATGAACAACAAGGAGAAAGGAACTACAGATTTGAGGTAAGCCATATCTTCATCTATCTTGTATTTCTATTGATCTAGGAAAGATACTAGTATCGTGTACTCATATGTTCTAGATCTAAACCATTTAGACTAGGGAGATCTATTTGAGTCTGCTCATACAGATTGTTCATAAACATATGACTACTGCAAATTTCTCAGTTCTATTTAATGGCTCACCTACAAACTTCTTTCATGGCTCCAGGGGTATAAGACAAGGGTTCCCTTTGTATCCCCTACTTTTCTTGCTTGTTATTGAAGGGCTGAGTAACTTAATCCACTCTGCTAGGAAGGATGGCAAGCTTAAAGGTGTACAAATTACTCTTTTTTTTTTTGTATCTCATATATTGTTTGTTGATGACGTAATTATGTTTGGAAGTGGAACAATTGAGGAATGGCAGCAATTTGCAGGGATTATTAATTTATTTTTTGCTACCTCAGGTATGGAGGCCAGCTGCTCAAAGCATGCCTTCTATTGTCATAAGGTAGACCAACATATCATGGAAATGATAAATACTTTCTCACCTTTTCAGACTTCTGTGCTTGAAGATGGTTTTAAATATTTGGGTTATCATTTAAAACCTAATTGCTATAGGGTAAAAGAATGGATGTGACTGGTCCAAAAATTTGAAAAAGGATAAGCAACTAGATTTATAGATTACTGTCTCTTTGACGGAGCAACTGTGGATGGTAAGTGTGTTGCTAGGGCCTTCCTATTATTAAACTGTTCTCACAACCTCAAGTTGAAGCTGAATTGTGGTATTGGCACAAACACAAAGCCATAGTTGCTTGCTTTATGGTGTCTTCTCAGGTTTACAGTTTTCTTGGGCATAGATTCTACCAGGTTATTTGGAGACTCAATGACTATTGTCAACTGGGCAAAAAAGACTAGTGATCTTCAATTTATTGAACTTCTGCAATGGTGTAACAGAATTGATGGGATTTTTGACAGTTTTCACAAATGGGAGATTCAACACATTTTTCGAGAATTAAACTCTACTACTGATTCTCTCTCAAAAGATGCATTGCAACTCTCTGTTGGTAAATTATATTGGGAAGAATTCATTGAGGACAAGCTGGAACACAAGGGCCATATCTCCATTTTTGAATTTTAGGTTTTATTCTTGGGACTGATAAACTTTAGCTTATTGTGGACTCAATTCCCTCTGGATTTTTGTACTCTTTATTTAAGACTGTATGAGTTTCAGTGTTCAGGTGTCTCGGTTGAACTGAAAGTTGAAACTTGCATGGACAATTATATGATCTGTATTTTGTACTTTTTGATTCAATGGAATAACAAAAGTATTGTTTTTTTCTTCTTGAATTTATTATTATTATTATTTACTTATTTTTATTTTTAATATTTAATTTATTATATTATAATATAAATTTTAAACTGTTCTTTCAAATTAAATATACTTAATTTATTTATGTTCATGGTTGGGAGGAATGTTGTTATACTCTCCATCCAAGTTCAAATTTCACTATGTGACATGTTGGAATGTTGTTATACTCTCCATCCAAGTTCAAATGTCACTACGTGAGTCTGTTATGTGACCAATGATTCCTTGATTCTTTATGAATAACAAGAATATGTATTTTCAAGGTGAAACAATTATATATTAGTGATTTATCTTTTTTGAAATTTATACTATTTACAATTTTTAATATACTTATATTTTTAAATATTAAAATTTAAAATTTAATATATATTGTAGGTTATAAACTATTTTATATGAATATAATGATATTTATTTTTTTCAAGCAGAAAAAAGCGGTACTTCTGATATTCATATTGAATCAAAAAGTACAGAGACCATAAAAAAGGTTCCTCGAGAACTGTTATATAACCAAAACTATTCCAGATATCCCATATATCTTATCAGCCTGGAACATCAAATACAAAAGACAGAGAAACATCCATAAGCTGTATAAGAACCATATGACAAAACATCTAGTTCAAACAAAAGAAGGAAGAGACCCTTCAGACACTAATCAGTTTTGTATGAATTCCTGACAAAGCAGAGTGCCTTCTGTACAGTTCAAAGCTTCTTTAGATAAAAAGTTCGTAGTAGAGTTTTGTTCCCTATAGATGTGAGTGATCTCCCAATCATAAAGATCCAAGAGAATCTTCTTGGTTCACAAACACCAATGATGTAATTCAATAGATTGAAGAGTATATATGTTTTTTTCCCAATTGACAATGACAAGCGAGTCTCCAAAGATTTTGAGAGAAACAATCCCCATCATAGAAGTGACCCTGAGCAACATCCATAAGGCAAGGATTTCAGCCTTAGTGTACGAACCAAGACCAAAATGAAGTTTGAAATTGAAGAAATGTTATTTATTGAGATAAAGAACCACACTAGCTGCACAGAAGCCATTGCACGCAGTACCATCAAAAAAACCATGAGAGGCTTTAACCAAATGCAAGTCTAAAAGATGTCTGGACCTTTTAACTTTGAGATTCACTATGTTGGTCTCCCTGTAAGAATTTAGCATTTTTATCTTCCCAACATTAGCATTTTGTTTCCTGTCTTTAAAAATAGTTGCATTTCTTTGGAACCAAATTCCCCAAATTATAAAAGTAGGAAGAAATTTGTGAACTTTTTCGTTTTTGATCCATGCCTGTAAGTTGGAGTCAACCAATCCCACACCCCAGATTGTCTTAATATTTAAAGCATTACAGACCTCTTTCCACAGTTTCTCTGCAAAAGGGCATAATATAAAGATATGTTGTATTGTTTCCTCATATTTTTCACACATAACACATCTATTCGGACCGGACCAGCCACGACGAAGTAAATTATCCCAGGTGAGGATAGAGTTCTCTAAGACTAGTCAGAGAAAACAAGCAAGCTTTTGTGGAATATTCCACTTCCACAATTTACCAAACCACCATTTAGGAACCTGGAATTTTTTATAGTCAGCTAAGAAATTATAAGCTAATTTTGTCGTGACTTGTCCATTAGTGAGATTTCTAGTCCATACAATCTCATCAACATTTGTATTAAGAAGGATGCCCACAAAGTTTTTTTGAAAACCCTAGCCGTTATGGGGGATTGAGTGGGGTTTTGGGCGATTCTGAAAAACCTATCTAGTTTTCTGAATACTATAGTTTATTGGAGTCAAGCCGATGGCCTCCATCGAACCAGTACAAACCAATAAAAAAAAGTGGGAATTTATGCTATAGTTTTCAAGAACCCTAGATAGACTAGTCATTATTTAGTGTTGGTTTTGGTGTTTTTAGAATTTAAAAAAATACCCACTTTTGTTTTTACCATAGGTAGTTTTCCCTTGGGGTTTCCTTTATTTTTTGGTTTGGGATCTGCTAGATCCAAGCACTTCACCTTTACATTCACACTTTACCTTTTGCACCCTTTCCCGACGGCTATGGTTTGGGAACTTGTCCTTTACCCGAATACTTGGCAGTTCTTGTGATTGGGTTGTGCGACCTTTTTGTTATCGACTTGACAGGTCATCCGATGATTACTACGGATGCCTTCTCCTATGGCGAACATTTCTTTGGATCCAAAACTTGGCGGTTGTGTGGGGGTCTCTTCGGGAAAGGGTTTTGTGCCCATGACGCTCAGACAAGTTACTACATTCTCGGAGGAGGGTTTACCAAACTTTAGAAAATGGGGGAAAAACCGACTAGTGTTAAGGCTAGAACCATAAGGCGGGCAAAATCATACAAGGTTCTTGCAGAGCGCAAACAATTTGTACTGGATAAAGCTGAAAATTTTGAGAGGGTGTAGATGTTTTCTTCTAGAGCGGTGATTGTAAATTTCGAATAAGCTACAGTTTCTCGGCCTGGACTCATTGATTGAATAAACAAAACTTGGCTCCCCCTGTTTGACTATGCTCCTCATACCACCATGCTGTCGAATGGGTGGGTGTGCTTCGTCTTCCCAAAACCCGATGACATCCCTAGGGTTTTGGAAGGTATTTGGATGATAAAAGGAGGCTCCCTTGTTCTGAAATGCTGACACACAAACTTCGAGCCAGAAAGGGAGAAAATGACAAAAAGACATATTTGGACCCTTATGCCAGCTTTCCCCATTGAATTGTGGACTGAGAATGTTTTTGTCGAACTGGAAAACTGCTTAGGGCAGTTTATACAGTTGGAAAAAAGAATGCTCTTCGGGGTTGAAAAGAAAATTGTTGCTATTATGGTGGAATATGATATTACTAAAGGTCTCCTGGATATGGTGGATATTTTGTGGGGGTGACAGGGTTATATCACACAGGTTAGATTATTTACATGTGATGTTCCTATGTCATGTTTGCCAAGAAACTGGACATTTGAAATCTAAATGCCCAAAATTGCAACATGGCGAGGAAAATTGCTTTTCTGAGACCTCTAACGAGGAGGGTTTGCTTGGTCTGATGAAGAAAGTAGTTCTTCATCTCTCTCCAACGAAGCAAGGTTTGGTCTCTCCAATGGTTTCAGAATGCAATGGAAATAAAGTTGTGCCAAAAAGCTCCTCCCCTGTCCCTTATGAGGGTGTTACTAAAGAAGAATTACATTTTTATCTTTCTGCAGAAAAAGCCCTAGATTTAAGAAGACAATCCTATGTAGACCAAACTATTCCTTCTGTGGATCTTGAAACCTTTAATCAGATTCCTCCTCCTTGTGAGGATGCGCCTGTGAACCTTGAAAGTGTACAACCTTCCAAAGAATTGGATCCAATACTAGGTTTGTCGACCTCTACTCACATGAAGGACCCCCATTGTAACAAAAACCCTATTTTGTTGTCTTTCCAAGGAAATTCTCCATCTGCATCTTTGATGGTTGAACCCTCACCTTGTTACTGTAGTAAATCCTCTGTTGTTTCTAATGCCTTTCCAATATCCTCGATTTGTCATCAGAATGTGACGATTAGAAATAAGGAAAATTCTAGAGGACCTCGTAAAATACTAGAAAATTCTTTGGCCTCTTATGATTCTGAGAACACTTTTATCCCCTTGTCTGTTAGACTTAAAGAAGCCATTGTGAAGTCTACTGTTGATGGTGATCCTTCTACCTCTCGGACCCTTAGAGTATCCTTGCCTAACTCAAATGGGGTCTAATATGTATATTATGTCTCTAAACGTTAGAGGGGTAGGTGGAGTTGCGAAGGTTAGGGCTCTTACCCGACTCTTAAAAACTGCTAACCTGGATATAATTTTGCTTCAAGAATCTATGTGTCCTGCGGAGGTGGCCATTGAGACAATCTCCAAAATTTTGCCGGGATGGGAGATTTGCGCCCTAGACTCTAATGGCCTCTCTTGGGCCATCATCTCTTGTTGGAATCCTAGTGTTGTGACTTTCAAACCCTACAAATCTACGAGAGGTATCCTTCTGGATGGACGCTTTTTAGATGGGGATAGGAAAATTCAAATCTTAAACTACTACGGGCCCTATAAAAATAGGGAATATTTCTGGTATTCTTTGGAGAAAAGTGGTTTGCTAAACTTCCCAAATCTGATTTTATCTGGAGACCTAAACTTTACACTTTCAGTTGCTGAGATTTGGGGAAGAAAAGCTAGATTGGATCCTCTTTCAACTTTCTTTAAAAAAATGTTGCAGAGGAATAATCTCTTGGATGTCATACCTGTGATCCTTGAACCCACTTGGTGTAATGGTAGAAAGGGTGAGGAGGCAGTTGGCAAAAGGTTAGACATATTTTTAATGAAGGAATATTTGGCTGAGTACTTTCAAAAATTTCGAACGTGGAGAATAAAAACTAACATTTCAGACCATTTCCCCATTATTTTACAATTGGATGGGGTAGTCCCCATAAGCACTATCCTTTCAAATTTAGTAACATGTGGTTAAAGGATTCATGATTTTGTTCGATGGTCAAAGAATCTTGGATTTCTTTTGAAGTTGATGCTTGTACAAGTCCTATGGAAAGACTAAGTAAAAAGCTAAAATCTTTGAGGGAAGCTATTATTAAATGGGAAAAGGAAAAGGTAGGGGAAAGGGACAAGGAGCTCAAGGATGTGTTGGAATATATTATATTCCTTGGAAGGTAATAATGTCTTTGTGTTATGTCGGAAGTTATCCACAATCTTATGTAAAAGAGTAATACATTATATCCCATATTCATTATGGTAAAGTATACTCTTGATATCCATCATTATATAAAGAGATGTTATTATGGAGAATTATATTATCCCACATGCAATATGTGAGAGTAATTTCTCCACATCTCTTGGTATATAATAGGGTCAAGGGAGTTACATCATCCATATAGTTGAAGTCAAGCTCTCTCTATATTGTATTGGGGTTATTTGTAGTTGCTCTCTTGTAAGATTGAAGGAGATTTCTGATGATAATAAAAGACAACCTTCCAGTGGACGTAGCCCAATTGGGTGAACCATGTATATCTGGTGTATTCTTTTCCTTGTTCTCTTTCTGTTCTTATTTATGTTGATATGTGATTGATTGCTAAGATAGGTAAGCTAGTTTAGCTAGATCTATACCCTTCTTGCATTTTCCTTATGAAGAAAAACTGGAATTCATGATTCTGAAGAGTAAAAAAGTAGAGCTGTTTGGGAGGCTTTGGGAGATAGGAATACTAAGTTTTTTCATAAATTTGCTTCCTATAGGAGGAATGTGAATGCTATATGGGACTTAGTGTTTGAGGATGACATAATATTACACAAGAATTGTGATCTAAAACACGTTGCAAAAGAACATTTTTGGAAGTAGTTCAAAGCCCCTGAGAGCAATAATATCTTAGAATAGTTAGATGTCATCAAACATTTCCCTAGAGGAAGGTGAAAATATAGGGGCTGGACTTACCTTAAGGAGATATATATAAAAGTTTACTTAAATTTAATATTTATTTAAAAATAATTTTGAATATTTTTTAATTTAAAAAACATGATTAATAATTTTGAATATTTTTTTTAATTTAAAAGACCAAGATTAATACTTTTGAATATTTTTTAAATTTAAAAGATTGGTTTCCTATAATCTCTCCTTTACCAGCTTAATTTAAAGAAACGATTAAATTCGACCTAGAGAAAAAATAAATAATTTTAAATTCATGAATTTTTTAAAAGACAAGGATTAATAATTTTGAATAATTTTTAATTCAAAATGCAGGATGAATAATTTTGAATATTTTTTAATTTAAAATGCCAGGATTAACAATTTTGAAATTTTTTTAAATTTAAAAGACCTAGCTTTTTGCATTTCTTGTTTTTTTTCTATAACCTCTCCTTTACCAGCATAATTTAAAGAAACGACGAAACTGATTTGACCTAGAGACATTTTTTTTTCTTGATTTTCTTGAATACATAAAATGACATTATTTTTTTCTATATAATCGCCATCCAATAATCATGTTTTAAAAGTCGTGTTTGAAATTACGAGTCTTCTTTCTTTAAATAATCGCCATCCAATTTTGAGTTTCCACGAGGTCATTTATGTTTTAGCGTTTTGGCTTCCCTGATTTACTTTTCTTTTTACTCGATTTAATCTTGAAGGGAAGTTCACCATTTTCAAACATGTTTTCGTGTCCATTCTCAAATGCGCATTTCCACCTAAATTTTCTTGCTATCGAACCTTGGTGATTGCACTGCAATTTCCGAGACCCATTTGCAAATCTCATTTAATTTTTCTGCCTCCGGGTGGTCCCCGACTCTTCTATGATCTTGTACTTGTACTCAAAAAAGTCGGATGCCTTGCAAGGATTGTAAGCTCGTTAATTCTATGGAACAATTTCGTATTGATCAGTTTTCTGATATAGTTTTGAGGATCAGAAGGGATTAACTTTAATTCGGACGATGATGGGAGCTGAGACCAAGTTGGTTTTAGTTTGTTGGATGCTGTTGGGTTTGCTGGTTCGGTCCTGTTGGGGTGCTGGGCTCTGTGAATTGGAGATTCAGCAGCAGAACAAGCTCTACAAGTTCAACTTGGCATCCCCATTAAGGGATCATCCTCACGGTGTGCTCAGTGAAGATGGGTAAGTATTTTTCTGGTTTTCATTTTCGTTACGGTGTTGAATTACTTTGAATGAATGCAAACTTCAGTATTGGACACAAACTGCTAGTCAATCAACAACAAACCAAAGAAGAGCAACAACTCTGGGATTAGTGACAGACTACCCATAGCTACTTTACACAGAATCACAGAATACCCATAGCTACTTTACACATAAACCTGCATATGGGATTAGGGCATGTGTTGCTTGGGAAAATGGACGGACCCAAGTCGACCTAAATAATGTGCAGTTGTTGCTTGACACCGACTAAACAAACGAAACGGTGGAAGTTTACGTTTGGCATCTCTTTGATGAAATTGAATGCGATGTGGTATGATTGGATGTTTGCGAGGTGACAGTGGGCAGTCCCTGTCTGTGGGGCAGATGCAATGTAATCCTGCTTTTTTTAGGAGTTTTAAGGCGGCGCCTAAGCCTTGCCAAGAACCCCATGGGCGACCACTTAGACCAAAATATAGGAGTGCACATGTAACCTTGTGATGAATTTATCCGTGCCTTTTTTGTTCCCATTAACTGGTGGATATGATTCATCGAACTGGAATTCCTGGATGGTCACCCATCTGCCGACTCTTCCAGCATTAACGCGTTTAATTACAGACTTCTGAACTGAACTTCATGCTCGGTGGCCCATTTTAACGCTACCGTTGCAATCCTGCTTTGTCAAAACATCTCTGGAATACATTTCATAGCCTCTATGCATGGAAGATTTGATTAAGCGTGAGGGTGGCTATTGATTGTTTTTTTTATCGCAACATCTCATGTCCATCCCGAAGCATTGATCCATGCTAGTGTTTTTGCTATGACTATGGCATTATTGTTTTTGGTCCCTAATACTTCAACGCCAGATCATTCCTTGCCCGCCCATTGCTCTATTCAGGTCTGTTTGTAACCATTGAAATTTTAAAAACAGAAATAAGATAATGTAGAGTCCTAGGTCTCTTGCTTTCTTTGTGCATCCCCTCTGGAGCGCCATACTTCTCTGCATCTTGAATTGCCTCTCGTACCTATGTTGGCTTCCTCTTGTGAGGGTTCTTCTCACGGGGTGGATCTACAAGTTCTTGTGGTTCTTCCATCTCGCCGTCTTTGTTGTCTTCTGGAATCGCTTTTTCCATTACTGCATCTTTGGTCCTGGGAGCTTCAGGTTCTTCAGCGTCTTCAATAGGTAACTTTCTGGATTTGTTGTAGGCCGAGTCTTCATCAAATGTCACATCTCTACTGATGTCGATCTTCTTGAATCCTGGGAAGTATATTCGGTAGGCCTTCGAACTTTCACTGTATCCTACGAATATACGCTTCTTTCCTGAAGGATCTAGCTTCGTCCTCTTCTCCTTCGGAATGTTTATGTACACTGGGCAGCCAAATATCCTGAGATGGCTGACTTCTGGTTTTTCGCCGGAGAACACTTCTTCTGGAGTCTTGTTTTCTAGTACTCTATGAGGAGTATGGTTCTGTACATACACAACTGTCCTCGTAGCTTCTGCCCATAGATGCATCGGAAGATCTTGGTCATGAAGCATTGTTGGTCGAGTAGGCTGGTATACTTGGTTTGTGAAGATTCCAAAATTTCACCCTTGAAAATTGACTTGTGAAATTCTGATCTGCAATTTCTGATCTTTTCTGGTTTTCTGGTCCAGAGTCAAACTAGGGTTTGACTTTCCGGGAGTTTCACCCACTCAAAAATTTCGATCTTGGTCTCAGAATTTCGATTTTGGGGAGGCGCACTTCCCTATGCCACTTGCACTCCAAAATTCCAAATCTGTGAAAAGTCCTAATATCCGGCAGTAGTGACGGGCCAAAAAGTGAAAATGCTTAGAATCAATTTCTGCTTCGACAGAAATATGCGCCTTCCTTAGGTGAGTTAGGCTAGCCTCCGTTTCTCGATGATCTGTGGAGAGAAGTCCAAAAATTAAGAAGCCCTAGCTTCCGTTGCTGCACAATGTCTTCTTCTCATGTTAGCTCTGATACCATGTTAGATTTTTAACTTTTAAACAATACTTACCTAGGATCTTACTGAGAGAATAACAAGCACAACATAAACACAAGAGACACACCGATTTTCTTCGAGGAAACCATAAAGGAGAAAACCCCGCAACTTCCTCAGAGATAGAATGATCACCAATACAATGTCACAAAAGTAAACCCCAAAAATAGAGATGGTCTTCAACAACTTCTCTCTTCTTCACTTGTGCGAACTTGTCCTCCTTCTCACTAATGCGAACTTGGTGAGTGAGTGAATGAATAAATGAGAGAGCTTAGCTCTCTATTTATACATTCACTTCCACTTTAACTTTACCACTTGGCATGTTGGCCTCAACTAAACCTAACTGGGTCGACTCCTCTAGGGGACTTAAAAACCCCATTACATTTGACACTAGGGGGATCTATTGCCCTGACTTACAAGGGAGAATTTACCTCAATGACTTTACATGACCAAATGTAATAATTACATCCTCGAACGGAGGAATAAACATTTCTGTCGGAGGTATAAATAAAATACAATAATAATTACTATATAGAATACAAGTGAATATCTTCCGCAGTTACAATAACATTAACACAGACAGATCTAGATCCAGTTGACAACTAGGGCACATTTCCTCTGTGCATGCATCAGTTGTTGCATGCAGATCTAGGATTTTGACCTTGTCAGGTTCGGTTGTTCCTTCTGAGGTTACATTGTATGTATTCGTATTTCTTCTTACTTTGCTCTTTGGAGCAGTAAAATACTATTCTTACGGGAAAACCCAATGTAAGTAACGTAAGTGGTCCATAAATGGATCAATAGTAATGTAAAAATGTAATGTATGGTAGATGATTAATAGTTACATAGGTTTGGGCTTTATATAAGCCCGTCATGCACCTTTTTGTAAAAGGGCATGACTATTGACTTTAGATAGTCTTTAATTATAATAAATTAATATTAATATTAATTTATTATTTTATTGTTACATTGCCTTCCCTTTAAGGGAAGCTTTGTCCTCAAAGCTTCATTGAAAGCAATGCCTGATTTTGCTTGAACTGTCATCTCTGGATCCTCTGCAACACTTGATGATATAAGACGATATGAGTTACGGATTCCCCGAGAGAATTGTCATACCGTATCTGTTGTGGTCCATCCCAGATCTATTTTGATCGGACCTCTAAGATCATTTTGTGGGATGGGTCGTTTCAATTGTTGCTTAGTATGTTGATCTTTTCTCCTATCAACATAATTCTTCTGTGAGTGCTTGTTTTGACCTTGTCGTTGGTCAAAACGACGATTATAATTGGGATGTCTGTAAGGCGTATGTGTTGTTTGTTTTTCTTTCTTTTGAACTGCGGCGAGGGCTGCCTTCACTTCCTCGACTTGATTTTTGGATGCATCTTCTTGGATTTTCACTTCTTGGTTCTCCAGTAGATTTTTATGATTCTGAATCTTTTCAATTCTTTCATCTTGCGACTTTTTGTCAATTTCTAGCTTCTTGATTTGATTCTCTAGATCCTAATTACAATTCTTTAGACATTGGTTTTCTTCCTGCTTTTCCAGTGTTCTTCCTTCGAGGTCTTTACCGTAGTGTTCCCTCTTGCTACTATTTTTTAATCTTTGTAATCAATGTTTTGTTATGATTTCGTAGTCGAAAAATCTCTTCGGTATTGCTTGATAACACATTGTTGACTTTTGTCAGTTCCAACTTATGTGTCTTCATACTGTCGTCATATTGCTGCTGGAGTTTTTCTTTTTGCTATTGACGATGACATAACTCTGTTTCTTGATTTTCTAACTTTCTCTGGACGTGCTCCAACTCATTATCTTTGTCCATGATGAGTTTGTTTAAAAGATTTATTTGTTCTTCTAACTCTTCATATCGTCCATTAGTTGATCCTTCATCTGTAGTTTGCGATAAGGGAACTATCACTGAGAAATCATGTAGCGTTATTTTCTTCTTCTCATGGAAGAAGGTGATGCACTTCTTTTTTGCATTGACGGAGAATGTTCCTAGTGTTTCCAACCAGTTATAACCCAACATTATGTCGATGAGATGGTCATATATAGCTGCGACGGTGAATTGAGCTGCAAAATGATAATCATCGATTTGTAATGGTACTTCTATTTGATCTTTGTTTGACTCATTCTTCATTGATTCTTGAACTTGTACTTGATTTGCGACATCAATGTTTATAAAATTTTCCTTGTTAGATGGACAAATAGCAATAGCAATTAGACTTTCATCAAATATCACATAAACTTTCAACATCGCCATAGGCACCTTCGTCGGAACGTTGAGAAATCTTTTCTCTGTTTTAATAAAATCTGCCTCTTCCATTTTGACCTTCTTCGTTTTTTTTCTTTTCCCTTTTTGTATAAAATAATAATTGTATTTAATACAGTTATTAAATAATTATTATGATTGTTTTGGATGGGAGGGAAAATAGGGGTTTTAAAAATGATTTATAATAATAATTATTATATATAATAACAATATGATTATAAAAAATTGGATTGGATAAATTATAATAATAAATATTATTATTATAAATTTATATATCTATGGTTGTGAAGAATAGAATTTTAATAAAACTAGAATGGTTTTATAAAACTATGTTCTTGATTTTTTTTAACTTTTTTCTTACTTTCCTTTCTTTTTATTTTTTATTTTTTTCTACTTTCCTTTTTTTTACTCCTTGCTTCTTTTTACTTCTTTTTTACGTATTCATTTTTTTGTTTTTACTTTTTCTTTTGTTTTTACTTCTTTACTTCTTTGTTTCTTTTCTTTTTTTTTTTTTTTCTTCTTCTTCTTTTTTTTTTTTTTACTTTTTTCAAAAATAAAAATAAAAATTAAAAATCTCAAGTACTTAGGGAAACCCTAGTTTTTAATGGAAAAATTCCAAAATTCAGAGAATCTCTGAGAAGATGGCTAATAGCCGGATCGACAACGAAGCTCTGATACCACTGGAGCAGTAAAATACTATTCTTACGGGAAAACCCAATGTAAGTAACGTAAGTGGTCCATAAATGGATCAATAGTAATGTAAAAATGTAATGTATGGTAAATGATTAATAGTTACATAGGTTTGGGCTTTATATAACCCCGTTATGCACCTTTTCGTAAAAGGGCATGACTATTGACTTTAGATAGTCTTTAGTTATAATAAATTAATATTAATATTAATTTATTATTTTATTGTTACACTCTGGGCTCGAGATAGAAGAAAGCCCCACAAATAGCTGGTTTTCCCCGTTTGGGGTTTCCAGGGTACATTCGTTGTTTTGTGATTGTTATGCTTTCATTGTCAGAGTGTTAAGAGATTTATAGTGTTTGTATCTTAAGTCTTTATTTGTATTATTGATTTACAGAGACTCAAACCGGTTGAGATCTCACGGCTATCCAGAGGGAGTAGTGATCTCTAGATAAAATTAACAGAAATCCCATCGGCAGATGAGACGGACAGGTAGTAGATAGTCGTGTGATGAATACATAGGTACGTCTACTCATTTAGGTTCTCATCCAGGTATGGGAGTACCTCATCGACAGATGAGACGAACATGTAGTAGATGGTCGTGCACCTCTGCTCGTCCAGGTTCTCAGCCAGGTATGGGAGGATCCCATCGATAGATGAGACAGACAAGTAGCAGATGGTAAAGTCTCTCTCTCAGACATCCAGGTAGGATGGAGAGACTACTCTTGGACTCACCGAAGGACTTGTGGAGTTGATGCATGATGACACTTCTTGAAGGACTGAGACTGTGTTGACAACCTTCAATATGTATAGAGATGATTGAGATAGTATAGATGTACAGATGAAACCCAGATGATCGTGATGCTGACGATGACCGAAGAATACCTTCCTTGTTGAGATGGAGTGTTGGATTTTGTGCAACTTCGGAAGATATTCTTATTGTATTTTATTGTAATTATTTGTACCTCCTACGGGAGATGATCTTGATGTAATTAATCATGTAAACCCTACAAAAACAATGTAAACCTTAGGGTAGAAATCAAGTAATGAAAATAATTATTAAATGTATTTTTATATTCCCCAAGACAAGTCGGCCTAGTCTTGTTTGACAAGTTGGCCCAGTTTGGGAAAAGGCCAGTTTGGCAAGTGTATAAATAGAGAGGTTATGTTCCTCATTTGATACATTCACTCACTCACACAAGTTTGTGTTGGATTTTATGGTATCTCGGGATGTCCTCCATGTTTCAGATGCCTTGCATGGAGGTACAACAGCAGTATAGGCATTAGGATGGATTAGAGGGTGAGATACACTCTACTCAGTGGCATGATTCCAGTGGTGGTTGCATGTCGACCTTCCGGGGTGTTTTGCCCTTTGCATGCATAAGATTTGCATGACCTGTTAGTTATTAAAAGATGCATGCAAAAGTGACTTTTTGCATGCACTGAGATTAGGGTTTTGGAACACCTAATTCATCGGTGAGATTATTTATAGAGGCAGGGGGTCCGCGGATGAGGTTACTCAGTTGGCTTATGAGAGATTGATAAATCAGGAGTGAGGAGGGCGCTATAGTGCATGCAGGGCAACTTTCTGAGAGAGGAAGGAACTGCTGCAGGAGGAAGAGTGATTAGATCTGAGTTGGATCAGTGATCACTAGCTCCAGAGGCACTAGGCGCACAGATCTGTAGACTGAGATAGTCTATCAGAGTGGGGTTCTGCTGAGATAGATGAGGACGTGTTCCAAAGGAGGAGGGGCACATTTCCTGAGGAGAGAGGAGCTCATGTAGAGCCCAATCGACCGATTCAGAGTCTGAGACATTTAGGATAGCCTTGCCTTAGTGTTTGAGGAAGCTTCGTGACGATCAGAGCTTATATCTGTTGAGATCTGGCCCAGTACGAGTATTAGACATCCAGAGGGGAGGGCGCACTTCTCCATGCAGAGGAGGGCGCATTCTTCAGTTGAGTAGTAGGTTGTCTTTAGATTGCAGAGCAGATCAAAGCAGAGGATAGAGAGCGTCAGTACAGTTAGGGCCACCTGTAGAGAGTCTCAGATCTAGTTTGACAGTTAGGGCACATTCTCCCAGTGATGCATGCAGATCTAGGGTTTGACCCGTTGAGGGATTGAGTTACATCTGAGGTAAATCTGTTGTACTTGCTTATTTTATATATATGCTCTGGGCTTGAGAGAGAAGATAGCCCCATAGATTGCTGGTTTTCCCCGGTTGGTGTCCAGGGTATATGCAGTGTTATTTGTGTGATTGCATGTGTGTTAAAGTTGTAAAGAGATCTAGTTGTTGAGTTTATGTCTTTATGAGTATTTATTGATATACGAGACTCAAACCGCTTGAGATCTCAGGGCTATCCAGAGGGAGTAGTGATCTTTGGATTAAAAATTTACAGTTTGCATCACTTGGAGAGGAGCTCGCATCTGCAGAGAAGAGAAGCTGTTTTTGGGGTTTTACTTAGAGAGACTTTCTTCTTTATCTCTCTCATCATTGTACTCTGTTCTCGGAATTATTCATCTCTGTACGAAGGTTGCTAGGTTTTCTCCCGATTCGGTTTCCCCGGATAAATTCTCTTGTTCCTTGTTTCTGTGCTTTGTCTTTCTTCTATTGATCCTATTGATCTTATGCAGTTGAATTATTATGCTATAATTGTATGAAACACTAACAAGTGAAGCCATCTTGATCAAACCGGGAATTGGCATTTCCTCTGCTTGGTGGTCATGGCAAATATGATATTCAAAATTTAAATTGGTTTTGTGCCCAATGTTGGGCTGAATATTTCAACCATGTCTCTCACTGGGTAATCCATCAAGAAAGATATGATAAAACCCAGTATTTTTTTAACATAATTCTGGAACTACTTTCTTGGAATCTAGCCTCGTCCTTATCCTATGAGCTTGGTGAATCTTATAAATTTATTTAACCAATATTAGCTAGATCGACTTAATATATTATTTACTCAGTTGTATAGTGTACTGAATCAATTGCAGATGGGGTAATCTTGTAAGATTTCATTTTTGGATGGAGGAACTTTCTATTATAACCTGCATAAAGAAGTCAATAATCTTTCATGTTTTTAATTTCAAACATTTGTAATCAAGATTCTTATCTAGCATTGCACTTTTAAATTGCTCAACCTCAAAGAGTTGAATATGCATTTTCTGATGACTATCAATAGGTGATTGGTCTCTATATGGTGTGTAATTTGATGCAGGTTTTATAAAATTTCACAAAATGATTCAGAAACGGGCACAGAAACGAAATTTTGGTTCCAGGTTGGCATTCCTGGTTTATTATTTGCTTTAAGTTTACCTGTTAAGCTTACTCTTACCCAAGCTACTCTTCAAGATTGCTTTTAGCTTGATTGGCAGCTTACCTTTTGATTTTCAACGTACAAGAATCTGGTTACTCATTGCATTGCACGACTTTTTAACACGATATTATAGGTTAATCTAGCTGCATCACATCCAAGAATCATGCAGTTGAACTAGCCTGTGGCCATTTGTGGTTTACACTTTTATTGATGGAAACTTGATACTCCATTATTTATTTATAGTCACGTGTTTGTTTGTAAATTTGTTGAATATCTTCATCAGCTTTGCGAGCAAATGGTCTTCAACCATGATCAACCTGTATGTTTCAGATGTCAGGTAATCTTAATCTTACAAACTCATATTCCTTATATTATATGGTTTAAATGTAATATAGTGAGATCTATTTTGTATCTGTAGTTTCTATTGGTGCAAAACGATTTTGGAAATACAGCTATCATGTAAGCGCTACTTAAGAATTCATGCGCACTATGATGGTTTAAATGTAATATAGTCAGATATACTTTGTTTCTGTAGTTTTTATTAGTGCAAAGGATTTTGGAAATACAGTTTTTGTGCAAATGCTACTTAAGAATTCATGCTGTGTACTATGATGGAGGAATAACTTTCTGCTTCTTTTTGTTTAATTTTTTGTTCACATTTAAAAAAAAATGCAATTCTGTTACAGGCCACAGTTATTGTGAACTCCTGAGATTTTTGCAGAGGAGAACTAGTTGTGTTTTACTTGAGTTTGGTGTCCTTGTCACAACATTCGTTTCTGAGACTTTCTTAGTGCATTTGCTTGGGATTTTTTTTCACTTGCCATCTGTTTGAGTCTGAGTAAGGATTGGCAAAAATTATAGTTTTGATCTGGAACATAGGTGAAGGCCATGGACAGTTTCAATTGATGCAGTGGTACAGCTTGTTGGATAAAGGTCATAACGGTACTTTACCTGAAAACTTCAGCTTGGGGATCCCAAAGAACTTGTGCATCAGCATCTAAAAATACTGGAGAACCATTGGTTTTACAACCATAGCATCCCTCATTTCAGTGGATACATTTAGCTGTAGAAAAAGAACATAAATATTATGCGGTTAAATTGCTTGTTATGGCATGTGCCATTATTTTTCTCCCCTTTGCTTGTGCACACTATAGGGTCCAATTTTACATTCTTGCATCACGCCCTAAAATCCTTTGAAACTCACTAACAACCTCTTGGGATCTTTAATGTTGTAATCTTATTCCTTACAGTCAAAAGACATCAAGTCCCTTTGACTCATAACAATCCCAATCTTATTCCCTACAGTCAAAATGCATCAAGTCCTTTTGACTTGTAACGATCCCATGTATATCGAGCTGTATTACCAGAAATGTTACAGCAGGTTACCATTTCTCCATGAAATGGAACGTGATGGGAATGGTGTTTCTTGGGCGTTTCTATTCCCATTGTGCCATTTTAAAAGAACAACCATATAATTGAAAAAAAAGGCAAAACACCTAAACCTTATGTGTCAATGTAGCTTGATTTTTAACACTTATACATTACATATGGTAGATTAATTGAATCTTAAATGGATATGAATTGACCTAATTATTTATTGTTTGCAAAATATGCAGAGTTTGTGTGTGTGTGTGGACTCTGGAGCATGTATGCTCAAGTTTATATTTGACTTTTCCAATTGGAATAAGAATAAATAACTATATACGTATAAAAGCGAATGATAGGATGATTTACATTGAATGGGCCCCGAATATAATTATAGCCTAATGGTTTCCTTCTGTTAGATTTTCTCAAACCATGGTAAACAGGTTCTGTTCTCTAAAGAATTCCTACAGGAAACGAAACAGTGCAAAGCTTAAAGCTACTCAGAATTGCACTCTGTAATTAATTCTAGAATCTATAAACACACTGTAGAAAATATATAATGGAAACACAATAAATTGATGGTCAAAACCTGTTTCTGCTTTTCGTTACTTCTGAATATGAAAATATGCTACAAGAAAACAGTGAACTGCAGCACTGCTAACTGTTGAACTGAAAACTGAATGAATAAAACCTATACCCCCACCTTCTCCTTTATAGACTAGAAGGTACAATGAATCTGGACACATGCACGACAACGCCTTAACTGCAAATGTTAAACCTGAACCTTAAAGCGCTTTCCTTGCATGGATAGTGTTAGCACCCCTAATGAACCCCCACGCACTAAGCTCCCATTCTAAGAGATAGCAAGAAATTTCTTCTTAAAAATCTGCTAAAGGGGGTGTTGCCACCTAAAGTTGCTCTTTAGTTGGACTTCAGTGAGCCGCCAATATTGCACAAATACTTGTGCTCTTTAAGAGTTCAGAAGTTCCAAGTTTGGCCTGTTCAGGGCCCCTTTTTTTAAATTTTTGTAGTGCATGACCATGCCCCACGGGGTTTGTAATAAGTGTGCTAGCATGGTGGGCTTTGAGTGACTCGGTTCCCTAGGACTTGATAACCAAAGAAGGTATTCCAAGGAGTTTTTTCCTTTGTCGATTATGCTTTGCCTTTAGCCGTGTATAATCGATGAGTTTTTCTCCTACACCTCCAAAGCTGGAATGCCCAAAGTGGTGGTTAGGCCTTAGGGGGTTATTAGAGTCAATTTTGTAACATGTATAAACATGCTAGACGCTAAAATTTTATCGTTTGGTCATGTACTAGGTCCCCTAGAAGTTTCAGTCAATTTCGAGAAAAATAAAATTTTTGCATTTTTAAGCCATTTTTTTTATGGTTTAAATGAAAAAATTCAAAGGGTGATAAAAGTGTGATCCGGAGTTGGAATTTGGCGCAGGGATGCTCGTTTTCAAGCTCAGAGCGACCAAAACGCCCCGTGGAGCAGTTTTGCCTATCAAAGCTACAAAGTGGCACTTTAAATGCTAAAAGTGCAACAAATTGCACCAGAGCCAAAATTTAAAAAATTAAAAAATTGGATTTTTGTCACATGCCAAATGACATGGCATTAGTTCATTAAGGTGAGCGAATGTTCTAAAGGGACAAAGCTTATAATATAAAGTCAAAAGGTGAAAGATTTAAAAGTTTGAGCATTTGTATTAATATCAAAACCGTACGGTTTAAAACTTCACGTGGGCGTCATCCTCACGGATTGGGTTATGATAAGTTTGGTGGGCGCCTACCTCATTGGGAGGTGGTCCAATCCATGTGGCAAGCTTCCTAATCAAGGCTCCAACCAACCCCACCACCCTACACAGCAACAATCGCACGCATTTCACATTCTTGGTATTGGTCATTAATTTTCCATGTTTTAAGTTTCAATCATAAATGTCGTGAATGCGTATCTATCTTGTGTGGGGTTAATTAATTGATTTAATTTGCAAGCAGTGCTTAGTTGTTATTTTTCCATTCTCGTAATCTTTTAACTCCTAGAATAGACTTTTACTTTTGTTATAGATTAAAAGACTTAGTTTAATTTTCATTGGGACCACCCCCCTTGGCTTCGCTAGGAGTAAGCCCTAGATGGAGGAGTCGAGTAATCAGGTGACAACACTTGACTCTCACTTGCCCCCAAGGACACATCGAGCGACTTGAAGGTTTCCTGCCGCGTCCCCCCTAGGTGTGTATTAGGCGGCAACATTTTGGCGTCGTTGTCAGGGATAAACCTTTCTATTCCCGGGTCACGACTTTTTGTTTTCTCCTTTTTTGTTTTTGCTTTGTTTGATGAGTGTTAGAGTAGATCTTTATTCTTTCATCTGGCGACTCCACTAACCTTTTTCCTTTTTATAAAAGTTCAAAGTAAAACAAAAAATAATTTTGTGAGAGTTTTTAAGGCATATTTTTATTCACATGGTGACTCCATTGAAGGGATAAAACCCTTGTATTTCATAGATTTGTTGCGATTGGTTGTGTGTAGATGAGCCCATGCGACACATTAAACTTAAAAGCTCATCATTTTGACAATCTTTTGATTCAGTACAAGTTGTCCTCCATGGTTATTTCAGACTGACGCTTTTTACACTGATATGGATGATGAAGGGTCTGGTGCTCAAACTGCTAGTGCATATCCTCCCCTCAATTTTTCATATATCCCAGGTTTTCCTAACTATCACTATGGCGAGGAGGATATATCAAGTTATTTGTTGAGGTTTTATGGAAATGGTGATCCAGCCGTCCAACACATCATGTCTTTCCATAAGGTTCTGGCTGACTTCAATGTTTTTTATGAAGATAATATGATGCAGATGTTTGCGGATACTCTGGAAGGAGAAGCTTATTATTGGTTTATTGAGGGCCTTCCTAGCAAATGTATTACCTCCCTTTCATGCTTCCTTAGAATTTTCTTAAAGTAATGGTAGTATGATGATGACAATGTGGAAAGATTCCTTGAAAAATCCTTGGCTTTCTTCTTACCCGAGATAAAATATCACATGGAAGACCCCGAGCCTCCTCGTGTCGTCATAACAGAGAACATTGAATATGTGGAGGTTCCTATAGCCTCTCTCACTAAAGAAGAGGTTATGCAGCTTATTGAAAAGCATGGTGCCATTCTCCCTGGAGCACAGTTTGACTTTGAGAGAATGATCCATGATGATCCCATTAAAGAGTTTCATGAAGCATCCTTGATTGAGGACATTGTTGAAGACCCTCCTCATTTAACTTTTGTTAGATTTCACACATTCATACCATAATAATACAACGGCATAACCAAGATCACTAGAAGAAAGACAAAGCACAAAACAATAACACCATAGTTTATCCTGGGAAACCCAAACGGGAGAAAACCCAGCAACCTTCGTATAGAGATGATAATTCCGAGATCATAGTACAATCATAAAAGAGAGAAGATGAGAATGCTTCCCAAAAGTAGAAACCCCAAAATAGCCTTCTTCTCCAGCAGGTGCGAACTTCCCTCTCTGGGTGATGCGAACTTCACTTGATTGAGTGAGTGAATAATGAGGTGCACTTTACCTCTTATTTATACAAGTGCAAACATGAAAAATCCCTAACTTGGCCGACTTCACTTGGGGAGCAATAATAATTTTAATTTTAATTTTTTTTCTTTTGCTTGTTTTTCATCCCAAGGATTACATTGATTCTTTCAAGGGTTTTACATAATTAAATACATCAAGTTCATCTCCCTTAGGAGGTACAATCAAGTATAATAAAATACAATAATAATATCTTTCGAAGTTGCACAAAATCCAACACTCCCTCTCAACAAGGAAGGTATTCTTCGGTCTTCATCAGCATCACGATCATTTGGGTTTCATCTGTACATCTATACTGTCTCCATCATCTCTATACATACCGAAGGTTGTCCACATAGTCTCAGTCCTTCGAGAGGTGTCATCATGCATCAACTTCACCAGTCCTTCGGTGAGTCCAGGAGAATCACTCAATCATGGATATCTGAGATATCATCTATACCATCTCTGCTATACCATTTGCTACCTGTCTGTCTCATCTGCCGATGGGATTTCTCCCATACCTGGCTGAGATCTCAGACGAGCAAATGGGCATGACCATCTACTACATGTTTGTCTCATCTGCCGATGGGGTCCTCCCATACCTGGCTGAGAACCTGAACGAGTAGAGGTACCTGTGCAATCACACAGCCAACTACTGACTGTCCGACTCATCTGTCGATGGGATTTCTCCCATACCTGGCTAAGTACCTGGACTGTAGAGGCACTTGTGTGAACCCGACCATCTACTGACTGTCCGACTTATCTACCTATGGGATTTCTCCCATATTTGGCTGAGTACCAGGACTGTAGAGGTACCTGGGTGAACCCGACCATCTACTGACTGTCCGACTCATCTGCCTATGGGATTTCTCCCATATCTGGCTGAGTACCACGATTGTAGAGGTACCTGGGCAAAAGCAGGGTAAGCATCTCAATGTCATCTTTCCCTCTCACGGAGGGACTCGTTCTCTTCTACTCCAAGTCTTCCGCGAAAGTATTCAAACTTCACCCTGGGAAGAGCCTTGGTGAGAACATCTGCAGTCTGGTCGCCTGTCGGCACGTACTTTAAGTCGACCGCACCTTTCTGCACCATATCACGTATGAAGTGATACCGAATCTCTATATGCTTCGACCTGTCGTGAAATACAGGATTCACTGACATCTGCACACAACTTTGGTTATCTCAATGAATCATGGTCGGCTCTGGAATCTGGCCAAACAATCCTGCTAGGAGTTTACGAAGCCAAACTGCTTCTCGAGCTACTGTACTAGCAACCATGTACTCGGTGTTATCAACTGATTTGTACAAATAGTTGAAACCTTATTGAGCCGCCAGTGTTGGAACACATCAGTGTTCACTTCCAGAGTATCTGGGTTTCATTGTATTTATGTCTAGCCAGTTTTGTTTTTGAGTCGACATGACCATGGCCCCATGGGGGTTTGTATCAAAGTGTGCTAGTAGGGTCTGAGTGGCTCGGTTCCCCATGACTGGATTAAACAACTAAGGTATTCCAGGGAGTTTTTTCACCGTCAGATTATACTTTGCTTCAGGCGAAATATAATCTCTTGGTTTTTCTCCCGCTTCCTCCAAAGCTGGAATGCCCGAATTTGGAAATTTGGCCATGGGGGGTTATTAGGGTCCAACTATAATGTATAAACCTACTAGACACTATTAGAATAGGTTTTGGTCATGTCCTAAGTCTCTAGAACCCCCAGAAAAAATTTCAAAAATTTTTTACCGGACGCATCGAAATTGGGGTTTTTTAATTTTTAATTATTTTTTAAATTTTAATTAAATTTCTCTATAGTTTAAATAGAGAAATTTGAGTCTGTAATATGTCAGTCATCCGGGGTCCGATTTTGGTGTTTGATGGCTCGTTTCATAAGCCAAAAATCACACATGACCCATGGAGCAGCTAAACCCAACTTTCGGATGTCAATTCAGCCTCATAATTAATATTTTCTCTGAAAAGTCATTACAGAGAAATTATTAATTAAAATAATAAAATTGAATATTTTGGAGATAATCCAAATCTCTCCAAAATTAATCAATTTGATTAAAATAAAAGGCTAAATGACATGGCAATGGACATTTATGAGGATTCCAATCAACTCCCAGTCACTCCAGTCAATTATCCAGTCACCAGAAGGTTATCCACTTGAGCAAATTCGCCCTCCTCATGCAAAACTCGAGTTTGATGTGTTGTAAGTTGATGATTGGGTGGTAGTTTGTATTAAAGCCTAAGGTAGGCGCCCTCATGACTCACCAATCAATCCAAAGCTTGGCTCCTTGTTGAGACTCGAGTTATACCTACCATCTACACGTGTCTCCACACAAGCAACTCGCAATCCCTTTTATTCCTCACGTCAAACCTCTTTTAAGCTCGAGTTTAGCCTTGTTGGACCTTTCCTATTGGTTGTGATACATCCCATGCTCTTGCCATTCGAGTTACACCTACCACGTTACACTTGGCTCCTTCTACCATGCGAGTTACACCTACCATTTTACACTTGTCTCTCCATCCTCTAACTCGCACCTTCCATTACCCTCACGTCAACCTACCATGCCTCACGTGGATCCTTGTTGGAGGGTCTTTATTGGTTGTTGATATGTCTAAACTTACCACCCAAGTCGAGTTTGCCACATATCCAGTCACACCTCCCACACAAACTCGACTTTGTCTATTGTTTTTTGCTCCAAGCCCTCTCATGATTGGAATTCGATCTACTTGTCTATTTGCCAATTCGACCTAGGGTTTTAGCTTAGGATTTAGTATAAAGAGAGGCCCATTAGGGGCTATTATCTCATGGATTTTTGTATGCAAGAAAACTCTGCCGAGAATTGTAATATTTTTATGCTCATATTGGAATAAAGATCAAGACTTTGGAGGTCCATGTGTTTTCAAATTTTGTGGTGAATGTGTCCAATGCATTGAGGTGATATCTTCATATAACCTTCCTCTTATTTATGCAAGTGTTTCTTTCAATATTGCTAGCTCTAGAAGGCTATTTTTAGTCCATGAGAATAGTCATTTGTTATATTCAAGTTGATTATGTGTGTGATGTTTTCCAAAGATTTAAATGAGCAAGAAGTATTCGGTTATACCAATGTTGATTTAGTCTTGGTTATCTAACATACTAGCATGTGATTTCGCTTGTATGTTTGAGTGTGTTGGGGTTTTTCAGGTATTGTCAAAGGTGAAGACAAGTGTGAGCTAGGTTGCATCTAGCTTGACTTCACAAGCAAGGTTTTTTTTCCCACTAATATCTTTTGTTTTGCAGGATCCTCAAGCTCCTTCATCTTGTCTCCAAAACCAAGCTACAAAGAGCTCTCTTCCTCACCCATCAAAGTTTCAAAAAATCTACATTTTAAAACTTGGTTACCTTAGATTCGAGCTTCCTTCCTCTAGCTCTCCCCTCACCTTCACTTTGAAGTCTCCACCTTAGTCTTTCTCCATTCGTCCAACCCCTTTAGCCCCACCTTCTTGCTCTCGTCCCCTCTCCTCATTGGCTTCCTTCCCCATTCGTTTTTGTCTTCTTTTTTGCCTTCTTGTCCATCCTAGAAAGTTCACCCTTTTACTCTCGTCCTACCTCACTTAGATCCTTTCTTCCTCGTCCTTGTCTCTTTAGTCTTCCCCTTTTTCCTTCCCTCTCGTCCACCTTACTTGCCCTTCACCTTCTCTCCTCGTCCACTCCCATTTAAGCCCCAAATCACATCAAAACAACAAAACAAAGGAGTTAGTAGTACTTAGTATTAGATCTCATTACTTGGTTATTTGGTAGTTGTTTTTGCATAGCTAGATCTCATAAAAATAAATATCTTGCATTTGTCTTTTGAAGTACTTAGTCATTTTCATACTATCATAGCTTGCATGTAGCTAGTAGATTGTTTGCAAACTTTTACATCTTCCAAAAGATAGAAAATTTTGCACAAAAATATTTCAAATTTTTATACTTTAGATTTCATTTTTAGGACATTTCGAGAGTTTGTTGCTCGCTGGTCCGTTTCGCCATAGTTAATATTTTATGACAAAATCTCATGCTTTTACATTCTAGAACCTTTTTTTTCAAATCTAGACTTAGTTTAGTTTCATTTTTGTTTGATTTGACTAACACTAAAGGGTGCTTGTAGTTTCACTTTCACTTGTGTTGTAGGTGTGATAAAAGCGACCTCAAGAAGAAAATTTGAAATTTAAGAAGAGGAGAAGTTAACCAAAGTGGAGAGAAGGACAAATTGCAAAATCCAAGAAGAATAATGAAAGCAAGAAGAGGATCTTAAATCAAATAAATCAAAACCATTATCCTTTGTAAAAGCTTTTAAGAGCTTCTTAGCTTTCCTCTATTTTATTTTTCAAAGTCCTTTCAAGGGTCTCAGACCAAGGCATTTGTAACAGTTTAATAAAAAGTTTCAAGTGGAGGGGGCCTCCACTTTTGGGTCTTCTTCCCCATTTGGGGAAGAGTGTTGGGTCTTGTGGTTTGGTTTAACTTAGTTTATGTTTCCATGCTCTTAGATTAGTTTCTATTTCATTAAGTCATTTGGTTATTTATCTTCCATATCTACTTACCCCCATGCTCTCCCGAGTAGGGTCTTGGACCTGAAAGAGATTCTTGGGTAGTTTAGTTTTATTTTTTCATTTATGTTGCTTCTCTTCCAAAGCCCTCAGCCGGAAGTTGTATCCTTGAGATTTCATCTCAAGGGCAGGAACACATAATTTGTGGTTACTCTTCCATCCCCGTCGGTTTCCTTGGCAGAGCTTTCAGCAAGCTGGAAGTTCTCAAGTGCAGGCGGTTCTAGTGGTTGATCCTGTTTCGGGGATCAATCCCACCTAGTAGATTAAAGTTTGTGTGGTAGAATACTAGATTTATTTATTTTGCAAACATTATTGTTAGTGGTAATTTATATCTTGTGATCAATACTATTGCTTAAAATTTGTTTCAAGTTAAGATATACTGCTACTACTTCCTTTCTGCTTCTTAAAATAAACCAATGTCTCTTGAACTTGGCCAAATCCAAGTCAAGAGCACCCTCTATCGGAGGGCATTTTAGTTTCTTGCATTTCCCTGCATTAGGCATTGTTAATCTAGCAAGTCTCTTGAACTGTGGTCATAAGACCAAGTCAAGAGCGCTCTCTGTTGGAGAGTTGAACAAGGCTTTCTAATAATAAAATTTTCCACTCACACACCCTTTAATTAATTTATCTTGGTTTCTGTCCTACACCCGTATGCTTTGCCAACCGGAAACGGTTGGGCTAGTACTCAGAAAGGTGGAAGACTTGTTAATCTACAAGTGAAAATCTAATTAAAACTTTCACCCCCATAACCAACGAACCGGCGTTGACATAAAGTATTTTAATCGGTTCTCAGGGGAGGCGCCGGACCGCCCAATCTGCGACACGGTGGCTGGTTAGCATTGCGCGCCTCGCCGTGATTCCAGACAGGCCCCGACAGGTCTCTTAAAGGAGCTGCTTAAAACTACTTTCCGGACACTCTTTGAACATCCTTGGTTTTAGCCCTAATAATCAAGACAATTAAAACTTTGAATTTACCAAGATAAGCTGCATAACGTTCTCACAAACTTTCAATTCAAGCAATTGTATCAAGTTTTCACTATTCATTTTTAATTCTTGACTCCATAAGGCATTGGTCCTTTATCTCATATTTTGCTTGCTTAAGTATCAACATTGGAGTTATCTGTTATATTTCGTGAAAAGTGATTTACTTATTGCCCAAGTGTATCTTTCATCTTGTATTTGCAACGTGGATTGCGTTATCTTGCCTTATATTTCATTTTTATATTGTCTCTCATCTCAAAAAACTCCTAAAAAACACCCATCCGCATCGCTACATTAAAAACACTTAAACACACAAAGAGCCTTAGTGAAACTCTTTTTTAGGGACTACCCCCCTTGGCTTCGTTAGGAGTTTTGCCTAAACGGAGGAGCTGAGATTCAGGTGACAGTACCTGGCTCATTGCTTGCCCCCAAGGCCACACCTCTCTCACTTGTAGTGAAGAGACAGCTTTCGAAAGATTTCCGCTGCTGGTGTGCATATTGGCGGACAACACTCGGCCTTTGCAGTACTGAGTGCTATCGGGCTCTGCTTCCTGCTGCACCAAGAAATAACTGCAAAACCCAAACTGAAGCAACATCCGAAAGTACTCTTCCTATCTACAACGCATCCGACCCAATCTGAGTCTGTAAATCCCTGTAATCTCAGGTCACTATCTGAAGCATACTTCAATCCATATCCCACAGTGCCACGTAAGTATCTGAGCACATGTTTTGCAGCAATCCAGTGAATTTGCCTCGGCTCGCACATGAACTGGCTGAGAGCATTCACAGCAAAACATATATTTGGTTTGGTGTTTGTCAGATACATCAAGGATCCAATCAGCTGGCGATACATGGTGGGATCAATCAAATCTAAGTTAGAAGTAGAATCTCTCAACTTCTTCCAATTTGCATCCATCGGAGTGGCCATGGACTTGCAGTCCAACATTCCGAATCTCTTCAATATATCTATGGTGTACTTTCCTTGTCCTAGGAAAATCTCTTTCTTCCTTTGCCACACTTCTAATCCCAAGAAGTAGTACATCAATCCAAGATATTTCATTTCAAACTCAGAGGCGAGTTTCTTCTTACACCATACAATGAGTTTCTCATTTCCTGTGAGAAACAAATCATCAACATATAGTACTAAAATCAGTGACTCATCATCTACAACCTTGTAGTAAAGGTTGGGGTCTGCATCATTCTGATGCACCTTCCATCTCATGGTTGAAGCAATAGCAATGATCGATTTGATGGAAGTATATCGAGCCACATGAGCAAATGTCTCATCATAATCGACTCCCTCTTTCAGAGAGAATCCTCTGGCATCAAATCTAGCCTTGTGTTTTTCCACACTTCCATTTGCTCCATGCAAATTCTGTTGTGCCCATCTAGGCCTCTTTCGGCCTACTGCAATATCTCTGGGAACATCAACTGGATCAAATAGAATCGATGGGTTCATCCTTTTCTGATGACTCTCTCTTGAACTGGAGGGGGAGATGATCTCATCTCCTTTGGTTCTAGCATTTCATCTCATCATCGATCTGCATGTCTGATCCTCTGACAGACATCTCTTCTTCAAAGATCACATCCCCATTGACTTCAATCTGTTTGGATCCTGGGATGTAGATTCTGTAGGCCTTTGAAGACTTACTGTATCCCACGAAAGTTCCCTTCTTGCCTGAAGGTTCTAACTTCGTCCTTTTTCTTCTTGGGCACATGTATGAAGATTGGACAGCCAAATATCTGAAGGTGGCCCACTTTTGGTTTTACTTTTGTGAAAGCTTCCTCCGAGGTCATCCTTCTAGGCTGAGAGTCATACTCCTGGAAGCTTCCTCCTGAACATCAACGGGATTCATGTGTCCAGCACTTGTTCATCGGAACAAGTTCCATCATTCTTTTCTTGTAGGCGATATCACATGGTCTTTTCCCTACAAGTCAAATCTCGTCTGATGATCAGTGACATTGCATAATCAAATGTAAAGACAATAGTTTACATAGGCATCTTAGCTAATACTTTAGCACAACAATCACATCTAGGGACTATCTAGATGTCCGCTATCTCCAATAGAACATGCCATCAAGAGTGTGCACTACTCTAAGCATGCAGGAAGGAGATATCATTTAGACTAGGTCCATCATGTGTTCATGAAGTGTTGTGTAGCTCATATGCATAATGAATATAACAATGCAAACTATATCAACTGCTCAACACATTAGATCTGCATATAATAGTTATGAAGACATATAAAACAAGACAGATCTATGTAAGCAAGAAAACAAAATACTTATCTCTTATTGTTTTTGTGTGGGGGCTCCCACTGCCTTCTTGTGGGAACCATGAGAGACTTTTGTTCTTGCAATCTGGATCTTCATATCTTCTAGAAGAAGAACTCCGATCAATCATCATCCCTTGGCTTCTTGTGATGATGGTCTTCTTCTACATCAGCAGTTGAGGCTTCATGCTTCCTTTTACTTGAACTTCGACAGCTACTGGCGTAGTGTCCATATTTCCTACACTTATAGCATTGAACTTGAGATAAGTCCTTCTTCTCCTTCTTTCGATATGGGGAAGGACTAGATCTTCTATCTTGGTGCTTGTGTTTATAAAACTTTCTTCCCTTTCCTTTTCCTTTCTTGGCATGGGATATGAATGCTTGATTCTCCTCTAGTTGAGTGCCATGGAGTCTTTGTCGTGCTGCAATCCTTGTCTCCTCCTGAGTACAATTTGCCCATAGCTTATCAAACCTGGGTAGTTTAGATCTACCACTTATGCTTTGAATAAATGACTCCCAAGATGGTGGAAGACCATTCAGAGTAGTGATGACAAGCTCCTTTTCATCAATGGGATGTCCACTGGTACTAAGCTTGTCCCTTAGTTCTGTGATACTCATGAAATATGAGGTAATGGATTCTGATTTGGATATCTTCATATTTGAGAGCTGGTTTCTCAATGTCATGGATACATTGAAGCTAGCGTGTTCAAACAACTTCTTTATGGTCTTGAACATTTTCCTAGCAGTCTTCTTTCCTGAAATTTGTGGAACCAAATGATCTCTTACTGAGTCCACTAGAATTCTTCTTGCTCTGGCATCATTCTTCCTCCATCGGGGTTTGTCTTCTTCGGCTTCTGGTTCAGAGACCTTCTCATTTACAATTTGTAATAGGTCATTTTCTTCTAGTAGTAGACCTAGACTTCCAAGAGATAAAGTTGGAAGCTCCTTCCAAACGATATTCAACCTTCATACCAATCATCTTGCCTGCAGATCTGGTTCAGAAACCCTAGTAAGAGCTAGGTAAAAAATGAAAGTTGAAATTTTGGAAAACTGATTCCACAGGTAGATGCGCCCTAGCAAGGCGAGTTGAGATATGGTAGGGCTGATCCAAATCTGTGGAGAAAATTAGGTCAAAATTGGAACCCTAATTTTTGCTCCAGCTGTAGAGTTAGGTGAAAAACTGAAAATTCTTGGAATTGACTTCTGTCTTCACCAAAAGATGCACCTCCCTAAAAATGAAATTCCCAAGGCTTTCTTTCTCCAAAATGTTGGGTGAAGACTTCAGAAGATGAAACCCTAGTTCCGGCAGGGTTCCGACAATCTTCTGGTAATGACTTCTTCTAGAATTGCTCTGATACCATGTTAGATTTCATACATTCATAGCATAATAATACAAATGCATAACCAAGATCACTAGAAGGAAGACAAAGCACAAAACAATAACAACAGAGTTTATCGTAGGAAACCCAAACGAGAGAAAACCCAACAATCTTCGTATAGCGATAATAATTCCGAGATTAGAGTACAATCATAAAAGAGAGAAGATGGGAATGCTTCCAAAAAGTAGAAACCCCAAAATAGCCGCCTTCTCCAACAGGTGCGAACTTCCCTCTCTGGGTGATGCGGACTTCACTTGATTGAGTGAGTGAATAATGAGGTGCACTTTACCTCTTATTTATTCAAGTGCAAACATGAAAAATCCCTAACTCGGCCGACTTCAATTGGGGAGCAATAATAATTTTAATATTAATTGTTTTCTTTTGCTTGCTTTTCATCCCAAGGATTACATTGATTCTTTCAAGGGTTTTACATAATTAAATACATCAAGTTCATCTCCCTTGGGAGGTACAATCAAGTATAATAAAATACAATAATAATATCTTCCGAAGTTGCACAAAATCCAACAACTTTATCAGAAAATATGGAAGATTTAGAGTGTTCCCAGGCCCATTTCAATAACAATGATCATATGTATGTTCCGGACTTACCTAAAGAGGAAGCCAATGCAAAGATTAACGAAGACATTCATGAGGGATCTTTAATTGAGGAGGTCTTTGAGGAGTTTTCTCACATTGCCATGGTAACAAACATTGAAGATTTGGGATTCCAAGATTACTTTAGTGAAGATGATGACATTTGTACTCCTAAGCCACCTCCAGAAGAAACTATTACAAAAGCCCTTATTGAAAATGAGGAAGTTTGCAATGTGTATAATGATGATGGTTTGGAAGGCTTACTTCCTTATGACCCTTTTTCTGAAGAGGAGGATTATGAGCATGAAGAAGCCATTATAGAAGTTGATGAAGAAACTTTTAAGCAACCATTGATGGAAGATGTTATTGAGGAACCTCTTCATATTGCCATGCTAAAAAACATCGAAGATTTGAAGCTATCTCAGGATCATTTCAAAGAGGATGATGACACTTATACTTCGCATCTACCTTCAGAAGAAACCAGTATAGAGGCTTATAGAGAAATTTATGACGAAGACCGTATTGTGTATGATAATACTCCTCTTTACTCTCCACATGTAATGAAGTTAGGGAAAGCTTGTTCTCTTGTAAATTTTTTGAAGACGAGCCTTGTAAAGAAGTTTATTATGACCATGAGGAAGACAGATATAGCCAGGGATATGATACAAATAGTGAAAAATCATCCATCTTTGCCAAAGATACCTATGATGATTATTGGACATACATTGAAAAACCCATTTTTGATGTATCTAGAGAAGGGAGTGTGCATTAAAAAATCTTGGGAGATCTTGATATAAAAGAGGAGCATGCATGTGCTTCATATGATCAGTCAGAACCAAACATGAGTACTAGTAATGAAGACCCGGAGGTGCTATGCATTGAAGATTCAGATGGGACTCAGTCAATTGAAAGTTAGTCACAACCTTCATCTTCACATTCAAAATTCTCTTATGATTTGGAGCATCCTGGGGCTTGTGTTACTACAGAGGTTTTTCATTCGATAAGCCCTCTAAGGCAGTATAATGGTTTGGTTGATCTACCCCATCCTACAGATTTGTACATCAGTCCTATCCAATCTTGGATAGAAGCAGCCTGCGAGAGGACCTTCCAGTTGAGGAAACAGTTTGATGATATTCTGCATGGTTATGATCTCCCATCCATCCCTCCCATCCTCAATATTTTTGTAGGTTTGTATCTTGTGAATAAGGTATCCTTGTTTTGGCTGGTAACCAAACATAAGGTAAATTTATTTTTTGATGAAATGTTAAGGTGGTTGCATTGGATTTATCATTTTACTTAACAGTTTTATTATGACATGCTTAGAGTAGGAAATAAGCTCCTTAAAGTGAGCATTTACTTTCTGCATTTCCTTTTATTAGTTAGTTTTTTCCTTTGATTAAAGTAACTTTTGGTTCATTGGTTTCTTGCAAACACTTGTACTACTGAAAGGTTTTCTTGTCAAGTTGAGATGTTTTTACAGGTCATAGAAATTGAAGATTCTGGTGTTCTCGTATGCTCTCCTTGCCTTAAGACTAGATCAAGCACACGTCCCGCAGTTGGAGCCATATGTTACCACCTAAAGTTGCACTTTAGTTGGACTTCATTGAGCCGCCAGTATTGCACAATTACTTGTGCTCTTTCAGAGTTTAGAAGTTCCAAGTTTGGCCTGTTCAGGGCCCCTTTTTTAATTTTTGTAGTGCATGACCATGCCCCACGAGGTTTGTAATAAGTGTGCTAGCATGGTGGGCTTTGAGTGACTCGATTCCCTAGGACTTGATAATTAAAGAAGGTATTCCAATGAGTTTTTTCCCTTGTCGATTATGCTTTTCCTTTAGCCGAGTATAATCGATGAGTTTTTCTCCTACACCTCCAAAGGTGGAATGCCCAAAGTGGTGGTTAGGTCTTAGGGGGTTATCAGAGTCCATTTTGTAACATGTATAAACATGCTAGACGCTAAAATTTTATCGTTTGGTCATGTACCAGGTCCCCCAGAAGTTTCAGTCAATTCTGAGAAAAATAAAATTTTCGCATTTTTAAGCCATTTTTTTAATGGTTTAAATGAAAAAATTCAAATGGTGATAAAAGTGTGATCCGGAGTTGGAATTTGGCGCAGGGATGCTTGTTTTCAAGCTCAGAGCATCCTCTTTACCTTGGTACACGGTTTTCCTATGTTTCAGGCCACCAAAACGCCCCGTGGAGCACTTTTGCCTATCAAAGCTACAAAGTGGCACTTTAAATGCTAAAAGTGCAACAAATTGCACCAGAGCCAAAATTAAAAAAATTAAAAAATTGGATTTTTGTCACATGCCAAATGACATGGCATTAGTTCATTAAGGTGAGCTAATGTTCTAAAGGGACAGATTATATTATAAAGTCAAAAGGTGAAAGATTTAAAAGTTTGAGCATTTGTATTAATATCAAAACCATACGGTTTAAAACTTCACGTGGGCGTCATCCTCACGGATTGGGTTATGATAAGTTTGTTGGGCGCCTACCTCATTGGGAGGTGGCCCTGTTACCAGCTATTTTGTACAAATAGCTGAATTTCTTGTGAGCTGCCAGTTTCATGAACATGTTCAATGTTCATCATCAGTGTTCAGAAGTCATTTTCAGGGCAATTTTGCCCCATTTGTAATAAATGCATGTTCATACCCCCATGGGGAAATTGTACAAAGTTGGTTTAAACGGGGTCCTTTTATAAAAGACTCGGCTATCCTTAGGTTTAACTGTCAGGGGGATACTCTAGAGTGTTTTTTCCTTAGGAATTATGCATTGCATTTCAGTCGTGTATAATTCCTGTGTTTTTCACTCACACCTCCAAAGCTGGAGTATTTACCATGGTGGTCAAAACCTAAGGTGGTTATTAGAGTCTTGTGTCTAGGATTTTTTACGTGTTTTCCATCTCGGTTGAGTCGTATGAACATGCACTAGGTCCCCTAGGAGTTTGGTTTCATTCCGGCAAAAATCAGTTTTTTCCGTAATTTAGACCATTTTTTAATGGTTTAAATCGAGTTTTTCAAAATGTAATAAAAACCTCATATGGAGGCAGATTTTGGCGTGGGGAGGCTCGTTTTGATGCTCAGAGCATCCACTTTACCCTAACGCCCCTCTTTTTTCAGGTTAGGGGAGATTACGTCGCCTCTGGGAGCAGTTTTCCTAAAGGTGCTACAAAACAACGCTTTAATTGCCAGAAAAAGAGAAATTGCACTAAGTGACAATAATCAAATAAGCCAAAATTGATTATTTTAAAGTATGGAAGGGGTGACATATTGTTTTAGTGAGATGTATGACCCACTTTAAGGAATAATGAGCATGATTCCAAAAGTCAAAATAAAAAATTGAATTAGAATGAGGGTGTACGGATTCCCTCACGTGGGGCCTCTTCACGTGGATTGGCTCATGAGTTAGCAAATATGGTATGGCACATGGTTTAGTGGTGGGCAACCATGTTTGTAGATACAAGCACATGCCATTTCAAACTTAGGATATACGAATGGCATATAAGGGATGACGTGAGCATTAAGAAGAGTATGTACGGATTCCTTCATTCGTATGGACATTCCATGCGTGCATGAGCTCACTGCTTTGGTGGGCGAGTACTCCATTGTGTGGGCGTTGTTTCTTAAGTGGAGAGTGTTGAAACCAATGATAGGAGGGCGCCTTTGCATATGTGGAGGCCACACCACCAACCCCTACGCTCCAAGCTTTCAATCCCGTGAATCTCAACAACCAAGCACTCAGTTAAACTCCAATCAAGAGCGAGTTGGCTCAATAAGTTGGTGAATGAGGTGATACCATTCCTAACTCTTCTTGCTTGTTAAATGATGGTTAAGTATTTCATGCTTTAGAGGGCATATTCAAGCACATAAGATCAAGTATTTGTAGTTTCAATTTGCTTGATTACATATTTGTTTTTAGAGATCTAAGATTGTTTAGTCTTACTAGCTTGTAATTCATGCCTCTTGTTTTCATTTAATGAATAGTACATGTCTAACTCCATTACTTGCAAGTTTGTGAGTGTTTGTGTTTGCAGATCATCCCATTCAACCAAGTAGGATTGTGGAGCTAGTTTGCATCCCTTCCTCTTGAAGCCAAGCAAAGGATCCAAACAAGCAATCATCAAGTGGAATCCAAGCTCTTCTCAAAGATTCAAAGAGGCTAAGTTTCATCTTCTTATCCCCCTTTCAAATTCAAAATCAAATTTAAATCCGTTCTTTGGTTACTTAGCTAAAGTTTGGATCTTTAAAGTTTTATCATTCTCCAAGCTTCTGCTCTCTCCTCTTGTTGGCTGCCATCTTCTTTGAGTTTGCTCTCGCCTTCCTTGTCTTTTCTTCTCCTTCTTTTCTCCTCGTTTTTCTTACCTTTTCTTATTCCTTTTCCTTGCTGCCCTCTCCTTTTGTTTGCTGCTGTTTGTACCCCTGTTTTACAACCTTCTTCTTTCTCTTACTGTTGGCTGCCATCTCCTTTCTCTCTGTTTGCTGCCCATTTTTTTCTCTATTTTCAGCCTCTCCTCTCTTCATCTATTGGCTGCCTTGTCTCCTTTTTATTTTCAATTTCTTTTGTTGGCTGCCCTTTCTCTTGCTCCTTTTTCTTCTTCAAGTCTCCTTCCCATTGCTTGCCTCTCCTTGCTTGTTTGCAACCATCTCTTTTACTGTCCTTGCCTCTTGCTAGCTGCCTCTTTTTCCTCGTGCTTTTGTTGCCCTCTACTCTTCTATTCCAGTTGCTCTAGCTTCTCCAAGTCTTTTCCCTTTCTTTGCCTTCTTCTCTGCTTGTCCTTCTTTGTTCTCTTTTCCTTTTGTGTTTGTAACTTTGTTTTAGTTTTCCTTTTTTTTTGTTTCTAGATCTTAGTTTAGAGTTTCCAATTCCACACTTAGTTCATTTTTTACGCTTAGTTCTTAGATCTCATCTTGCATCTAGTTAGTTTCATTTCCTAGCTTAGTTTCTTAATTCATACTTAGCTTGCATACTTAGTTTTAAAAGAAATTTTATTTTTTAAAGGTTTGCATCTAAAGTTTAGTTTGCATTAGTTTGGTAATACCTAGTTGCTTCTCACTTCTAGATTCCATTTGTTTAAAATTTCTAGTCTAGCTTAGATCTTAGTTCAAAGTTTTGATTTGCACTAATCCATAACAAGCTTTTGTTTAGAGCTCCTATCTTTCAGGTGAGCCAACAAAGACCAAGTTAAGATCTAAAAAAGAAGCAATAAACCAAGCAAGCAAACAAAGGACTCCTTGAAAAACACTTCCCCATTCGTCATTCCCCCATCCTTTGTGCTTTCAAGTGATAAAAAGCCTAAATGTTGTAAACTCCATAATAAAGAGCAAGTGGGATTACGGCTCCCACACCCTACTTCCCCCATTTGGGGGAAGCTTGTAGTGTTGTATTGGTCTTTTTTACTGCTTTAGCTTAGTTTCCTTTTGCAATTAGCTCAGTTTTACTTTGCTAGAATAGTCTTACTTTCAAATAGGTTGCTAAGTAGTTTCATTTTTGATATAATTTGTCAAACCAAAAGGAACATAAAGACTCTTGAATCTCACTGCAAAGTGGATCAAGAGTACTCTCTATCGGAGAGTTTGTTTAATTTTTGTTTTATCTCATGTTTTCACTAACCCCCATGCTCTCCTGAGTAAGGTTTCAAACCTGAAAGAGATTATTGGGTAGATTAGATTTACATTCAAGTATTTAATTCCGTGCATCATAAATCTCTTGAATCTCGCCATAAGGCGGATCAAGAGTGCTCTCTATCGGAGATTTTTTCTACAAAGGTTCTCTTTTTTCAAACATATCTCCTAAAATTGGAATTTATTATTTTCTATGCCGCGTATGCTCTACCCAGTTTTGGGATACACAGAAACGGTATAGGTTCTTTAATTTTTCACATTAATTCCAATTTCAACCATAAATAAAATTCATACCCCATAACCAACGAAAATCCGGCGTTGATCGTCAAATACTCGAAAGTGGGCAAATTCTGCCTGGGGACGCTGGAACCACTATACCTCGATCTTCAGAGCACCGTTAGACTACATCCCTGGTTGGTGTAGTGTTGAACACGCTTTGGAGACTTGGATAGTCAACATGTCCTTGTATGGAGCCACCTAGAGTATTTTCCGGACATATTTCCAGTACCTTCGTGTATATCTTCGAAATTCCCTTAGCCATAATAATCAAGATCACCATAAAATACACAATAAAATTTACAAAGAACAATTGCAAAACGGTTCTCAAGCACACGAACTCTTGTATCAAGCAACCCCGACATATTGACTCCATAAGGCACTGGTCCTTCAATCTGTTTTATTTTATTTGCTTATATGGATCGTACATTGATGATACATTGATTATACATATTTTTAATTTATGCTGTGGATGGCTTGTGAAATCATCATCTTTTGTGCATTCTAAATACTTTTGCAATTTGTATCTTTGGATTATATAAATTGTTATTGTGAATCAAAAACTCTTAAAACAACACCCATCCGTATCACATCGCCTTTTAAAAACATTAAAACAAAGAGCCTTAGAAACTCTTATTTATGGACTATCCCCCTTGGCTTCGTTAGCAATTTGCCTAAACAGAGGAGTGAGGATTAGGTGACAACACCTGACTCTTTGCTTGCCCCCAAGGCCACACCTTTCCCACTTGGGAAACAACATTTTGAAAGATTTCTGCTGCTGGTGTGCATTCGGTGGACAACAGGCCCAATCCATGTGGCAAGCTTCCTAATCAAGTCTCCAACCAACCCCACCACCCTACACAACAACAATCTCACGCATTTCACATTCTCGGCACTGGTCATTAATTTTCCATGTTTTAAGTTTCAATCGTAAATGTCGTGAATGCGTATCTATCTTATGTGGGGTTAATTAATTGATTTAATCTGCAAGTAGTGCTTAGTTGTTATTTTTCCATTCTCATTATCTTTTAACTCTTAGAATAGACTTTTACTTTTGTTATAGATTAAAAGCCTTGATTTAATTTTCATAGGGACCACCCCCCCTGGCTTCGCTAGGAGTAAGACTAGACGGAGGAGTCGAGTAATCATGTGACAGCACTTGACTCTCACTTGCCCCCAAGGACACACCGAGCAACTTGAAGGTTTCCTGCCGCGTCCCCCCAGGTGTGTATAGGCGGCAACAGGGGGGATCCAGCAAGGTTAACGAGACGTAGAGGCGGGGGCTCATCAAGATGTCCTTTCAAACGAGCATCTACATAAGAATTATTCGAAGAGTATAACTCCTCGGTTGAAATGGAACTTCATGGTATTTTTTTAGCTAAGATTGGTCGGGGATGGCCATAAGGAAAGGAGGTCCCCCTCTGTTTGCTTATTACCTAGGCGGCGCAAGGCCAAGTCAATGGGAGGGGATCAGAGTTCCCAGGTGTGACAGAGGGTCATATCGTTTCCATAGGGTTCGTCGAGAGCTTTCCAACGATACCAAGTTTGCCAAAAATGGACTTAGGATGAGAAGGATATCGACCTGAGAAGTTGGCAGTAACAAGAGTATATGGCCGACTTTCGACTACCGCACTGCAGATTGCGGAAGTGGGGGGTGGAATTTCTCGAAATAGTGCGTTGGACTTCCGACTTTCCGCCCCTGCATTGCGGATTACGGATTGCGGAGGTGTATTTTTCTCGAAGTGGTGCATCGGGGTTCCGACTTTTCGACTCCTGCATTGCAGATTGCGGAAGTCAGGGGTGGAATTTCTCGAAATGGTGCGTTGGACTTCCGACTCCCGCATTGCGGATTTTGGAAGTTGGAAGTGTATTTTTCTCGAAGTGGTGCATTGGGGTGCTGACTTTCCGAACCCGCATTGTGGATTGTGGAAGTCGAGGTAAATTTGATGGAGCCCGCTCGACAATGCCGACTTCCGACTCCCGCATTGCGGGTTGCGGATTGCGGACTGAAGTTGGCTTTTTAGAATAAATTGTAGCCGTGTAAAAATGCAGAATGGACCATTCATGTTAACAAAGGAGTTACAGGGAAACTCATCCTGGATAAGCTAGGGGCAAAGTTCGAATTGGTGAACCTCTTCACAACAACAGTATCAACCCTATTGCCTATATCACCCAGAATGCATGCCGAATTCGAAGTCATGGATAGCGACCTGCCATCACAAGAACACTGGAAAAACCCTGGAAAGGTGGGGTAAACAGAAGCTAATCCTACAACCCCTAAAAGATGCACGACTGAATAAAGACTCAACTTTCCTTGACTGGGAGTTGATCTGAAAGCTAAAGAAAGGCACGATACTTCAATCCCTACAAATAAGCTTGAAACGACTCAATCTAAAGGACAACATGCATTTTTGACAATTCAAGTTTACAGAGGCAGTGCACTGAAGTTTCCCACCAACTCATCTCCAGTTCAAGAAGCAGGGATCGATCCAAACAACCCGAGTGAAGAAAGAAGATCGCCACATCACTTACAGTTTTCACTTTTGTTTTTAATAAATAGTCCATAAGACTAATAGTTAGATCTGAGATATTACTAACAGTTGTAGTTTCGAACTTAATAAACAGGCACTCATGGCTGAGGTAGTCAAGAAGGTTTTTTATTTTGTAAGCCTATAAAGGCAGGTTTTGAAGAAGACCCAAGGGTTGGGATTTTGTATGAGAAGTTTTGAGCAATGTAATGAAACCCATCCTTTTTATTAATGCAAAGACTTGATTTTGGAGCAGAAATTCCTGAAATGAATGTTTTGATGACTGTAATTCCTGTGCATGTTTTCCTTGCTAGTATTTTCCATTGATTGTCTTCTTCTAAAGTGTTTAAGTCAAGATTACATGGTCTGAAATTCGTTTATCATTTGATGCTTCTGATACATATGATTAGACATTCCACCCTTTCTTTCTGAAATTGCAAGTTAGAATTCCTTCGTAAATGCTCTAATTTTGTGATGGATTTTGTTTCCCTTTCTGCTACCATCTGCTAATATCTTCGACTTGAAAAAACTTCATTTATCTTTCCTTTGCTTCTAAAATTATAGTCCAATCAGTCATCTGTGACAGAAAACCTATGAAAGTTTGACTCCATGCCCTTGTGATATACCTATCCTCAACTCAACCAAGTGAAAACCTTAAGACCTTTATCATAAGGTCTAGCCACCATTATTATTCCACAACCAGCCAATTCAAGTGATATTTTACATGCTGAAAGAGTTGTGAGAGAGAGCCCTCTCTGTGTTTGGAAAGGCTAGTTTCCATCCACAAGAGTGTAGTTGAAATAGTTACCTCAGTGATCCCTTCTGCCGCAACTTGGCAGAATCCTGAGTGATAATAGATAGAAGAGCCTAAGTGAAGTTTGCTCTATTGGAGATGGACTGAGGCATGCATTCATACATCATCCTAGAGATCTGCGCCCTAACTCAGACTAGAATCGACATGCATGACTGCCTTGCCTAACTAGGAAATGTGCCCTTTAATTGTGCATGCAAAAATACTAACTAAAGCAAAACCAAGAATAGGAACTAAACTACTAAATATAAAAGGCATCTAAACTAGAGCTAAATTGAGGATGGCAGATGCATGCTTTTGGCATGCATAAATCCTCTCTCTCTCTCTCCATAAATGCTCCTGCGTCCTCATTAATGTTGTATGGACTTGCTGAAGGAGGTCTATACAGAACTCTGTTGGAGGAGGGTTGCCTCACTGTTGTACAGGCCTACACATGTTACACATGCTTTCTCTGTATGCACCCGGGTTTCCTCTATGTGCTGCCGACATTAATGGCACGTTGTTGTACACTTTGAGGTAATAGAAATTCAACACTTGTTCTTGCTGAGGAAAGTGTTCTTAGCTAAACACAAGATAATTCCTCTGCATTGGAAATCTCCCCTTTGCTAGGGGCTTGGCTAAACAGTTGACCATCGACAAACATAAAGAAACATGAATTTGGATGACTTCTTCCTTCTGTACTTTGAACTCTTTTTTGTCATCAGGGTGAAAACCTTCTGTACAAGGAGCACTGCATTAGCGACCTGCCAACCTTCTTTGTCCTCCATGCATTTTCACTAGTCAACATCTTCTCACACCACATCATGATTCCATGAATTTTTCTAATTTCCTGCAATAATGAACTCATCTATATACAGGGCCAAGACAAGTGAATCAGATCTATCAAACAATGGCTCTCAAAGCTAGGGTATGAGGCATCCAAGGTGGCATGTATGCACATATGTGAAATTGCATAAAATACGGTGAGGGTCTAACATGAGAAAGGGGGAATTGTTTTAAAATGTAATTTTTGTTTTGGTAAGGTTCGATTTATATTAACATAAAGTAAAAGAGTATATAGATATTCAAAGTGGGTTTGCTATGCTTGAGGTCAGTGAGTCAGACTCCCATATCAGTTTTCTAAGCCTACTCATGAAACAATTTAAACATAACTGAGTGCTTTGGATCCCCCATAGACCAGGGGTTATGGCCTGGCTAACAAAAAGGTAAAAAATTGTCAAAGTAATGAGACTAGTGAAATAGAACAGAGTAAAAACCTGAGAATAGAGCTTAATCCAGAATTTCCAGGAGTTCATCAGTACCATCAACCGGAGCAGGGGTGTCATCCTTCGCATGTGCACGGGCGACCGCGTTCGGGTCGCGGCGGAAGACGAGCTGCTTGCCAACGAATTTTTTCCTCACCAATTCTTTCCCCAGCACCTCCATGCGGTCATTTACCTTGCTTATGATTTCGTGAATAGCTTGGTTCTGTCCAAGCCGGCGCATGTTGTCTTCCAGGCGAGCTAAACGCTTATCGACCGTCAATGGACAACCTTCAATTGAGATGTGCCCTGCCAGACAGTCCTTAAAAGCCAGGGACATCATGGATTTCATTGCCTAGAAATGGCTGAGAGTGCGGGTGTGTCTGGTTTCCCTGGTGTGGGGAGCACTAGAGTCTTCAATGATGTTGTCAAAATCTTGCCCGAGAGCCAGTGGATTTGGGCATGGATTTTCCCGATGCGCTCTCCTCTCCCATTGTTCTAATATGTCCTGTGTTTATTGGCTCACCTTCTTCCCGAAGAATCCTTGGAGTTTTGTTAGGTCTTTTTCTGCATGGGGCGCATGGGAGCTGCGCAGGCTATTCACGGTTCGACGTTGAGTGGTTTTGGTGCGGACCATGGTGTGCAGGGTGTTGAGAGCAGAATTGCGAGCAACAGGACAGCCGACACGACGAGTTGCGAAAGCAGCGAGCATAAACACAAGGAGGTGGTCAAGGAGCGAGTGGGCAAATGCTGGGTGTTGCCAACCAACCTCATTAAGTCAAAGAAAATGTCGCATGTGCCGTCGGACATGCCCATTATGCAAACAACCATCAGCCAAAATCATGATGGAAAGAGCTGGCTGGAGCTGGAAGCTTTGTACCTTCAACTGCAGGGGGAGTAATTGTTGCAGGTGCCTATGGATATGCATGGTAATGGTCATATCTTGTGAATGAGCTAGAGGACGGGGTTGGGCTTGCGTGCCTCCCTTCTTATGCATGCAGCCGATTGTCCTCAACATCAGGACTGGACGTGTGGTTGTGTTGAGTGGCCCACAGTGTTACACCCGTCGTGGGGAAGGTTTTAAAATGTAATTGAGAAAGGACTTGAGTATGGAAAAGATTGCAAGACTCTACACAACCAACTTCGACACACATTCACTCATGATCGCCCCTCCTACCTCGATATTAAGGCTTCCTACCGCCATCTCCTTCATCACAAGAAATTCCTCTTCATGTTGCAAATGATATGGCAGCTTAGGGCTTCCTTTATCCACTCCCCTAGAAAATTTTGGTGAACCATCTTCCCTCACCACTTCCAATTCCCGCTTGATCTTGATCCAAAATCCATGTTCTCACATACCACATCCCTCTATGTTGTCTTGGGGCAACCACTAATTTAGATTACTTCCCCCTCGACCCTTGCTACTTATTCTCTTATCGAGATACCCGAGAGGCAATTTGGGTGATGAATTCCAACAAATCAGTGGATGAGGAAGGGTTCCAGGAAGAACTCTTAAAGTCCACACCTTGGATTGTCACTTGGCCGATTTGTTCAACCATGTGGTTTGTATAGGTGTACCTCAACCTTGGTCACATAACACTATTCCCTAAGAGACAGTTCGATAGCAACACAGTCGTAACTTCCAAATTAGTGCAGACCCGTGAGACCTTCCATCTGTTAGGATCTCAGCGGCATGACAAGACCAGACCTTGCCCCCCCCTCGAGGTAGACGAGACCCGCCAGGCCTCATTGACGGTCTACTTCTTCTTGGTAGCAACACATTGCGTGACCCGTGTCTTACACCAGCTCTTCCTTTGGACAACATACTATCTTAAGTTTCCTTCATTCGACCTCGGATGTTACGAGAGAAGGGTCTATTCCATAATATACCTACTTCATTACTACTAGATCTTCTTATTCCTGGATCCTTTACTCTCGTACATCTCCATCCTTGTGCAGTTTCCTGCGCCTGGGGTCGAGGATTTCTTATGTTTTCCATGCACTAGCATAGATTTTATGCTCCAATCTACTTTACTTTCCTTCCTATCTTTTGCCCTTTATAGGAGGCCATTTGGTACTCTCGAATTGTAATAACATCTTTTTACTCAACAGTCCCATTGACCTACTTTTGTAGTCATTAGTTGGACATTAATAAAATTATCTTATCTATCTTATCTAGTACAGATCCCAATAATGACAAAACAATCATGATTTGCTGCACTTTCTCAAAACTCTATGCTATAGTCCTCCATATGCAGCTTTATGGGGAGCTTGAGCTAAAACAACCTAGAGCTAGAAAACAAGCTATATTTCGACCTACACACCAGACTGTTGATCACATTCTTACACTCTGGGCCATCATTAAGTATGCACAACATCGTTCTTTGAAAGTCTATTGTTGCTTTGTATATATTTGGAAAGCATTTGACTTCATTCCCAAATAGGCATTGTTTTAGAGGCTTAGAGACATTGGCATATTTGAGACCCCGCTAACCATCATCATGCACCTATATCAGACTGTTCTTGGTCGTCTCCGCACAGTCTGTTACCAGCTATTTTGTACAATAGCTAAATTTCTTGCGAGCCCCTAGTTTATTGAACATGTTCAATGTTCATCATCAGTGTTCAGAAGTTCATAAGTCATTTTCAGGGCAGTTTTGCCCCATTTGTAATAACTTCATGTTCATACCCCCATGGGGAAAATGTAAAACGTTGGTCTAAATGGGGTCCTTTTATAAAAGACTCGGCTATCCGTAGGTTTAGCCATTTGGGGGATACTCTAGAGTGTTTTTTCTTTAGGAATTATGCGCTACTCATCAGTGGCGTATAATCCCTGAGTTTTTCACTCAACCCTCCAAAGCTGGAGTATTTCCCATGGTGGTAAAAACCTAAGGTGGTTATTAGAGTCTTGTGTCTAGGATTTTTTACGTGTTAGCCATCTCGATTGAGTCGTATGAACATGCACTAGGTCCCCTAGGAGTTTCGTTGGATTCCGAGAAAAATAATTTTTTTCCATAAATTAGACCATTTTTTAATGGTTTAATTAAAAAATTTCAAATTGTGATAAAAAACTCATCCGGAGGCGGATTTTGGCATGGGGAGGTTTGTTTTGACGCTCAGAGCATTCTCTTTACCCTAGCACTCTCATTCTTCAATTTCCGGGCGATTATGTCACCACTGGGGGAGTTTTGGCTAAAAATGCATCATTCTGGCATTTAATTGTTAAAAAATGACAATGTGCACTAAGTCCAAAAATCAAATAAGCCAAAATTTGATTAAAAAAATCATTGGAAAGGTGAAGCATATGTTTTATGAAGGAGTACGACTACATGGAGATGATAAAGCATACTGTTATCACATATATAGTAGCCGGGCTACCATACATTATTTTTCTCATTCCAGTACACTATTCAGCCAGTTCCCTTACATTTGAGATGCTGAGATGAGCATCTATATTGGATCACTATCAGATTGTGGACAGCAGTTGTATTCCCCATGCCATGACTGAGCTTCAGGACACTCAGAGAGATGACCGATGTAGCCATTATACCATTGATACAGAGCAGACAGTAGTGCCCAGAGTTACAGCAGCAGTCTCAGAGGACAGATGATGGTACAGGTTGATGAGCTTGCAGGTATATGACTCAGCAGGTATATCATGGTGTTATGGTTAGATTGCTTTTATACTTATTCTTATAGCATGTCTCAGCACTTGGTGTCATGATCTGGCGATCATATAGATATATGGACCTGGTTGATCTATTATATATATTATACTGTCCCTACTCAGACTTAGAAGTTCACTATTCATACTCATTGGTACATACCCTCCTTAGGGAGAATAGAGGTGATCATTACACCATACCATGGCTTGCTAGTGTTGGCTCCATTATTTCATTGTCTTCATCCATCCATGGCCTACCTTTTTAGATTATCACCCTGACTTACTACTTGACTAGTGACATGGAGGACCTTTCCCCACTGTAGCCTCTGTATTGGATGAGCTTCCCCGTTTATTGTGTCTCGGCTCTGAGTTGGTGACAAAACTTACCTATGGTGAGTTGGAGTTCCTTGTGAATTCCCCCTAGTCACTAAAGTTGTGTTGGCTAAACCTGAAACTTTTAGTGCTGCCATCAATACTAAATCTGGAAAATGAAATGCTATATCTTGTATGAAAAGCCCATTCATGCAATGTGTTTCTAAACACACATGAATGAGAGGCATGCCAAATGAACATGGCAATAAAAATAAAATGTTATATCTTGTGGAAAATAAATACCTAGGTAAACAAGCTGTCCATGACACACCTAGAAGTGCTCAGGTAAACAAGTGCCTTAAAAACACACCTGCAGCAGAAAGCCTAAAGAAAAAATGTAAATCTATGCAATGTGTTTGTAAACACACATAGATCAAGGCTATGGAAACTTCAGGCCCAGAAAGCAATGGAACTTAAATGTTATATCAAAACAATTGCTGGCCTTATTTGTATTATGGATTGTGCGCATCTGTGAAGGTGAATAAACCCTCTTTAAACAACTCATCCATTTGTGAGACACCGCCATTCCCTGTGTATTTGCTCATTCAGTATATACTATGGTGTATTCCCTTTCCCTTGCCAAAGTGTCACAAAGTCAAGACAGTTAAGTCATCCCTTAGCCTAGCCAAGTTAATTTAGCCTTCACCCTTCACTAGCAAATTGATCACAACTATGAAGTGAGTATGATCCTGAAAGTCTAATCTGAGTAATAATAATAATTAAGGACACTATATATTTGGATTTAGATCGCCAGTCATGATTACTCTGTGTTATAATTGCTATTTGAATAAATTGTAAAGCATGTATTAACCTTGATACTTTTCAGCAGCCTGGGATGATGGACTGAGTTATATTTGGTCATGGTTGGACCTAGTTTGACCATGGAGGACCATGGGACATGAGATGTTAGACCTTATGAGGATATGGATAGATGATATATGGTCTATATACACATACATGATGATTCTATGCAGCAGCTACAGGGTTATGATGATGATTCTTGGGATACAGCAGTGTTTGATCATTTACAGAGCATTATTATTGGCCTTGTTCCGGTATATTGGATATTTATTTTGATCATGCAGAGACTCATATGGTGTATGAGTACACATCTTGGATAGATTTGGACCTTCTGAGTCCAATGGGACAGTTTGTTTTCAGTTCCGGGCACTTACAGTGATGATTGAGCCTCAGTAGGCTATCCCAGTGCAGTGTTGGTCTGTTGGAGGCCCTGTCGGAGCAGAGATGACTTTTATCCGGTTGACCTAGGGCGCTGATGATGAAGGGGGTGGTCCAGCCACTTGTTTTTACCATATTACCCCCCTTCCGGACACATTGGTGCCCTCACCTTGACAGCGCCAGCACTCCAGGAGGCTTTTTGGGGCAGTTTCACGCTTCCCGAGGCATTTCAGGATTGGTAGAAATGGCTATTGAGGAAATCGATTTGGGCTACTGAGGCAAAGTTATGGCATGGGATGATCAGTGATGATAGATCGGGGTCTTCCACACCTTCTCCAGCAGTTTCAGCTTCATCGGGGCCCGCATCCATCACTTATGGCACTTTCTGTGGATTTTTGAGGTCTTTTGAGGACCACGACTTCACTAGGGAGGCACGATTTGGTACTTTCATGATTATTTATTGGTTATTGTGCCATGGGGATTGACCAAGGAGGGATAAAATTACCCCTTGGACCCACCATGAGCCTCTTATGATATTTTGTCATCATGATTTGGTGGGATTCCCCTCTCCTAGGGCGACTTTGTCCACTTATGTTATATTTTATGTGTGATCCATGTATTATGTTGTTGAGCTCATCTCAACCATTGATTAGACATTTGTATCTTTTAATCTTAGCCACTCATTCAAAAAGTGGTTAGGGTTTTGGTGCCTCTCCTTCCTATTTAAAGGAGAGAGCCTCTCATTGTAAAGGGTCTTTGGCTCTTGGATTATTGGTATAGAAAAATATTCTTGTGGAAATTCTTGTGGTCTCCTTTGCATCTGGTGTTCTTAGATGGTGATTGGAAAGTCTATTGCAACCTAGCATTTGGAAATTGTGGCAAGATCTATCTTTTTTTGGAAATCATTGTTTGTCTACAGGAGGGCGACTTCAACAAGGGCGATTTTGCAAGGCTTCTTCAAATCGACTTTCTTGGCATTCGCTTGTATCAGGGGGTTATCATTAGTATCATTGTGATCTATGCTATCTTTCTGTTACTTCTTTTGTGGCATTAGTCTTATCTCTTGATGCATCAAATCTGATATTGTTGACGTTTGTTGTGCAGGAGAGAGGGCGCATTGGCTTCTTGGACCAAATCGACTTGCATAGAAACTACCTCAAAGCTTCTCAAATTGATCGGGTTTGCATAGATCATCATCATCAAGGCGTCTACAAGGTTACCCAGGTAAGATCCACAGGTTTGTTTCTCTTTCCTCTATCCAATCCATTGACATAACTCATAAATTGTTAAAACCCTCATTTTACATTTTCTCAGATCTACTTAGATCTAGTGGGTTGTTGGGCATAATACTGAAAACCCACCTCTATAGCATCCAAGGCATCCCGGATCTATAGTTTGGTGAGGATTGGCTTCCATTTGATCCCCTTCCCAGGCCAACTTAGCCTCTCCCAAGCAAGGCGCACTTCTCTAGTTGGGCAAGTTGACCTAGATCTAGGTGGTGGGTGTTTGAGATTCCACTTGATTTGACATTTACACATCAAATAACATACACCCAGGTTGTCACTTTTCTGAAATTTACCTTGTGGGCCCTATTCCACATTTCAAGGGATTTAAACCCCATTTTGGACCACTTGGAACACTTAAATTCAGATCTACTAAGATCTAACCGGTGGATTGCCACGAAACTATAGATCCATACTCCTACCTGACCGATCTACTAGGATCTAAAGTTTGGATGCCATCCGACATGATTTGACCCACCTAAACCCCAATTGAAGCCTCCTTGGGTAAAGTCGCACCACCTTGGAGAAGTGAGTTCACTCACTTCTAGGAACTGGGTACTTGAGATTATTGCAGATCTGAAACCGGAATAATTCAAAACCTAGGTCTGGACTATCACTTTGTCAAATCTTGCCTTGGGGACAGCATTCCTTGTTTTAAGGAATTGTGGTCCACTTGGGTCAAACCTAGATTTAGACACATTCAACCATCAAGACCTATATTGCCCACTTATCTCATGTTGTAGGAGTCCTAAACCATAAGTCAACCCTACTTTGACTCCACTTCCCAATTCCCAAGGCACTGGTTTCTCTACAAGGTAATTCAACTTTCCTAGATTGTTGGATTGACTTGTGGTTTGACCTATGCATGGTAGACTATACCTTTGAAGACATCATGAATCATGGTCAAGCTTGTCTCATGTACTAGTTAGCCCCAATACAAACCTTAACTATCCTGCATTGGACACGGTTCCCAAGGCAGTGGATCTTTTGACATTGACCTAGTACACTCAACCTAGATCTCACTTCAAACATTTTAAGTCACTCTCACATCAACTATGAACCAAAGCTATACCTTTTGAACCCCCTACTTGGCTTGTGACTTCATCTTTAGGTCTAGGAAAAACCATACACCTAACTTCACTTGGAAATACCCTGATTTGGTGTCTTGGTTTTGATCTCTCCTGTCGGGAGTAGATCGGGTCTCCCCTTTTGTTGTCTGGGCTAGATAACATAAAGCGAAGGTTGCCTCGACTGGCGTGACAACCATATATATTGGAGGTCGAGGTGATCGTGGTTGCACCTTTTGAGTTGCCCTTCCCTATTGCCATCCATGACTGGATCCATCCATAGGGGTAACTACAGTTTAGGTGATAACATTTTGGCGCTGTTGCCGGGGAGGCAATAGCTTACCCTGGTCCGACATACTTTTCTTAAAGCCCTCCCGTTCTTTTTGCGCAACATTTTTGTATTGAAAGGCATAGGGCTTACCTTGGACAAGCTAGTAGTCATTGTTCACTCTCTCCTGCATATACGACGACACATATCTTGGTAGAAGAGTTTAAATCTACCTGGCGACTCCCAATCGTGACTCCGCTGAGGAGCGAACTCATTTACATCCTTATAACACTAGAATTAGGACAGATCTTATCATTATCTAGAACCCATGGGGTGCATCATTTTGTTTTCAGGTCCTTGAATTTAAAAATAAATATTAAAAATATCAAAAAAATATAAAATATAAAAAATAAAAAAATTATTATCCATGGCTGCTGCTGAGCGACCTAGGACTTTCGGTCGATTGAAAGTTTTTGACTTTTCCAAAATTGTTGGGTATCCTCATCATATTCCTCATCAAGCCTATGAAAGGTTGCCTACTTTCGATGGAAGTTATATCTCTGCTAGAAGGCACCTTGAAAGATTTCGGGAAGTTCTTAACGAGTTATCCATAACCCATGAGGATGTGTGTATGAAACTATTGGCTTCATCTTTCAAAGAAAGAGCTGGGCTCTGGCTTTCGAATTTGAAACCCAATAGCATTTCCGGATATGACATGTTTGAAAATAAATTCTTAGAAGAATGGGGAAGTGAATTCGATGATATGTATCTTTCAAATCAAATCCAAGATCAAAACCTTCCCCTTTCCAATCCTATTGTTGAATCATTTAATAATCAAGCTTCCAGTGAACTGTCAATATCCGGAGATGACCCTCTTGCCCAATTTCCTTGGAGGACAAGTTTTCCACTTTTGAGTTAATTGAAAGTCAAATCACTAATATAAATCGTATGTTTTCAAATTTCTTTTTAGGTAGCCCTAGTCCTGATCCAGAGGAAATTTCTGAGGATGAGCCTTTAGTCAACAAGTCCATTGATGTTCTTCCTTCGAAAGAACTCATTTTCCATTCTAGCTTTACTGATTATCCAATTCCTTATCAACTTAGTGAAGAAGAAGAAAGTAGGGACATAGATCAAGATCCTTTAGTGGTGATTTCGGGTGATCATTGTGCAAATAATCAGGATATTTTAAACGAAATTATTAATTTCACCCCTGATCAATTAAATGAAAATGATCACTTATCCTCTTATAATCTTAATGATGAATCAATAGAGGTTCGCTCTCAAGATGAAGATGAAATAGTGAACCACACTAGATGCTCTAATCTTTGTTCCACCTCTTATAATGAGTCTTTAAATTTTTCCATCCTTAGTCAAGGTAGGTTCATCAATTTCTTAGAATTAAAATCTTGTCCTCAGGTTGTAAATATTAAATTTGATCAAAAGCTTGAAATTATTCCTAGAATAAAGAATCTTTTCTATTATCAAAATCCAAGGTCAAACTTGTTTATCCATTTGGGAGAATTTTCATATTTGCAATCCACCCTCCCTTCCCAACTCTGTCAATCATCTTTGGGTTGGTGCTCTAGTCAATTTTTTGCCTTGGAAATTTTTAATAGGAAGTATAAGCATGATTACATGTTTGGAGAAAAAGCACTTCATTTCCCTTTTCAGTCACTTTGGAACCATAAAGATATCAATCATTCTTGGTGGCTAGAAAAGGTGTTTAAAGATCAATTCCATCTTTTCTCCATTTTTGAGCATCAAGTGGGTCTGACTTTGATTTTTTGTCTTTTAAGCTTTAATTTATCCCCACTTGGTTTTTTGATCATCAGTCCCAAGGAGAATCAAATTGAATATGTAAGAGAAGTAAATGAACAAGTTAATCTGTGTGAAAATGAATCGAATCACATGTCTTATGTCCTTCCTCTATCCATCTCTGAGTTTAACTTGCATAAATTTTATGATCCTATCAGTTCTTTGATGGAGGATGTTTGCATCAGTCAGTCTTCTCCTTGGCATAATTTCATATTGCATCATTCAAACCATTCTCCAATTTATGAACAAATCAAGAAGACTGTGCCCTTAAATTTGTTGATCTTTAGCCCAATCTTGACTTGTTCTATTATCAAAAATCAAATAAGAATCATTAACCTATTTGATGAATGGTTGCACTGGATTTATGATTTTACCTAACATTTGTGATGACTGGTTAGATTAGGGTAGGTAGGAAACCAAATAAGCCTACTTAGGCAGTAGTTAATCTTTTTAGCCATTGAGTCTGGCACCTTCTTAGTCTCTAAGCTCCTTTGTAAGCTCCTAGTTTAGTTGAGTACCTGTCACTTTTCTTTTCCTGCACAATAAATTTCAAATTTTGCAAATTATGTTAGTAGTTTTATTTACTTTCTGCATTTATATATTTCATGCATTTATATTTCTGACATAGAGTAGATTTTATTTTAGTTGGCTTTATATTTTTCCCACACATGCGGCATGAGGTATGTTTGATGTTTGTGAATGCAGAAAATAGATTGCAAGAATAAAAGCTGGAAATAAAATGGTAGAGTGCTGGATCATGGATTCGAGTAGCAGAGTTCGAGGACCAGAGATTCTGAGGTTCTCAAGCGCTCATTTCAGCAGAGCACTTGTTCCAGCCGGAGCCAGATGTTATCACATATATAGTAGCCGGGCTACCATACATTATTTTTCTCATTCCAGTACACTATTCAGCCAGTTCCCTTACATTTGAGATGCTGAGATGAGCATCTATATTGGATCACTATCAGATTGTGGACAGCAGTTGTATTCCCCATGCCATGACTGAGCTTCAGGACACTCAGAGAGATGACCGATGTAGCCATTATACCATTGATACAGAGCAGACAGTAGTGCCCAGAGTTACAGCAGCAGTCTCAGAGGACAGATGATGGTACAGGTTGATGAGCTTGCAGGTATATGACTCAGCAGGTATATCATGGTGTTATGGTTAGATTGCTTTTATACTTATTCTTATAGCATGTCTCAGCACTTGGTGTCATGATCTGACGATCATATAGATATATGGACCTGGTTGATCTATTATATATATTATACTGTCCCTACTCAGACTTAGAAGTTCACTATTCATACTCATTGGTACATACCCTCCTTAGGGAGAATAGAGGTGATCATTACACCATACCATGGCTTGCTAGTGTTGGCTCCATTATTTCATTGTCTTCATCCATCCATGGCCTACCTTTTTAGATTATCACCCTGACTTACTACTTGACTAGTGACATGGAGGACCTTTCCCCACTGTAGCCTCTGTATTGGATGAGCTTCCCCGTTTATTGTGTCTCGGCTCTGAGTTGGTGACAAAACTTACCTATGGTGAGTTGGAGTTCCTTGTGAATTCCCTCTAGTCACTAAAGTTGTGTTGGCTAAACCTGAAACTTTTAGTGCTGCCATCAATACTAAATCTGGAAAATGAAATGCTATATCTTGTATGAAAAGCCCATTCATGCAATGTGTTTCTAAACACACATGAATGAGAGGCATGCCAAATGAACATGGCAATAAAAATAAAATGTTATATCTTGTGGAAAATAAATACCTAGGTAAACAAGCTGTCCATGACACACCTAGAAGTGCTCAGGTAAACAAGTGCCTTAAAAACACACCTGCAGCAGAAAGCCTAAAGAAAAAATGTAAATCTATGCAATGTGTTTGTAAACACACATAGATCAAGGCTATGGAAACTTCAGGCCCAGAAAGCAATGGAACTTAAATGTTATATCAAAACAATTGCTGGCCTTATTTGTATTATGGATTGTGCGCATCTGTGAAGGTGAATAAACCCTCTTTAAACAACTCATCCATTTGTGAGACACCGCCATTCCCTGTGTATTTGCTCATTCAGTATATACTATGGTGTATTCCCTTTCCCTTGCCAAAGTGTCACAAAGTCAAGACAGTTAAGTCATCCCTTAGCCTAGCCAAGTTAATTTAGCCTTCACCCTTCACTAGCAAATTGATCACAACTATGAAGTGAGTATGATCCTGAAAGTCTAATCTGAGTAATAATAATAATTAACGACACTATATATTTGGATTTAGATCGCCAGTCATGATTACTCTGTGTTATAATTGCTATTTGAATAAATTGTAAAGCATGTATTAACCTTGATACTTTTCAGCAGCCTGGGATGATGGACTGAGTTATATTTGGTCATGGTTGGACCTAGTTTGACCATGGAGGACCATGGGACATGAGATGTTAGACCTTATGAGGATATGGATAGATGATATATGGTCTATATACACATACATGATGATTCTATGCAGCAGCTACAGGGTTATGATGATGATTCTTGGGATACAGCAGTGTTTGATCATTTACAGAGCATTATTATTGGCCTTGTTCCGGTATATTGGATATTTATTTTGATCATGCAGAGACTCATATGGTGTATGAGTACACATCTTGGATAGATTTGGACCTTCTGAGTCCAATGGGACAGTTTGTTTTCAGTTCCGGGCACTTACAGTGATGATTGAGCCTCAGTAGGCTATCCCAGTGCAGTGTTGGTCTGTTGGAGGCCCTGTCGGAGCAGAGATGACTTTTATCCGGTTGACCTAGGGCGCTGATGATGAAGGGGGTGGTCCAGCCACTTGTTTTTACCATATTACCCCCCTTCCGGACACATTGGTGCCCTCACCTTGACAGCGCCAGCACTCCAGGAGGCTTTTTGGGGCAGTTTCACGCTTCCCGAGGCATTTCAGGATTGGTAGAAATGGCTATTGAGGAAATCGATTTGGGCTACTGAGGCAAAGTTATGGCATGGGATGATCAGTGATGATAGATCGGGGTCTTCCACACCTTCTCCAGCAGTTTCAGCTTCATCGGGGCCCGCATCCATCACTTATGGCACTTTCTGTGGATTTTTGAGGTCTTTTGAGGACCACGACTTCACTAGGGAGGCACGATTTGGTACTTTCATGATTATTTATTGGTTATTGTGCCATGGGGATTGACCAAGGAGGGATAAAATTACCCCTTGGACCCACCATGAGCCTCTTATGATATTTTGTCATCATGATTTGGTGGGATTCCCCTCTCCTAGGGCGACTTTGTCCACTTATGTTATATTTTATGTGTGATCCATGTATTATGTTGTTGAGCTCATCTCAACCATTGATTAGACATTTGTATCTTTTAATCTTAGCCACTCATTCAAAAAGTGGTTAGGGTTTTGGTGCCTCTCCTTCCTATTTAAAGGAGAGAGCCTCTCATTGTAAAGGGTCTTTGGCTCTTGGATTATTGGTATAGAAAAATATTCTTGTGGAAATTCTTGTGGTCTCCTTTGCATCTGGTGTTCTTAGATGGTGATTGGAAAGTCTATTGCAACCTAGCATTTGGAAATTGTGGCAAGATCTATCTTTTTTTGGAAATCATTGTTTGTCTACAGGAGGGCGACTTCAACAAGGGCGATTTTGCAAGGCTTCTTCAAATCGACTTTCTTGGCATTCGCTTGTATCAGGGGGTTATCATTAGTATCATTGTGATCTATGCTATCTTTCTGTTACTTCTTTTGTGGCATTAGTCTTATCTCTTGATGCATCAAATCTGATATTGTTGACGTTTGTTGTGCAGGAGAGAGGGCGCATTGGCTTCTTGGACCAAATCGACTTGCATAGAAACTACCTCAAAGCTTCTCAAATTGATCGGGTTTGCATAGATCATCATCATCAAGGCGTCTACAAGGTTACCCAGGTAAGATCCACAGGTTTGTTTCTCTTTCCTCTATCCAATCCATTGACATAACTCATAAATTGTTAAAACCCTCATTTTACATTTTCTCAGATCTACTTAGATCTAGTGGGTTGTTGGGCATAATACTGAAAACCCACCTCTATAGCATCCAAGGCATCCCGGATCTATAGTTTGGTGAGGATTGGCTTCCATTTGATCCCCTTCCCAGGCCAACTTAGCCTCTCCCAAGCAAGGTGCACTTCTCTAGTTGGGCAAGTTGACCTAGATCTAGGTGGTGGGTGTTTGAGATTCCACTTGATTTGACATTTACACATCAAATAACATACACCCAGGTTGTCACTTCATATCAGTCCGTCAAACTTCCATTCTTTTTCTCCAAAGCCTCCATTCGCTGCCCTAAATTCCAGTCTTCAAAGCCTTCATCCGCTGCCCCTGTTTTGTCTTTTCATTCCTTTTTGTTTGCTGCTGTAGCTTGTCCTCTTGTGCATGCTTTAAACCCTTTCAAAAATTCTTAAAACACCTCTAAAAAATCAGAGTTTTTTCATTTTGTTTTAGGAATAGTTTCATTTGGTTTTTAGAGTACTTTCATTTTGCTATAGATTAGATCTTGCTTTTTTGGTAGTTGCATCGTTAGATCTCATCTTCCTGGTTAGCTTGCATTTTATTTCTTAGTCTTAGATCTAGTTTAAAGTTTATAGTTTCCATTTCTAATCTCTTTCAAATTGAAAAGCTTGCATCCAAAAAAATATTTGATTTTTACATTTTTAGATCTCATAGTTTCATTTCATTGAAAAGTTGCATTAGATCTTACTTGCTTTCATTATTGCAATCTCAGAACTTAGGGTAGTTTTCATTTTTGATTTTAGCTAATGCTTAATGGGTGCTTTGAGATGACTTGTCTTGTGTAGGTACTTGGAGGAAAAGAGAACCAAAGAGAAGCTCAAGTGAAGTGTGAACCAAGGAAGAAGTGCAAACCATGAACATCATTTTGAACCAAACCACTATCCTTTGTACAAACTCATAAGAGTTTCTCCATTCTCATTTTAGTGCTTTTCCTAAAAAGTCCTTCCAAGGGTTTTAAGATCCCAAAAGGCATTTGTACTTGTCTAATAAGAGTTTGATTGGGGTTTTTAAGTCCCCTCTTTCAACTTCCCCATTTGGGGAAGTCTCGTTGTCTCTTTGATTGGTTTGCTTTAGTAGCTTAGATTTGCTATGATAGATTGCTTAACTTAGTAGTTTCATTATTGTTTAGAATACTAATTGCTATCTTAGATTTCCTTTTCCACTAAATTGCTAATTTAAATTTTTGCATTTTGTTTTTTGTTGAGCTATCACTTGTTTTTCTTTAGTCATAATTTGCATCTCATATAGCGTAAATAAGTCTCTTGAACTTGTCGCAAGACGAGTCAAGAGCACTCTCTATCGGAGAGCATACTTGTATTGTTGCATTGCATTGCATGTAGTTAACTAAGTCTCTTGAACATCGTCATAAGATGAAGTCAAGAGCACTCTTTGTCGGAGAGGTGCATTTGTGCTTTAATTAAAATTTTCAACTCACATTCCCCTTTTGATTATTTATATCTTTGCTTTCCAATCACTTAGTATGCTCTGTCAACCCTTAAAAGTTGGACTCGTACTCAGAATGATGATTGGATTTGTTAATCTCATAAGTGATAACCATAATAAAACTTTCACCCCATAACCAACCAATCCAGAGTTGATCGATAAGATAAGTTCGGTGGGTAATATCCTAGTTGGGGGCATCGGGGTTCCATGTTCGGCCTCTAGTTTGCTGGTTAGCATTGCACGACCTGGCTAGAGCATTGGGTGGCCCGACATGTCCTTGAACGGAGGCACTTGATACTATCTTTTTCCGGACAGACTTCCTGTACCTCGCGTATCGGTTGGAAGTACCTTTAGCCATAATAATAATTAAGATCATTAAAATTTACTTTAAAATTTACAAAGAACACTTGCAAAACGATCTCACGAACACATTGAACTCTTGTATCAAGCATCCAAGCACTCTACTTTTGACTCCATTGCCCAACGGATAAGGCACTGATTACTTATTTTATTTCAATTATCTATCTGAAGTGCATACTTTGAATTTATTGTATTATCTAAATTGTGAATGCTTTGCTTATCAATCAGTTGTGTTTCATTTAAATAATCTTGCAAGTATATCTTTGTGTTGCTTAATCTCAAATTATTGTAAAGCTGTGATCTCTCGTCATTAAAAAACTCCTAAACAACACCCATCCGCATCACCACATATAAAAAATACTTAAAAACACAGAGCCATAGAAACTCTTTGTTAGACCCCCCTTGGCTTCGTTAGGAGTTAGCCTAAACAGAGGAGTTGGGATTCAGGTGACAGTACCTGGCTCATTGCTTGCCCCCAAGGCCACACCTCTCCCACTTGTAGTGAGGAGACAGCTTTCGAAAGATTTCCGCTTCTGGTGTGCATCTCGGCGGACAACATCTTTGGCGTTGTTGCCGGGGACAAATCATTTTGTTCCTGGACGACCTTAGTTTTTTTTCTAGTTTGTTTTACCTTTTTGATAGATTTGATATCTATCTGGCGACTCCACTGCCTTTTATTTTCCTTTTTGGTAGTTTTTTTAGTGAAATCACTCTCATAAATTAGACTTGAATCCACCTGGCGACTCCATTGCCAGTAAACACCTCAAGGTATTCAGCTAGAAGAAATTCGGAAGGTTTACTCAGTTTCATTCCCGAGCCTGAAAAGGTTTACAGGAGGAGATTGAATAAACTTGCTTCTTGTAGGATTCTTGAAGAACTTGGATCTCAGTCTATTTCTGACATCCATAGTCTTTTTGTAGAAACTAACCTTGAAAACAATAAAACTTGTTTTTCCGATACAATGGGTGATTTCTATTCTCCCCTTGATATTACTCATATAGCAGGTCAACTGCATGACATTCTAGACAAAGCTATTGACAAACTTCCCACCTTCACTAGCACTGATGCCATTACTGCTGCTTATCATCTTAAAACCTTCTCAAAGTGTATCAGTGGATATGTCAGAGATCCTGCCCACAAACATGACGATGGATACATGAAGCTGTTTGCTTTATCTTTAGACGGGGATGCTGGTGACTGGTTCATCGGCTTACCAGCCAATTCCTTTGCAACCTTTACTGCTTTCAAGGATGCCTTCACAAACAAGTATGGTGAGAAAAAGGAGCCTCGACATCAACTTGCTGCATTGACGAACATCAAGAGAAACGAGAATGAAACTATGGAAGAATTTAATAAAAGATTCACTGATTTGTCCAATGCAATCCATACAGATTACAGACCAACTCCACATACCATATTGGTTTATTACATTGAAGCCCTAAGTGGGGAAATGCAGTATGAACTTAGAGAGAAAGAGCCCACCACTCTGTTACAAGCACAAGCAATGGCAACCAAGATAGATAAGAACATGCAATCTTCCGGTAAGTCAAATCTTCCTGGTTTTTCAAGAGTTCAAACTCCATTTGAATCAACTGAACATAAAGAGAAGGACCCTTTATCTGCTATAAAGGATTCATACGAGAAAAAGATGATGGATATGTGTGAAAGAATGGAAAATACTGAAATGAAACATTTAGCTCAGATGAAGGAAATGCAAAATAAAATCATAAACATGGAAAGAGCCCAAGTTCAACAGGTTCAACAAGTTCAACCAGCTCAAAGAAACTACCCTCTAAAGACCAACTGGCAGAAAAAAGCTCCCACCCATGAAAAGAGGCCTCCCACTCAAATAGAGGTTGCTAACATGGCTGAGAACTACATACCATTTTGTAGGGCTTGCAAAGATTTTCATGAGGAATTTTCTTGCTACTTTGCAAACTATGTACAAGAACATGGATTTCCAGAGGGTAGTACTAGTGAACCAACATCAAGCGAGCCTGAATTCATAAACCGTGTTGGTGACATTTTTGATATTCCTAGAGAAAGTTGGAGACAAGCTAAACAACATAGTCAAAAACTTGATAATATGACTAAGTATTTTGGAGAAAGTCCTTCAATTGATCAAGTCAACAACATGCAGAGATACAAGGATGTCACCTACCATAGGAAATCAAATGATGGACTTCCAACTTAGAGAGCAACTAAAGAAGCAGTTTTTGATAATTCCAAAGAAGCAAGTAATATAAGTTTTCATTTAGGCAATTGGTTGCTCAATTCTAAGGTACCTGTGCCTGTGCTAGAGTTATGCAAGATACCCGGACAGAAAGAGAAACTTTTGAAAATTTTAAGTCCTCCTACACCTCCAAATCCTACTTCCCCTAAAAAGGTCACTATTGCTAGAACTGTAGAACAATCTTCCACGAGCAATTATAGTGCCTTTGAAGACCCCATTATAATTTTGCATACCAAGGATCCAAGAACAGAAGATCATCCCCCGTTCTACATATCATTGATGATAGGTGATCTTCTTCTACACAACTGTATGTTAGATTCAGGGTCTTCCGCCAACATCATGACCAAAGCGGTCATGGACCAACTCAACCTGAAAACTTCAAGACCATATTGAAATGTGTGTGCCATGGATTCCAGACAGGTTGAGGTTATAGGAATCATTGAAAGTTAGTCAGTCAGGTTGGCTAAATATCCGAACGTCCATGTAACGATGGACATACTTGTTATAGATGTTCCAAATAAATGGGGAATGCTGCTTTCTAGGAAGTGGGCTGCCACTTTAGGAGGATGGATCCAAATGGATTGGACTTATGCTACTGTGCCAACATCTGAGGATTCTGTGGTTAAATTGCATAATGAGAAAGAAAAGAAATATCATGTTGAGAATCCCAATAAGCCTTATAATCAATATACTTACAATGCTGATGATCCTGGGATATCTGCAATTTATTCTACCTTTTTAGCACCCATTCAAAGTAAGGACGAAGTTGAAGAGGATAGGCATAGCTTAAATGATGACATAAGTGATGATGAATCCATCATGGATGACGTAGACATTGGCAATGATGAATGGACTTTGTTAGAGAACCCTATCTATGCCATGTCTGAAGAAGTTAACAATGAACAAGATCCCTTGGGAAATTTTGTTGATAATCCCACTTATGAGCATGAAGGTACATATAGCTAGGAATATGACATAATGCATGAAGACTCCCCCATATTTGACAAAGATATGGATGATGACTATTGGACATACATTGGAAAACCTATTTTCGATGTATCTAGAGAAGGGAGTGTAAATTTTGAGCATTTGAACATGGAGGAAGAGCATATTGTTTGTTCATATAAACAGTCAGAACCACACATGAGCATCAACAAAGATGATTTAGAGAAGCAATACAGTGAAGGCCCGGTTTGGGTAAATTCAGTTGGATACATATCTCAACCATCGGATGATCGTTGTATATTAGAACAGTTCGAGGCATACACTTTCATGGAAAATTATTTTCAGAAGAGCCTTTTGGATCAGTATGATAAGGTACCAGAAATACCTTGTCATCCTAAATTTCTTCACCCTATCCTGTTCTGGATAGAGTGTGTCTGCAGGAGGACTTACTATATTGGGAAGCATTTCAAATATCTATCACATGCTTATGATTTCCCATCCGTCCCTCCCATTCAAAAAATCCAAGCAGGTTTGCACTTTCTAATAAGCATGCCCTTGCTCTGGCTGGTAACCAGAGACAAGGTAGAGAATTGTTTTTACATTGATTACATGCTTAAATGGTTACATTGGATTTCTGATTATACTTAACATGTCCTTTTTGTATTATATTAGAATAGGAAAGAATAGACCTTTTTAAAAAAATAAGCATTTATTTTTTGCATTTAAATTTCTTCGAATTTATTTTCAAAATAAAATACAGTTGGTATTTCATTTGGTTTTTTCATAACACATGTGCTACTGAAGGTTTCTTGTCAAGTTGAGATGTTTTTATAGGTTATATAAAAACCAGAGACTCTGGTGTTCTCGTATCCTCTCCTTGCATGAATGCTAGATCGAGCACACGTCCCGTAGTTGGAGCTAGATGTTACCAGCTATTTTGTACAATAGCTGAATTTCTTGCGAGCCCCCAGTTTATTGAACATGTTCAATGTTCATCATCAGTGTTCAGAAGTTCAGAAGTCATTTTCAGGGCAGTTTTGCCCCATTTGTAATAACTGCATGTTCATACCCCCATGGGGAAAATGTAAAACGTTGGTCTAAATAGGGTCCTTTTATAAAAGACTCGGCTATCCGTAGGTTTAGCCATTTGGGGGATACTCTAGAGTGTTTTTTCCTTAGAAATTATGCGCTACTCATCAGTGGCGTATAATCCCTGAGTTTTTCACTCAACCCTCCAAAGCTGGAGTATTTCCCATGGTGGTCAAAACCTAAGGTGGTTATTAGAGTCTTGTGTCTAGGAATTTTTACGTGTTAGCCATCTCGATTGAGTCGTATGAATTGTGATAAAAACCTCATCCGGAGGCGGATTTTGGCATGGGGAGGCTTGTTTTGACGCTCAGAGCGTCCTCTTTACCCTAGCACTCTCATTCTCCAATTTCCGGGCGATTACGTCACCACTGGGGGAGTTTTGGCTAAAAATGCATCATTCTGGCATTTAATTGTTAAAAAATGACAATGTGCACTAAGTCCAAAAATCAAATAAGCCAAAATTTGATTAAAAAAATCATTGGAAAGGTGAAGCATATGTTTTATGAAGGAGTATGACTACATGGAGATGATAAAGCATACCATAAATTAAAATTTGGATATGACATTTAAATGAAGGGAGTGACATGAGCATGGTTCACGTGGTCATCATTTCGCATGGGGTATGAGTGATGGGTCCCATCTAGTGTGGTGGGCTACAATTTGAACGTCAAAGCACATGCTAAGTCATAGTTTGGATTTAAGAATTAATCTTAATGGATGACGTGAACTTATGCTAGCGTGGGTCCTTTCCTCACGTGAACTTTCTTCACACCCATGGATCACGATTTATTGATGTGGCAGTGGATTAATGGATGATGGAGTGTTTATTTATTATATGGTAGGCTCCTCCTAAATTAGGGGCCACATCACCATAGCATTAACTCATGTAAACTCGAGTTGTCTCCCATTCCACTCACGCATTCCACTTGGAGACTTACGATTTGAAGGTTGATAATCACGAGGGAAGGATGGAGGCCACCTCCTCATCCACATTTACTTCATCTCGAGTTGTTTGTTGGATTGTTGATTGGAATTTGAATCCCTTACTTTGTGCCATTTGCTCTCTCTTGAAGCCAATTCGACTTAGGGCTCTGGTGCTTCTTGTTTTCTATAAAGAGAGGTGCCTTTCACTCTCTATAGATGGATTTTTGGGCAAACTTACTCTGCCAAGTTTGTAATAGCTCATAGCTTTTTGCTATCTGGAATAAAAGTGACTTTGGAGGTCTACATGGTGTGCTCGAATTGTTCATGAGAGGTGCTTCAATTGTATCAGGGTGATCTTGTTCCTTTATGCTTCTTATATTTTAATACTTTGATCATGCTTCTAGCTTAGAAGTCTTTCTTAAGTCCATAGGGTGGGCATTTGTGATTCAATTTGTCCATTGATGTTGGGTTTTATGTGATCTAGAAGTAGTAAATTGTAGTCGGAAATACTGATACTCTTCTTATCCCATCTAATCTTTCATACTAGGCTTGATCAAGTTTTATTTGTAAGTGGTTTATTGTGCAAATCTACCAAGTGTGAAGTAGAAGCTTGAGCTCGGCTGCTTCTTTCTTCTCTTCATAGACGTTTTCTGACAAATTTGTGCTTTTCAGGGCCTTCCAAGATCGATTTTGAGCTTCAAAGTTGAGCTTGAGAAATTGGTTAAAGATCCATCTTCAAAGATAAATTTCAACTTGTTACTGGTTATGTTGTGAGAGGCCTTTGATCCACATATTTCCTACCTTGTGGCCTCCTCCCATTCGCATTTTCCATCTCAGCCTTTGCATTTCCATCCTTGCATTCGCTACCTCTCAGCATTTTTCGTTCGCTGCCCAAAACACAGTCTGCTTCTTCTCTTTTCGCTGCCTTAAGCTTGCATATCAGTCCTCCTCCTTTCTGCATTTTGCTGCTCATATCAGTCCTTCATCTCTCCTTTCGCTGCCCTTCATATCAGTCCTTCAAACTTCCATTCGTTTTCTCCAAAGCCTCCATTCGCTGCCCTAAATTTCAGTCTTCAAAGCCTTCATCCGCTGCCCCTGTTTTGTCTTTTCATTCCTTTTCGTTTGCTGCTGTCGCTTGTCCTCTTGTGCATGCTTTAAACCCTTTCAAAAATTCTTAAAACACCTTTAAAAAATCAGAGTTTTTTCATTTTGTTTTAGGAATAGTTTCATTTGGTTTTTAGAGTACTTTCATTTTACTATAGATTAGATCTTGCTTTTTTGGTAGTTGCATCATTAGATCTCATCTTCCTGGTTAGCTTGCATTTTATTTCTTAGTCTTAGATCTAGTTTAAAGTTTATAGTTTCCATTTCTAATCTCTTTCAAATTGAAAAGCTTGCATCCAAAAAAATATTTGATTTTTATATTTTTAGATCTCATAGTTTCATTTCATTGAAAAGTTGCATTAGATCTTACTTGCTTTCATTATTGCAATCTCAGAACTTAGGGTAGTTTTCATTTTTGAATTTAGCTAATGCTTAATGGGTGCTTTGAGATGACTTGTCTTGTGTAGGTACTTGGAGGAAAAGAGAACCAAAGAGAAGCTCAAGTGAAGTGTGAACCAAGGAAGAAGTGCAAACCATGAACATCATTTTGAACCAAACCACTATCCTTTGTACAAACTCATAAGAGTTTCTCCATTCTCATTTTAGTGCTTTTCCTAAAAAGTCCTTCCAAGGGTTTTAAGATCCCAAAAGGCATTTGTACTTGTCTAATAAGAGTTTGATTGGGGTTTTTAAGTCCCCACTTTCAAATTCCCCATTTGGGGAAGTCTTGTTGTCTCTTTGATTGGTTTGCTTTAGTAGCTTAAATTTGCTATGATAGATTGCTTAACTTAGTTTCATCATTGTTTAGAATACTAATTGCTATCTTAGATTTCCTTTTCTACTAAATTGCTAGTTTAAATTTTTGCATATTGTTTTTTGTTGAGCTATCACTTGTTTTTCCTTAGTCATAATTTGCATCTCATATAGCGTAAATAAGTCTCTTGAACTTGTCGCAAGATGAGTCAAGAGCACTCTCTATCGGAGAGCATACTTGTATTGTTGCATTGCATTGCATGTAGTTAACTAAGTCTTGAACATTGTCATAAGATGAAGTCAAGAGCACTCTCTGTCGGAGAGGTGCATTTGTGCTCTAATTAAAATTTTCAACTCACATTCCCCTTTTAATAATTTATCTCTTTGGTTTCCAATCACTTAGTATGCTTTGTCGACCCTAAAAAGTTGGACTCGTACTCAGAATGGTGATTGGATTTGTTAATCTCATAAGTGATAACCATAATAAAACTTTCACCCCATAACCAACCAATCCGGAGTTGATCGATAAGATAAGTTCGGTGGGTAATCTCCTAGTTGGGGGCGCCGGGGTTCCATGTTCAGCCTCTAGTTTGCTGGTTAGCATTGTGCGACCTGGCTAGAGCATTGGGTGGCCCGACATGTCCTTGAACGGAGGCACTTGATACTATCTTTTCTGGACAGACTTCTAGTACCTCGCGTATCGGTTGGAAGTATCCTTAGCCATAATAATAATCAAGATCATTAAAATTTACTTTAACATTTACAAAGAACACTTGCAAAACGATCTCGCGAACACATTGAACTCTTGTATCAAGCATCCAAGCACTCTACTTTTGACTCCATTGCCCAACGGATAAGGCACTGATTACTTATTTTATTTCAATTATCTATTTGAAGTGCATACTTTGAATTTATTGTATTATCTAAATTGTGGATGCTTTGCTTATCAATCAGTTGTGTTTCATTTATATAATCTTGCAAGTATATCTTTGTGTTGCTTAATCTCAAATTATTGTAAAGCTGTGATGTCTCGTCATTAAAAAACTCCTAAACAACACCCATCCGCATCACCACATACAAAAAATACTTAAAAACACAGAGCCATAGAAACTCTTTGTTAGGGACAACCCCCCTTGGCTTCGTTAGGTATTAGCCTAAGGCCACACCTCTCCCACTTGTAGTGAGGAGACAACTTTCGAAAGATTTCCACCGCGGGTGTGCATCTCGGCGGACAACACAGTCCACGGGACATCTGACTTTATCAGGAATACAATTAGGGTCAAATAGGGGTGCCCCGTGTCCCCCACTTTATTTTTGATATACATTGATTATTCCTACATGAACACATATAGGATGTTAATGGAGGCCAACGATGTGGTCTAATTGGCCTCATCTCCAGGGGGATTGCAGAGAAAGTTGGAAGCCTTGGCCCTTTTTTGTGATCATTAGTTGATGGTCAACCTGGGTAAAAACCGATGTCATGATCTTCAACAGGTTGAAGAAGACTATCTTATGCCACCATTTGTTTTCAAAGGGGAGGGGATTTAAATCACTAAGTTCTATACTTACCTAGGGGTGTAGTTCAATGGACTTGTTTCAATTTGTGGCACGCCCTTCAACCTCGAGTCAACAAGGGCTATAGATCCTTAGCCCTCCTCGAGAGGTAGTGTTTTTGGCACCATTTCTAGGACATATTGTCTAGCCTCCAACGATGTGGTCTAATTGGCCTCATCTCCAAGGGGATTGCAGAGAAAGTTGGAAGCCTTGGCCCTTTTTTGTGATCATTAGTTGATGGTCAACTTGGGTAAAAACCGATGTCATGATCTTCAACAGGTTGAAGAAGACTATCTTATGCCACCATTTGTTTTCAAAGGGGAGGGGATTTAAATCACCAAGTTCTATACTTACCTAGGGGTATAGTTCAATGGACTTGTTTCAATTTGTGGCACGCCCTTCAACCTCGAGTCAACAAGGGCTATAGATCCTTAGCCCTCCTCGAGAGGTAGTGTTTTTGGCACCATTTCTAGGACATATTGTCCAAGATGTCTCTCATGGATACCCTTGTCTGGTCCACAATGCTCTATGGTTTAGAGGTTTGGAGATCTTGTTTGCTTGAGTTTGACTGAGCCTCAATAAAGAGAGTGCATGCCCTCTTCCTTTGTCGCATCATTAGATGCAAGCAGATAGTCCCTCGACCCATCATACTTGCGGAGTTTGGTGCTCAACCCTTTCGACTTGAGGTTGTATTTAGCCTTGTCCCACTCCTACACTGCATTCAGAGTTTTGTTGACCTTGAAAAGGAATGGGACCGTATCTGTACTTGGCCTACTATTCATCAGAGTCTGTTGCCTCAACCAACCCTTTAGGCCGTACTCATTGTTAGTATAGGGGGTCTTAGATCTTTTGGAGTTCGTAGGTATAGCGATGGATTGACATCCCTCATTTTGGATACTCCATAGATGCACTTGGCCACCTACTAGGCCATTCAAGTTGATATCTACAGGTAGTTTGTGTAGGTCACCTGGATCAACCCTCACGGTAGGTTACATCCGAAGCCTTCTATGCAGAGCACTTCACGAAATTGAGGGATGGGCTCATTGTTTGGCACCATTACACACTCCGCCATTGAGTGCATGCTCTCTGTATTCCCTTGGGCCAATTCAGGGTAGTTTCTCATAGACTTAGGGTGGAGATGGATCACCAGATCGATCGATCAGATAGGATTTGTTAGGTGTGCCATCTTCAGGAGGTTGAGATTGGGGAGCACTTCATTTCCATTGACCTATTTACTATAAGATTTGAGGGTGATTGCACTGTCTTTTCAGGGAGCTTCAAACTTTGGCTTGTTTCTTAAGGTATCTTGACCAAAGATGTTTGGCCTTATACTTGTAGAAATTCCTTCGGTTTCGCTTCCTTATCTTTGAGTCACATCCACATTCCAGACCAACTTCCACTTAGCACGTCACTTCCTTTTTCACGGTGCTCCTATCTACTAGGGGTACCAAGAGGTGGACAAATAGCGATCTTGCTACCAACCCTAGATCTGTGAGACTCGGAGAGCATTGCCAACCTTGGCCCCATTCCAATAGTTAGCCAATATCATCTAGATTATAGAGATGTGCCCTCTCCTCTAGGAAGCAACACATTACATGGTCTAACTCCTCTTTCGAGTCTTCCTCCAGGCATACTTCTATGTTGAGATTCCTCCATTCGGCTTCGAATGTTAGGAGAGATGGTTCTAGTGGACCTTGACAAGCTTGTACCATTTGTCTCACGAATTCTAGATCCATTCTATTTGTAAATCTCACTCCTGGGTCAACTCTTCTTTGGAGTTGGTTTTCCGGGATTTAGATTAGATTCATACTTTACTTAGTGCATCTCGCTTTTCATAGGAGTCGTTTTAGTTCTCCCACTTTGTATTGTCATCATTTTGTACCCAACAATGCCTTTGACCTACTTCTGTGGTCATTCGCTGGGCATTAATAAATTTATCTTATCTTATCTTATCTATGCTAGCTCCTATGACTGCCTGGTCCTTATTTGTGTTAGTTTTTGAAGTGTGGAGATTCAAAATGCTAACATTTGTTCTCTAATCATGGCATCATCATAAAATGTTGCATAACATCATCATTACATCAACATAGAATTGAAGTTTCAACTTGAGATCCGGAAGCGTATTCTTCATCATGGAGGGCATTGTAACAACCATTTCTCCTCAAATTCAGTAAGTTTATGCATAAAATGATCAGCTTTCTTTCTCTTATTAATTGTGTGGATATGTGTCTTCATGAGCCATAGAATTGGCCATAGGATTGGTGATCTTAAACTAATACTGGATTGGTAAATATTCACTGTTGCATGCTATATCAAATTACACATAATATAATGCAGAACAGTTATAGAGAGGAGACACTTGATCATCATTCTCAATGTGTCAAAGTTCAGATACAAAAAAATGATTTCTTGTGAGAGATGGATGTTGGTGGCAACCAACGTTATGTAGCTAAAAGAGCACACGTGACTTAATCAATTACTCATGTTACTTTAGTTGACCACCATAACCACTAACTCAAAAATACTAGATTAGATATAATAAAATACATCATAGATATGGTCACAAGACTAATTATACTCGTAACACTAAAGTATTCTATTGGACATTTTTCGATGTAGTTCTCATGTTCATCATTGGACTGCTTGGAAAAGAGGCATCTAAATACCCAAAGGCTCATATTTTACTGTTTTGACAAGCTCACTTGTATTGGTTTTAAACATGGTTTTTTGAGTGCTTTCACTTTATTCTAACAGAAACATACAATTGAAGGGTGTTTTAGAAATGTGCAATAAGCAAATCAGAAGTGCCTATAAATTTTAGGGTTTTAGTCCACGCTTATTTACCATTAAATTCCATTAATGTTTTTGAATTTTATGAATGGTGCAGACATGTGGAGGGCCATCACGTTGTGGGCTAACTTGCAGTGCTCTTATGGCAAAAAATGTTGCAGGTATAGCTAAATCCATTGCCTAATTCATCATTTTTGCTCGTTAAAGATGATTTTACTATTATATATATTCTGTATATTCTTATTATTATAATTTACAATTTGTTACTATTATTATTTTTTGAAACAAATGTATCTTAGATTTTATTAATACACAAGATAAAATTGTACATACACTGACATTTTCGGCCAAAGTAGAGGTGTGTGCATTTTTCCTCCCTATATAAGTGAGAAGGGCAAGCCTATCTACTTTGGCCCTGTTATCACACAACTTGTAGTTGCCCCTAAAGCTGATCCTGAAAGTTTTAGAACCCCAACCCGGTTTCAAGCTTTGAAGCTTCTCTGCATATGGTTTAATGCCCAAACCCCAATATGCACATTTTATTAACAAAAATTGACTTGACTTGAAACACATGAAATTCTTTTTGCAAAGTTAACAACTCAGAAATTTTTACTTTCACCCTAAATTTTTCAAACTCAGAAAATTTAAATCAGCCAATCACATAAAATTTAACACAGTATTTTTGACCAAATTGGTCCACGATATAACTCCTAAGGGAAAGCCTGTTTGAGAGAGAAATTTTATTTTTCAGTGAATTTTACAAACTACAATAGCAGTACTTATGTCTTAAATTTCTTCTCGAAATTTGTGCCAGCATCACACTGTCAAAACTGCTGTACGGCCTTGCTGAAACAGAAATCACAGCATCTTGAAAAACGTGCTTCTATGGCCCACATGTGTGAACCTGCTCCTCGATTTCTGTGCCTGATAACCTCGAATTCTATGCACTGTACGGATTGTACACAGTAATAAATGTGGTACCTTGACCTCGAAAACGTGCTGAACTTTGCCTAGATTTTCGTGCCACTGTACGGTCTGGTACAGTATGGCCTCCTCGAAATCTGTGCAAATAAATGTTGTACAGTAACCTGCTGTACGGATTCCTTCCTTGCTGTACCTGTACGGACTTCTTGGGATTTGTGCCAGAATTTTTCTTCTTCTCTCTCTGGTTTGATTTCTCTCAAAACCCTCTCTCCTTTTGCTCCTTCTCTCCAAAACTCTCTCTTGGAAAATGGGAACAAAAAATTAGGTTTGCCTTCCCCAAGCCTTTTTGTTCATAGCAACTTCCCCCTCTTCATCCAATGGCCAAGATTAGATTAGACCAAGGGCTCTCAATAAATGCTCAATAAATAATAAATAAATGACATCTAGTGCACTCATGTCATTTAATTATGTGATGACCCTTTTAATTAATTACTCACTTGAATTTATCACTTAGATGAACTTAGGAAAATGAACCATGACTTAAACTTTTAATAAAGTGACTTTATTAAAAATAAAGTATTTCTCACTTTATTAATTAATGACTAGGGGTCACCTTTTTAAAGTGTTCTTGTCCACCCCAAGGCAACACAAGGTGAACAACACTTCCTATGTAACTTTTCAACACTCCCTCTTACCGAGGAAGGTGTTCTTCACCACTCCCAACTTGTCTCTGAAGTAAACATGCTTCCCTCTACCCAAAGACTTCGTGAGAATGTCTGCCACCTACTCATCAATAGAAATGTACTGCAACTCAACAGCTCCTCTTTGAACATAATCCCTGGTGAAGTGATATCTGATCTCATTATGCTTTGACCTATCATGAAATATCGGATTCTTAGAGAGCCTGATGCAACTCTATTAACACAATGTATATCTGTAGGTCTCATCTCCTGACCAAATAAGTCTACCATCAACTTGCGAAGCCAGAAAGCTTCACAACTAGCTTGACTGGTTGCCATGTACTCAGCCTCTGCAGAACTCAATGCAACGGACTTTTGCTTTCGACTGAACCACGACACAACCAACGAGCCCAAACTGAAGCAACAACCGGAAGTGCTCTTCCGGTTCGAAACACTGCCTGCCCAATCTGAATCCGTGAAACCAACCAATCCCACTCCATCATACCTCCTGTAGTCCAAACCATAATCTACTGTGCCTGCAATATATCTCAATATGTGTTTTGCAGTAGTCCAATGAACTCTCCTGGGCTCCACCATGAACTGACTGAGAGTGTTTACTGCAAAACTCAGATCTGGTCTGGTGTTGACCAAATACATCAACGAACCAATAAGCTGACGATACAAAGTAGGATCCACCAACTCTCCCTCAGAAGCATGAAGCTTCGTCCAGTTGGTGGTCATAGGTGTGGACATGGGTCTGCACTCCTCCATCCGAAATCTCTTCAGAACATATGCAACATATTTTCCTTGCCCCAGGAAAACATTTCCATCCTCCTGCCAAATCTCCATCCCCAAATAGTAATGCATCAGCCCAAGGTCAGTCATCTCAAACTCTGAAGCAAGATCTTTCTTACATGCTTCAATCAGGTGCTCTCCTCCTGTGATGAACAAATCATCAACATATAGCAGAAGAATGAGCGGAACACTTCCAACCACAATAAAGTATAGGTTGGGATCAATCTCACTCTTCTGAAACCCAATCGAAAGCAGATAAGAATCAATCCTCGAGTACCAAGCCCGAGGGGCTTCCTTCAGACCATACAAGGCCTTTTTCAGCCTGCACACTTGAGAATCTCTCCCATGGATCTCAAAGCCCTAAGGCTGCTCTAGATATAGCTCCTCCTCTAGAAAACTGTTCCAAAAAGCGGTTTTCACATCCATTTGATGAATCCTCCAACCCATCTCTGCCACAATGGAGATCACTGCTCTGATCGAAGAAAATCTAGCAACCGATGCAAAGGTCTCATAGTAATCAACTCCCTCTACCTGTGAGAACCCTTGTGCTACAAACCGATCTTTGTACTTCTTGATGCTGCCATCTGCAGCATGCTTGATTTTATAGAGCCACATGGAAGTCACCACTGACTTCCCCTCCGGTCTCGAAACAATCTCCCACACACCATTCTTCATGATGGAATTGTACTCTTCCATCATGGCATCTCTTCAAACCTGATGTGGGGTAGCCCTCCTCAAATGTAGTAGGCTCGGACTCACTCAAGCTAGTCACCATCACCATATAACTGGAAAATCTCTCTGGTGCCCTACTCTCTCTGACCTCTCTCCTGGGTGGCCCCACAGACTCCTCAGCTTCCTTCACAAGATCCTTAAGCCAACTTGGTTTACGTTTCTTGGAAGTAGCTTCCTGTGGTAGGCCCTCCTCCTGAACCTCCTCATCTGACATCTATCTCCCTGGAGAAGTATCTATGGCTTGAGATCTTGTACCTGGTGATCCTCAACTTGTACCACCCGAATCACATGAAGGTGAATCCTGTGAACTTGACTCGTGAACCTGTCCCTGTACCAGAAGTCCCTGTAGACTAATTCCCTGAAATTGATGAACTTGTAACCTGTGACCCAGTCACTCCTGAAACCTGTGACCCTATACTCTGACTCGCTGAACTCTGAGATGCTGTCGGCTGTGGAGTAGTACTTTGCTGCTGCTCCATCATCTCTGAATCATAAGACTTCCTGAAGGCTTTCTACTCCTCAAATCTCACCTCCCTCCTCACCACAACTTTCCTTTGTGTAGGAAGGTATAAGTGAAAAGCCTTTGAAGTCTCATCATAACCAACAAAGATGCCTTTCTCTGCCGTAGGCTCTAACTTTGTCCTCTTCTTAGAAGGGACATGAGAATATGTAAGGCATCCAAATATATGGAAGTGACCTATCTCAGGTCTCTTCTCGGTGAACATCTCCTCAGGAGTTTTACACCCCAATGCACGGTGTGGACTCCTGTTTTGCACATAAACAACAGTACTACAGGCCTCAGCCCATAGAAAGAAAGGAAGACTCTGATCATGCAACATGGCTCTATCTGCTTCCACTATAGCTCTGTTTTTCCTTTCGACAACTCCATTCTGCAGTGGAGTATAAGGAACTGTCAACTGCCTCTTGATGCTTTCCTGTCTACAAAACTCATCAAACTCCTTGGAGGTATACTCACCCCCATTGTCTGACTTGAGTGCCCGAATATTCCTCCCTGTTTGGTTCTCCACAAGAGCTTTGAACTCTTGGAACCTCTTCAAGACCTCCTGAGATTGTTTACTTCGCAGAAAGTAGATCTAGGTCTTCGTGGAGTGGTCATCAATGAAATTGATAGACTACTCAAACCCAGTCACTGAAGCAGAAGACATAGGTCCACATAAATCCGAATGAATCAAATTTAGTACTCCACCTGATCTAGTGTCACTACTCGGAAAGGCAGTCTTGGTGTACTTTCCCAAAGCACACCCTCTGCATACGCCACCTTGCTCTGTGCTAAACTGTGGTAAACCTGTAGACATCTCCCTCAAAAATCTCAAAGTTGAATGATGAAGATGGCCCATCCTCTTGTGCCACAACTTACAGATCTCGTTGCTACTGCTAGTATGGGCCAATGCATGATGAGGCTGGAAGAGAAGCTTGTACAATTTCCCACATCTAACTCCAATGGCATATGAAGTAGATGGTCCTGCTGCTTTGGGAAAAATATACACTTTCCCATCTAGGGCACATACTCCAAAACCCCTGTCCTCAATAGTGGAAACCGAAACAAGGTTCTTCTTCAGCCCGGGGACATACAAGACATCCCTCAATGTCATAGACTGCATAGACTCCCTCTGAAAGGTAACTGTCCCACGCCCAACTGCTCTCACAACTGTAACGTCACCCAACACTACCTCAAGACTCAAGCCTGTCTGAGTCATCTCGGTGAACACATCTCGAACACCTGTCATATGGCTCGAAGCCCCACTATCAATGTACCAAGTGAAAGTAGTGGTGGAAGCACTCAAAGAATGGCCAACCATATCACTCTCCAAATCACTGTTGGTGAAAGATGTTCTCTCTGTACACCCAGCATAGAGAGAAAACTCTCCCTCAAAATGTGAAGCAAAGTTATCCATGTCTGCTGTAGCTGCCGTCTGCTGTCCTTTCTTCTTCTTGTTTGGACACTGTCCAGCATAGTGTCCAAACTTTTGGTAAGCAAAACATTTAATTTTGCTCATGTCTTTCTTTTGCTCACTAGTGTGCTGCTTGGCCCCACCCTTAGGACCCTTCTTGAACTTCTTCTTCTTGGATTTAGCTGCCAATGCCACATTGTCCTCATCTTCCTTGTTATGTGATGAACTGCCCTGTATATATCCTCTCTGAGTCTCCTCTTGTATGAAGTTGTCCCAAAGACGATCCCAAGGAGGCATGTTCTCATGACCAACAATGGTATGAACAAACACACCCCATGGCTGTGTCACGCTATTTAAGGCTGTCCGCACCATCTCAGTGCCCTATACAACCTCCCCAACAACTGCAAGCTCATCCCTTACCTGAGGAATCTTGGTAAGATAAGAAGCCATGCCTTCACCTTTACCCATGTGAGCATACTTCAACTTTTCCCGCAACACCATCTTCTTGTTTTCATTCGAACTTTGGTGAAGACTAGTCAAAGCTGTCCACATCTGAAAAACATGTGCCTTCTTTGAAATATGTGGGATCACATGATCCTTCACGCCATCAAGAATGATCCTTCTTGCCTTCACATACTTTTTCATAAAGGCTGCCCTATCAGTAGCATCGGTAGGAACAGACCCCATGGCATGACCCCCCATGGCATGACCCCATTAGCTAGGAGGTGTATCATATCCTTCACTAGCATGACCCCATGCCACAATATAAAATAATATGTCAAGATAATAACATAATGTGTCCGAATGACCAAATCGTGGCACCTCAATAACACAATAAAAATGCCCAAAATGATGAATGCTAGGACGTGTGAACCCCACTGATGTCGGAACAAGTGCTGGAAGGTGTGGTCATCATCATCAAAATATCCTAGACCAATTTCATGCCATTTCCTTGCCCCACTAAGCCAAATCGATTTCCTTTGCTAGCCATTCTTTTGCCGGAAAACCACCTCTGAAAGTACAAAAATGCCTGTAACTCACTGCCAAGTGTCCCAGACACAAATCTGACTGTACCAAAATGTCTGGGGATGGGGTAATATGGTAATAACGGCTGACTGGATCCCCATCTCCCTCTATAGCGCGTAAATTTTCCTTTAAAGCACAAACTAGGGCTGAAACAGTATATTTAAAATTGTTCACTGAAATAACCACACGTGCTTCTTTACTAGTATGCAGCGGAAATAAAACAAATACTGAGAGCACTAATCAGTCAATCACACCAATGAAAGATAACACAATATTTTTGGGTATAAACCCCCGGACAAAACCCAAGATGGGAAAACCGGTGCAGCAGTATGAGAGTAAATTTTATTGAGAAAATATAGAGCTGTTACAATATTAGAGAATTCGATTTTCTTCCCTAGATGGCTGAATCAAAACACCAGAAATTATCACTGAGAAAAAACCTGATAACTGGCACGGTTCCTAGAGCTGTACGGCTGCTACAGTACGGCTGTACGACCTGCTGTACGGATCTGTACGGACTGTATGTAATCACTATTCACGCTGTACGGATCACTGTTCACGTGGTACGGATTACTGTTCACGCCTGCCTACTGTCCTCTTTCTTTGAAGAATCTGGTCTCTTCCTTCAATTGCTGCTCCTCCGTCTTCTTCGCCAAAATTCTCTCTCTCTCACACTCTTCTTCCTCCGTCTCTTGTCGGAATGCTCAATGTGTCCTCTCCACCAATTGATCTCTCTTATATAACTTTATTCAAAGCGAAAAACCTAATTTCACTTAAAGTAAAAACCAAATTTCACTTTCGCTTTAGAAAAAGTGTTTAATAAAGTTAATTAATTTTAAATACAATTGGCTTCCTGTTTAGTGTCTTTCTAGCATGCAAGGACACATGCAATGCTAGAAGACCTTCCTTGTTGCCATTGTCTAACTCTCCCTCTCAACGAGGAAGGTATTCGGTAGCAACCCCAACTTGTCTCTGAACTTCACAAAACTGTGTTTGCAAAGTGCCTTGGTGAAAATGTCTGCCACCTGCTCATCTGTCTGAATGTACTCCAACCGGATGGTTCCTCTCTGAACACAGTCTCTTAAGAAGTGGTATCTGATGTCTATGTGTTTGCTTCGGTCATGGAACACTGGATTTTCAGATAGCCTGATGCCACTCTGATTGTCACAGTGAACTACTGTAGCCTCTAGCTCACACTCGAACAACCCTTAAAGTAACTTCCTCAGTCACATACCCTCACAAGTAGCGATGCTGGCTGCCATGTACTCAGCCTCTGCCCAGCTCAATGCAACTGACTTCTTCTTCCTGCTGAACTAAGAGACAACCCCTGACCCAATGCTGAAGCAACAACCTGAAGTACTCTTTCGGTCCTCTCACATCCTGCCCAGTCAGCATCTGTGAAGCTTGCTAACTGTACACTCCCTCTGCGCTCATAAACCAATCCATACTCCACTGTACCTCTGATGTAGCGAAGTATGTGCTTCGCAGCCGTCCAATGCACTCTCCGAGGGTCCACCATGAACTGACTCAAAGAGTTGATTGCAAAGCTGATGTCTGGCCGTGTGTTGACCAGATACATAAGCGATCCGATAAGCTGGCGATACAAGGTAGGATCAAATCCGTCTAACCCTGATGCATCAATCTTCCTCCAGTTGGAAACTAGAGGGATGGCCATAGGCTTGCAATCCTCCATCCTGAATCTCTTCAAGATTTCCACTGCATACTTCCCCTGTCCAATGAAGAAGCACCCGTCTCTCTGCCAAACCTCTAAGCCTAGAAAGTAATGCATCAATCCAAGGTCTTTCATCTCAAACTCCATTGCAAGATTGGACTTGCAGTCCTTGATCAGCTCCTCGTCTCCTGTGAGAAAGAGATCATCCACATATAGGACCAGTATGAGAGGTACCTCACCTGCCAAGAAGTATAGGTTATGGTCTGCCTCACTCCGCTGAAACCCCATCTCTCGTAGATAGCTGTCAATCCTCGAGTACCAAGCTCGAGGTGCCTTCTTGAGCCCATAAAGAGCTCTCTACAACCTGCATACATGCGACTCCCTACTCTCCACCTCAAACCCCTCTGGTTGCTCAATATAAACCTCTTTCTCAATCACTCCGTTGAGGAAGGCTGTCTTCACGTCCATCTGATGAACGCGCCAACCCATCTCTGCTGCCAATGATAGGATAGTCCGAATAAAAGAATACCTGGCGACAGGGGCGAAGGTTTCCTCATAGTCAATACCTTCCTTCTGTGAATACTCCTTCGCTACGAAGCATGCCTTGTACTTCTCCACACTTTTGTCTGCTGCATGCTTTACCTTGTAGATCCATCTAGAACCCGCCACTTTCTTACCCTGCGGCCTCTGAACAACCTTCCAAACTTGATTCTTCATGATTGAGTCATACTCCTCAACCATGGCCTCTTGCCACACATCATGTTGTGCAGCCTCCTCGAAACTAGAAGGTTCAGAGTCAATCAACTCTGTCATCAGTGCCATATAACTCAATCCATCTGGTGGTACGCTATGTTTGAAAGATCTCTGTGGAAGACTTACCTGTCTGGAATCCTGAACTGTGGACCTATACCACTTAGGCCGTGGCCTAGTGTCTGCATGCTGCGGCTGCTGGATGTCCTTCTGTTGTTGCTGCTCATCCTCCTCATCAATGATAAGAGGATCCTGTCCACCTGACTCCCTTTGACTGTCAGAGCTTGTGCTCTGTGTCTGAACCTGTACCTGTGACTCCTCCAACTTGACTCCCTCTGAGTCAACAACTGGCTGCTCCTGTGCTAGTAAGTCCATAGATCTTCTCAAGGCTCTATCCTCGTCAAACTGGACATCTCTACTCACAATGATCCTCTTGCGAGCTGGGATATATACTCTATAAGCCTTGGAAGTCTCACTATACCCAACTAGAAGCCCCTTCTCACCAGAAGGATCCAGCTTCTTCCTAGTGTCAGCATGAATGTGACAATAGCAGATACTCCCAAATATACGCAAATGACTCACGTCTGGTCTAGTACCTGTAAATACCTCCTCAGGTGTCTTCCTCCCCAATGCAGTGTGGGGACACCTGTTTCTGGACATATATTGCAGTCCGAAATGCCTCGGCCCATAGGAATAGTGGTAATCCCTAATCAAATAACATGGCCTTGGCTGCACTCACCAGTGTCATGTTTTTCCTCTCCGCCACCCCATTCTGCTGTGGGGTATGAGGAACAGTGTGCTCCTTCTTGATCCCCTCTGATGCACAATACTCCATGAACTCTCTGACGGTGTACTCACCACCGTTGTCTGTCCTCAATATCTGGATCTTCTTCCCTGTTTGGTTCTCCACAAGAGTCTTGAACTCTCGGAACCGATCAAAGACCTCTGACTTGGCCTTCAGAAAATAGATCTAGGTTTTCCTCGAATAGTCATCAATGAATGTGACACAGAAACTGTAACCACTGAAAGAACTAACACTCATCGGTCCGCATACGTCCGAATGCACCAAGTCCAAGACTCTCTCAGACTTGTGCTCACTTTGTGGGAAGGGCTTCCTGATGTTCTTCCCCAACGCACAACCCTTGCAGTGGTTGTGTTTGTCCTCCTGAACTGAAGGAACTCCAATGACTGCTTGTCTCAGATGCCTCAGTGCACCATGGTGTAAGTGTGCCATCCTCCTATGCCACAACTCACAATCACTACTGCTGCTGCTGACCAGAGCCTTTGTAGGCTCAAACTGTAGTCTGTAAACCTTCCCGCTCCGAACCCCAATCACTCTGTCCAATCTTTGATCTGACCCACTAGGTCTGATATATACTTTCCTATCACGGAAAGTCACTAGAAAACCCTTGTCTTCTAGTGTGGATACTGATATGAGATTCTTGGTCATCCCTGGAACATATAGCACATCAGCAAAGGTGATAGGCTTCCCAGACTCCCTCTGAAACGATACAGTGCCAACACCCTGCGCCTGATAGCGCGCATCATCTCCTAACTCAATATGGAGATTCACTCCACCCTCCTGCAAGCTGTTGAAGAACCCTCTGTGTCCTGTCATGTGACAAGATGCACCACTATCAACATACCAGATACTGCTGCTGACGGAACTTGCCATGCAAGCTACCAAACAATAGTCCTCCTCAAAACTAGTGTTGAAATCATCTGCCTGTGCAGATCCTGCCATCTGTGTGTTGTTGTTGTTCTTCTTTTTCTGCGGGCACTGGGAAGCAAAATGTCCATGCTGGTGACAGATGAAGCACTTGACTTTTGCCATGTCCAAGTTCTTCTTGCCACCTTTCTTCTTCTTTGCCTTCCCCTTACCTTTGCTTGATAGGGCTAGAGCCTCTTCATCCACGATCTGTGTAGTACCGTTGGATGAAGCTGATCCTTGACCCATGCGGGTCTCTTCTTGTGCGAAGTCATCCCACAATCTCTGCTAGTCAGGGAGCTTCTCCCTAGCCACCACGCCTTTAACAAAGATGTCCCATGGCTTAGAAAAGCCATTGAGAGCTATACGCACTAGCTCCTCATCCTCAGTCTTAGAGCCCACTGCTCCAAGCTCATCCTTGATCTGTGTGAGCCTTGTAAGATAAGACACCACTCCTTCACCCTTGGCCATCCTGGTACTGCGCATTCTCTCCTGCAGTACCATCTTCCGGTTTTCATTCTTGCTCTGGTAAAGACTCTCCAAAGCCGTCCACATCTCTAATGCGGACTTCTTTCCAGACAGGTGAGGGACTATGTGGTCCTTCACCTCATCTAGAATGATCAACATAGCTCTGGAATCTATCTTCTTCCAAGCTGCCAAATCTGCTGGATCTGTGGGAGCAACGTTGGTACTATCAATGTGCTCTGCAACATCATTGACATCTAGGATCCTTGTGATCCTCTCTTTCCAAGTAGGAAAGTTCTGTGCCCCTTGGAGTCTATCCTCAACTCTCAACTATGCGGCCATAGTAAATAGTGCCAATAAACCCTTGGATAGATATGCAGTGATCTATCCAAGTACTCTGCTGCTATCTCTCAGTCTACTCAGAAGAGTTCTGATACCATGTAAATTTTCCTTTAAAGGGCTGAAACAGTATATTTAAAATTGTTCACTGAAATAACCACACATGTGCTTCTTTACTAGTATGTAGCGGAAATAAAACAAATACTGAGAGCACTAATCAGTCAATCACACCAATGAAAGATAACACAATATTTTTGGGTATAAACCCCCGGACAAAACCCAAGATGGGAAAACCAGTGCAACAGTATGAGAGTAAATTTTATTGAGAAAATATAGAGCTGTTACAATATCAGAGAATTCGATTTTCTGCCCTAGATGGCTGAATCAAAACACCAGAAATTATCACTGAGAAAAAACCTGATAACTGGCACGGTTCCCAAAGCTGTATGGCTGCTACAGTACGGCCGTATGGCCTGCTGTACGGATCTGTACGGACTATACGGAATCACTGTTCACGCTGTATGGATCACTGTTCACACGTTACGGATTACTGTTCACGCGGTACGGATTACTGTTCATGCCTGCCTGCTGTCCTCTTTCTCTGAAGAATCTGGTTTCTTCCTTCAATTGCTGCTCCTCTGTCTTCTTCGCCAAAATTCTCTCTCTCTCACACTCTTCTTCCTCCGTCTCTTGTCGGAATGCTCAATGTGTCCTCTCCACCAATTGATCTCTCTTATATAACTTTATTCAAAGCGAAAAACCTAATTTCACTTAAAGTAAAAACCTAATTTCACTTTCACTTTAGAAAAAGTGTTTAATAAAGTTAATTAATTTTAAATACAATTGGCTTCCTGTTTAGTGTCTTTCTAGCATGCAAGGACACAGGCAATGCTAGAAGACCTTCCTTGTTGCCACTGTCTAACAAGGAGAACGTGAATGCTCAATGAAAGTGCTAGACAAGCCATTTTTGAATGGCAAAATGCAATAAAGTGGTAATTTGACCATATCATCCTCTGAAACTACTCGAAATTGATAATCAAGTGCACCAATGGACTCAGAATGCCCAAATCCACTAGGAATGAGTACTCATACACTATGTGACCATCAAGTAATAGCTCTGTAAGCTCATCCATGCCCGGAATAATAAAATAATGGCCTGTAAATAATAATAATGATAAAAAAATCCATCAAACCACCATCTGAAACTGCTGTCTGAGGCATGTAACCATCTAATGGACACATATGGGTCATGAATAATGCATCTCGAACACTATTTGCCCAAACTCATCCTGGACCTTGCGGTTGACTTGGTCAAACTGGGTTGACCAGGTCAAAGATGATCAAAATAATGATCCATACCATGAATAACTGCTGCTGCAAGTACAAATGGTTATGATATGCTCCTTCAATTATATCCGTAGCTAGACTAAGCATAAGATGATGTTTAACTGGCAAAAGCATGTAAATAATATAACAAAAATAAGTCTAGATCAAAGTAACTAGCCACTATAAACAAGAATCTCAAGTGTATACTCATTTACAGATTGGAACAATTTGCTAAACATGGGTGAGGGTGAAAAACAAAGGCTAGGCTAAGGGGAAAGACTTGACAACCTCAACACTGCAATCTCTCGGATGAAGGAACCAGGGGAACCACCTATACATATGATGGATAGACAATAACACGGGGGATGACAGTGTCTCACAAATGGGTAGGGTGATGAGAATGCTTCCAAGAGACTCTAGACAAGCAACCTTTTAGCAATTTATTTATTTGTCAGCTTTTCTCACTTGAGATTTATCATTTATTTCACTTTAAAGATTTTTACTAGCCAACCTCCAAAAGCAGGTGCCCTGAAAGCCTTCCGGGGTTCAGATATGACTCGGTATGACTTTCATTACCCGCCATCGTCCATAGGTGCAATGGAGTGACCACCCTGTTGCCCTGTGGGGACAAATGACTTTACATCCAACAAGGATGAGTGCTCGTCCTTTGGCCACTGACTAGTTAATAGAGATATAAGCAGTTGTGTTTAGCAACACTGTTTTTTACTAACTTAGCATTCCTTTAGATAAAGCATTTAAGACCCGATGCTCTAGTCATAGTGTTTAGCAACACTTTTTGTAGGAATACTTGGTTTCGAGGACAAGAGGAGAACAACGACTGTGAGTAAAATCACATACTCCAGAGCCGAGACACAATGTAAACAAGGAGTCTATCCGACACAGAGCTCTAGGTGGGGGAAGTTCTCAAGATCACTAGTTAAGGTGTAAGTCGGGATGAAACCAAACTGCAAGGTAACGGATGGACGGAGAAGCGACTGATGATGCCATGGATAGCAAAAGCCCAAAAATAAGGGAATGAACAAGTCTGTACTTCGTAAAGTAAGGGTATGACCAACGAGTATATGCAAGAACCTCCTACTTATAGTACCTGACCACTTCTACTCTAAACAGCAAGAAAACACCATAAGATAAGGCCAGTAAACAATCATCATACACCCAGTCATAAACTACCTAGATAAAAGAAAGAGCACATCAGTAACCCAAAATGCACCAATCATATACCTGCTGGATCATATACCTGAGTCCCTGATCTGAACTACTTGAATCACACGGAAGCACTGCATCTGTATATAATATGGGCACTGTCATCAATCTGCTCTGGATGATAGATGAATAGCTAACTCAGTCATCGACCTGGTGTCATGGGGCTCAGTCCTGGCATGATACTGTAAATGTACAAGCTCTGGATCCACTGAATGCATAGGAGTGATCATCAAAATGTTGCTCATCATCAACTGATCTCATCAAAATGTGTAAAGGCTTGGCCCCAAAATATACTGGAAATTGATCTTCAATCATGGTAGCCCGGCTACTATGAATGTGATAACAGGCCCCAACCTCAAGAGAATTAAATTTGATATTTACCTCATGTTATACAAATCATATGTGATAAATAAATACTAGTTATATTGTAAGGTAATGTCTCCTTACATGACGCATTCTCATATTTGACTGCCTAAACGCCAATGTATTCATTTATCGGTTATTTTAAATATATTTTATATGTATGTGGATAAATATCATTCATATGGATTGTGGGCAGTGTGAGATTTATGCAGTTGTGTGTGGCTGAGTTTGGTAGGGACAGTATGACACACATCTGGATGCACCATAATGTTAGCAGAGTCATACAGATGGGCTCTACGTATAACACTGTTGTTGTGGTATTGGCCGTACGTGAGACAAGCCCTCATCTGTGCATATGGTGTATTGCGATGGGGTAGAGATCGGGTGGCTTCTGGGACACCAATAAATGCTCTTTAGCCTCTGCCATTTGATATCTTTGATTATGATATCAAGATGTGACTCCTATGGAAGATCTCTTCCATGTGGTATCAGAGCAAATATAGTTTGAGGTATAGAATGATGCTCCTAGACTAATGTGTATTTCTGGAAATCAAATTTTCTGAATTAAATATAATGCAGAAACATAAAATGAAATGCCATTTCCAGAATACAAGAAGGTTGAGAAAAAGAGTGTGAAAACTTTTGTTTTCTAGGATGGTGAGAAGGGTAGATCAATGCCTTACTGTTCCTTGGGTTAATGTAGTCAATAATCTTTCATGAAGGAGGGCACAACTTCACTATAATTTTAGGATTTGAAGGCTACCTATGTGCATGCTACAAAAATCCTAGATAACCGAAAAATAAAATCTAAAAGTATGCAAAGGAATGACTCTTAAAGATATCAATTTTAGAATTAACCCTAGGTGTATTTGCCTAAAATTCCTAGATCTAGCTAATACTAAATGGAAAGAACTACTAGATTCAGAGAAATTTAAACAAATAGCAAGAATTAAAGGGAAAAATTTCACGCCTAAATTCCTTACCACTTAAGTAATTTCTCACTTGAATGGCCTTGGCTTAATCGTTTGCATGCATACTATGAGCTCCTATCTTCAACACATATGCTCACATGGAAACCTCACACAAAATGAAAGAAAAACTCTTCACAATATTTGATCCAATAAAATATACGTATCCAAATATTCACTCTCTCAACAACCATTAAATAAATTTAGTTTAACAGAAAATTAAACTAGATAAATCTAACTCTCAGAAACTAGTAAGACTAATCTAGAAAATTAAACAAATATTTTTTGGGCTTTTTGAGATTAAATATACTTAAACAATACAAAGAAATTGAGAGGTTTTGGTAATTTTTTTATGAAAGCAATTAGAGAAATGACTAGTGCCTTTTAAACCCTTGGTCTATGGGGTCTGTTATCACATCCATGTTAGTTGGAGCTACCATGCTGCAGATTGTGTGGTCAGGGACCATGCTACATTTTTTTTTTCAGATTAGAGATCAGATGGCATTAGAGGGGGCGTCTTTTGTATTGAGATTGCTCGGAGCAGAGATTGCAGAGGGGACAGTATGTGTCTTCATGGTCCAGAGCTACTACAGAGCAGTGATTACAGGGTCCCTCTTCCTTGCCTAGCTTTGCATGACCCCATTGAGAGGGGTAACTTAGCCATATTATGATGAGAGCAGTACAGATTGCAGCTGGTTTGCCACTTCTTGCCCGGATACAGCAGAGATTGAGTTCCAGATCCACCTTCAGCAGCAGGTATATGGTATGGTAGGTATATCATTCTATGGTTACTGCTCATGTGTTTGCTTTGAGGGTTGTTTATTTATGATAGTACATGGACTAGATGTATGATGGCTGACTTGGTGATCTCGTGTTTTACTGTTGTACTTATTGCCCATGGTGAGGTCAGTCCACCTTCTTCAGTAGACTCCTGTATATGCACACTGGTTCCTATCCCCACTTTTGGTATAGACTTGGTCATTCACCTTCTAGGAAGCTAACATTGGTTCCACCTGTCACTTCCTTCCACCCATCCAACTCATCCATTTTTGGTTCTTTCTCGACTTAGACCTTGATATGTGGCCCCGAGGACCCTGTTATCACCAATCTTGTAGTTGCCCCTACAGATGGATCCAAGGTGGATGGTGGAGGGGATAGGAAACTAAAGTGGTGAACCAAGAGGGCCTTGGTTCCCAAAAGGATGGTTGTCACGCCAACCAAGGCACTCTTCGCTTTAGCTATCGAAGCCAAGATAGCAAGGGGGAGACCCAGATCTACTCCCGATAGGAGAGATCAACCCCATCACCAGATCAAATCAATCTAATGAAGTACGTAGGGTGACAGGTATGGAACCCTAGAATTAAGGAAGTAGGACCACTGTGGAGGCTTAGGAAAGGTGTGATATGATAATGAAAGATAACACACAGTGATTCTAGGATGAAGTATGATTCCAAGATTCAGAGCTAGTTTCAAATGGTCAAAATCAACTGCCTTGGGAAACGTGACCCTTAAAACAGGAAAAGTGTCCCAAATCAAAGATCTGACAGTTAGGGCTTTCTAGCTGTGCTTGATAGATGGATATGACAATATCTAGGTGTGCAAACAACCAGACAAAGGTCAAACCACAAGCAAACTCAACAACCCAGGAAAGTCGTGAGGGCTTGGAGAAAGATCAGTGCCTTGGAAAATGGGCCAAATGGAGTCGGATGTCCACCAAACTTTAGATCAGGGATGTCACGGTGTAAGGCAAGGTGGATCTGAAAGATCAAGTGCATCTAATGGCTAGATCTCAGTAGATCTGAGATTCAAGATGCATCACCAAGTGACCCAAGTGGGGGCACACCCTCAAAATGAGGAATGGAGCCCACGAGGTGAAAATCAACAAGGTGAAGCACTAGGGGTAGGTTATCAAGTATGAGGAGTCTAGATCAAGTGGGATCTCACCTACCTAAGTCTTAGAACTCGCAAAACTCACCCAACCAAGGAGTGCGACTTCACTTGGAGAGGCTAAGGTGCCTTGGGAAAGGGGTCAAATGGAGGCCAATCCACACCAAACTATAGATCCGAATTGCCGTGGATGCTATAGAGGTGGGTTTTCAATATCTTACCCAAAAGCCAACTAGATCCAACTAGATCTGAAAAAATGTAAAAATGAGGGTTTTAATAGTTATTTGCTTATGCCAATGGATTGAGATCAAGAAATAGTAGACAAACCTGTGGATCTTACCTGAATAACCTTGTAGATGCCTTGATGATGATGATCTATGCAAACTCGATCAATTTGAGAAGCTTTGAGGTAGTTTTCTATGAAGTCAATTTAGTCCAAGGAAGCCAATGCGCCCTCTCTCCTACACAACAAACGTCAACAATATAAGATTTGATGCAATCAAGAGATAAGACTAATGCCACAAGAGAAATAATAGAAAGATAGCATAGATCACAATGATGCTAATGATAACCCCCTGATACAAGCGAATGCCAAGTGAGCAAGTTAAAGAAGCCTTGCAAAAACGCCCAAGTTGAAGTCGCTCTCCTGTAGACAAGACAAAGTTTCCACAAAGATAGATCTTACCACAAATTTCCAAATGCTAGGATGCAATAGACTTTCCAATCACCATCTAAGAACACCAGACGCAAAGGAGACCCAAGAATTTCCACAAGAATGTTTTTCTATTATCAAGATCCCAAGAGCCAAAGACCCTTTACAAATGAGAAGCTCTCTCCTTTAAATATGATGGAGAGATACCAAAACCCTAACCACTTTTTGAATGAGTGGCTAAGATTAAAAGATCAAAGTGATCTAATCAATGGTTGAGATGAGCTCAACATAAAAGTACATGGATTGATATAACAATATAATATATCAATGGACCAAATCGCCCTAGGAGAGGGGGGTCCCACCAAAAGTGAATGATAAAACATAAGATCTAGCTCATGGTGGGTCCAAGGGGTAATTTTTAACACCCTTGGTCAATCCCCATGGCACAATAATATAAAATAATCAAGCTAGACACCAAATCGTGCCTCTCTCGAAAAGTCGTGAGCCTTGGGAGGCTCCAGAAATCCATAAAAAAGTGCCGGAGTGAAGAGTGTAGGTCCCACTTAAAGCTGAAACTGCTGGAGAAGGTGTGGAAGACATCACTCTCATCATCAAACCTCATCCCATGCCAATCCTTTGCCTCAGTAGCCCAAATCGAATCTCTCAGTAGCCATTTTTACCATTTTTAATCTGCCTTGGGAAGTGTGAAACTGCCCAAACTGCCTCCTGGAGTGCCTGCGCTATCAAGGTGAGGCCACCAGGCTATCTAGGAGGGGGATAATATGATAATATCAAGTGGCTGGACCACCCCCTCCATGCACAGCGCCCTAGGTGAACCCATCAAATCTCATCACTGCTCTGACAGGGCCTCTGATAGGCCAAACTTGCACTAGGATAGCCAACTGAGGCTAAAAATCACTTTAACTGCCCGAAACTGAAAACACGCTGTCTCATTGGACTTAGAGAGCCCAAATCCATCTAACATGTGTACTCATACACCATATAGATCTCCACATGATCAAAAATAAATATCCATCATATCCGACAGACCAAATAATAATAAGCAAGTTTGGCCTCTGATAGGCCAAACTTGCACTAGGATAGCCAACTGAGGCTAAAAATCACTTTAACTGCCCGAAACTGAAAACACGCTGTCTCATTGGACTTAGAGAGCCCAAATCCATCTAACATGTGTACTCATACACCATATAGATCTCCACATGATCAAAAATAAATATCCATCATATCCGACAGACCAAATAATAATAATCTGTAAAAGTGCTAAAAAGCACAAATCATCATCATAAGCCTGAAACCACTGCATAGAACCAAATGGTGACCTGTACCAGACCACATATCATATCTTTGTACCATCTGAAGTCTGCCACCTCATGTCATGTGGTTGACTTTTGGTCAAACTAGGTTTGACCAAGTCAACATGACCCAAAATATAACTCAGGCTGTCATCAAACTGCTGCAAGTGTCAAAGGTTAAAGCATGCTCTACAATTCATTCAAGTAACAATTATAGCAAGAAGAATCATTTCACTGGCGATCTACCAACAAATATATAAGGATTTTATTTATTAATTATGACTCAGACTAGACTTTCAGGACCATATTCACTTCATAGTTGTGATCAATTTGCTAGTGAAGGGTGAAGGCTAAAAATAAAAGGCTAGGCCAAGGGATGACTATTGACTTGACATTGTGACACTTTGGAAATGGAAAGGGGATACACACCATAATATATGCTGGACAAGCAGATAACACGGGGGATGGCTGTGTCTCACAGATGGGTAAGTTATTTAAAGAGTGCTTATTCAACTTAGGCACCATGTCTACTTTTATAAAAGATGATCCAGTTTCATCAGGATCCATTGATTTCATTTCATGGCCTTTTTGGCCTACATAACCCTTCAGATCTCAGGTGTGCTGATAAGCACAACTTATTGCAGCTTGCAGCCAGGGCATATTTGTATACATTAGGTCAGCAATCGTTTAGATATAGAGTTTAAGAACCATTGCTTTTTGGACCTTTTCATTATACTCTTCGAGGAGTATTTATTAGCTTTTCTTTGCTCTTGCCCTTTACTCATGTGTGTTGATAAACACATTCTAGAGTTTACATTTCCATGGGGGAATTTACAGCAAGTTTCCATAAGTAGTACATGAGCTTTCAGTTTTAGCCAACACATCTTAAGTGACTAGAGGGAGTTCATACCAGTGACAAACATTGGGACAATCGACCATAATGATTTAGGACTACAATCCAACTCACCATAGGTAAGTTCTGTCACCAACTCAGAGCCGAGACACAATAGAACAGGGAAGCTCATCCAACACAGAGCCTACAACGGGGGAAGGTCCTCCATGCCACTAGTCAAGTAGTAAGTTAGGGTAATAAACAAATTGAGAGGTAATTGATGGATGAAGACAGTGAATAATGAGACCAACACTAGCAAGCCAAAGTATGGTGGGAATGATCACCTTTATTCTCCCTAGGGAGGGTAAAACCAATGAGTATGGGTAGTGAACTTCTAAGTCTGAGTGGGGACAAATATATATATAAAAGTACAACCAGGTCCACATATCTATATGATCGCCAGATCATGATACTAAATGCTAAGACATGCTACAAAAATGAATATAAAAGCAATATAACCGTAACACCAAAATATACCTGCTGAGTCATATACTAGAATGCACAACATCTGAACCATCATCTGTCCTCTGAAACTACTGCTGTAACTCTGGGCACTACTGACTGCTCTATATCAATGGCTAAATGGCTACATCGGTCATCTCTCTGAGTGTCTTGAAACTCAGTCATGGCATGGGGAATAAAACTGCTGTCCATGTAATAATCATGATCCATAATAGATGCTCATCTCAGCATCTCAATGCAAGGGAACTGGCTGAAAAGTGTACTGGAATCTGAAAAATAGTGTATGGTAGCCCGACTACTATATATGTGATAACAGACCCCTTCCCCCAGTGACCCCTGAGTATGCCATGACTCCATGTTTCTTGTGCCTCGGCTCTTTAGTGTGTGAGATGCATTCTCAAACCTGGGATTTATTCCCGTCGGTTGCCCCCGATGTTGTAATGCAATATAGGATTGTGTAGACTCACCGGGTGTTCCCCATTAGTACTCGAAGCATGCACACTTGCCACCATTACTTTGTAGTATGAGTACCATTGTTATATCTTATGAGATATGTATGAAGCCGGAAGGGCTATGTATGTAATGAAATGAAATGCAAATGAAGCCAAAAAGGCTAAGTCTGAAGTGAAATGTAAAATCCAAAAATGTGTTTATTAACACACACGGATCATAAAGCCTATGAAATGTAAGTCCAAGACTGTGTTTGTCAACACACACCGACATAGGCTAGCCATATGTATCAGAGCATTGTATTGGTTATTTCCTCACCTAGTCCTGCGGGGCAAGGAGGTGGGATTGAGTAAGGGACAACTAATTCTAAGTGTCCCCTAGAGTCTCGAGTTACGGTTTGCCAGATACCCAGTCATGGCGGCTTTAGAAAAGATCCTCATGGAGTCTGTTGAAGGCACAAATGTGAGTTGCAAGGTGTGTGTTAGATGGCTAGTGGTGGTTTCCCTGCACTATACCCATTTGTGAGGCAACGCCCTTCCCTTGTGTTTCTCATGGTATGCTTATGTCATTGGGTGCCGCTTTCCCCGCTTATCCAAAGGGTCACACGGTCATGGTCTATGTCATTTCCCTATCCTTTCACCTTGTTTGTCCACCTCACCCAAAGTTAGCTAAGTGACTGTTATCACACAAACACTAGCTGCTACTAAGGGTATCCTATCCGGGATGGTAGAGGTAGGTAGCTAGGCAGGTGACACCTGCAAACACCAGGAATCCTGCACGGATGGGCAGTTGTCACTCCGGACAAGGTGTTTGTCACTTTAGACAAGGCAAGTAGCCAAGTCAAGTAGCCAAGTCAAGGGGGAGACCCTACTCAACGAGCAATGGTTGAGACTCAAAACAGACACTCCCAAAACCCAAATAACCAAATGAAAACAGATAGGAGTTGTCTAGGGTATCTAAGACTCTTATCCAACCATTAGACAAAAAATGGGTGATGGATGGGGCGCTAACTAAAGCAATTTCTGATCTGATTTTAAAATGAAAAATGGTTAATTTGAAATGTTTAATGGTTGGAAATGAAATCAGAAAAACAGGATCAGCTAGAAGTGGAAGATAAATTTCTGCCTATGGGGAAATTGACCCAATTTTGACCAAGTATGTAAAACAGAAATAAAATCAGCGACTTAATCATCACTTCTAGTGATTTAAACTTGATTTTAGTGTTAATTTTTCAGAATTTAAATCAATCTGATCTAGGATCTTAACTGAAGCAACATGTACAGCATATCAAGCATAAGAGACAAGAGACAAGAGACACAAAGCATTTCACCGGGGAAAACCAAGAAGGTGAAAAACCCCGCAACTTCCTTAGAGATAGAATAAGCATCAATACAAGGATCACCATGATCAAACCCAAGAGATACATATTAGCAGCAGCAAGCTCCTCCTCCACTTGTGCGCACTCCTCTCTCTCACTAATGCGAAGTGAGTGAATGAGAGAATGTGTAAAATGAAAGAGACACACTCTCTATTTGTACATTTACTTTCACTTGACCTTTACTCAACTAGGTCGGCCCCAACTTAACCACATAACATAATGCTGACTGGGACGACCCCCAATAAGGTGGTCTAATAACCCTTTAACCCACATGACTCATATAGGGTTGACCCCATCAAGGTGGTCTAATAACCCATCAAGTATAAGTTACGACACTTACAATATAACTTGCAACACTTGCAAGTACAATTGACGACACTTCCAATCGGAGGAATAATACATCTCCGTTGGGGATACAATAAGGTACAAATGTAATACATACAATATACAAGTGAATATCTTCCGAAGTTACAGATACATCAACACTCCCTCTTAACTAGGAAGGTATTCTCTTGACACAAGTTATCAATACATATAGGCACAAGTCTTTAATTTTGGAGTTGGATCATCATCACTGGATCACGGAGCATCATCATCATCACTGCTGCTGTACTCGACATCTCCATCACTGGGCTATCTCTGAATTCTGCTCGTCATAGGAAGTTCTACAGAGCCAAACCTTTTTCATGCTGGATGTAGGCCCACCACCTGTAGGTCTTCATCATCACTGGCCATCTTGTGGAATCCTCAGGACTGATTACGTGCATCAACAAAACCTCGAAAGAGCATCCCAGGACTTTTACGAGCTCACTGCTCAACCTATCGGATCTCCCAGGACCTTTTACATGCCACTGCACAACCTGTCCATGCCCACAGAGTATCATCCTGATACTCATGATCATACTGATCATCTCATCGCATCGTCCACGAAGCACAACCCAGATGCACACAACACAACACTTACACTCACCGGCATGGGAAGACACACCTCAACCATCCGTGAAAGGCTCAACACTTGTATCTATGCCATGGGAAGACACACCTCAACCATGCGAGAATGGCACCGTACTTATATCCATAGCCATGGGAAGACACACCTCAACCATGCTAGGAATGGCACAACACTTATATCGCATCCATGGGAAGACACACCTCAACCGTGCTCGAATGGCACAACACTTATATCGCAGCCATGGGAAGACACACCTTAACCATGCTCGAATGGCCCCAACCCTTACATCTGCACCATGGGAGAACACATCTACCACCATGTGAGAATGGCTCAATAATTACATCATGACCATGGGAGAACACATCTACAACCATGTCGGAAAATCTCGGCAATTATATCGCGACCATGAGAGAACACATCTACAACCATGTCCGAAAAGCCCATGTGCATCTGCGTCTTTGGACTCATCATACCTGATCCACCTGATCATGTCAAAGCATCTTCCTGATGCATATCATCATAGCATGATCATCCTGATCATCAATGCATCCACCTGATGCATACCATGTATCCACCTGATACATATCATCATACATGATCCAACTGATCATATCAAGCATCCAACATGATGCATATGCACATACATGATCCAACTGATCATATCAAGCATCCAACATGATGCATATACAAAGCAGTAACGGGAGCATCGTCTTGATGCTCATCATCCAACGCTTACATCCACAACCATGGGAAGGATCCTCCTCTCACCATGCTTGGAATGGCTCCTGCAAATGTGTCCATCACTTCTTCCTCTAAGTGTCATCAATCTGAAGAACACCAAGCCTTTCTCTGAAGTACTCAAACTTCACTCTGGCTAGTGGTTTTGTCAACACATCTGCAACCTGTTCATCCGTCGCAACATACAGGGGCTTCACTACTCCTCTCTGCACCATATCCCTGATATAGTGATATTTGATCTCAATGTGCTACGACCTATCGTGGAACACCGGGTTCTTAGACAGCTTCACACAACTCTGGTTATCACAAAAGATACCAGTAGCCTCCAACGGGAGATCAAATAACTTAAACAGTAGCTTTCAGAGCCATACTGCCTCACAACTAGCCGAGCAAGCTGCAACATACTCTACCTCGGCTGTACTCAGTGCTACGTAGGACTGCTTCCTGCTAAACCAAGAGATCACACCTGATCCCATACTGAAGCAGCACTCAGAAGTGCTCTTCCTATCTATAACACTGCCTGCCCAGTTCGAATCAACATAACCCTATAGGTTAAACTGTTGATTCGCATCATACTTGAGCCCATAATCAATTGTACCCTTCAGGTACCTCAGAATATGCTTTACAGCAACCAGGTGAACACCTCTGGGATCTGTCAGGAACTGGCTCAATGTGTTCACCGCAAAGCAAATATCTTGTCTCGTGTTCGTCAGGTACATCAAGGACCCAATCATTTGACGATACATAGTGACATCAACGGGATCAGATGAAGCATCACACAGAAGCTTCAGGTTCGATGCCATAGGTGTGGCCATGGCCTTGCAGTCCATCATCCCAAACCTCTTCAGGATCTCTACTACATACTTCCCTTGTCCAAGGAAGATGCCATCTGCACTCTGCCACACCTCCATGCCTAGAAAGTAATGCATCATTTCCAAGTCCTTCATCTCGAACTCGACAACAAGCTTCCTCTTCGTGTCGGCAATCAATCTATCCTCACCTGTCACAAACAGGTCATCCACATATAATAGGAGTATCACTGGATTGCCTTCCTCAACCTTGGTAGTATAGGTTGGAATCCGCTTTACTCTTGGTAAAGCCCAAACTGGATAGAAAGCTGTCTATTCTACCATACCAAGTCCTAGGAGCTTGCTTCAAGCCATACAAGGGTTTCTTCAATCTGCACACATATGACTCCCTATCATGTGTCTCAAAACCGAGTGGCTGCTCCACATACACTTCTTCTTCGACTACACCATATCCATCTGGTGTATCTTCCACTTCATCACTGCAGCCAGGGCAAGTACTGATTTGATGGAAGTGTATCTAGCTACAGGAGCAAAAGTCTCTTCATAATCTATTCCCTCTTTTTGGGAGAAGCCACGAGCTACAAACCTCGCTTTGTATTTCTCTATGCTACTATCTGCAGCATGCTTGATCTTATAGATCCACTTGGAAGTCACAACAGACTTCCCTTCTGGTCTTGGGACCACATCCCAAACATCATTCTTCATGATCGACTAGTATTCCTCGATCATGGCATTCTTCCATTACTGCATCCCGGATCCTGGGAACTTCAGATTCTTCAATATCTTCAATAGATAGTTTTCTTTGAACTTCGTTGCTGGAACAAATGTTGTTGTCCTTCTTTTGTAGGTGATTGTACACGATCTTTCCTACAAGTCAAATTAAATTGCATGATTAGAAACTTCTCATAGATTTCATAACAAAAATCTTACGCATAAAACATGTCATACAGTCATGCAATTATGTAGCCACTGCTTCAATACAACATTTATCCATATCCAGTAACTTTCTAGATGCCTTCCATCTCTACCAGAACATTGTTAAGAGTGTGCACAACTCCCAACATGTCAACAAAGAGGTTTCATTCTAGATAAGTAGCAATGGAATGTTGTATAGTACCATAGGTCACTTACCCATTACTTGCAGATTAGTAGTATCTTGTTCATTAATGTAACTTTTCTAATATGCATAATATACATCCTAAATCTAGGAACATAAGTATGTACATGACTGAACAATCATCATTTAAGTAATCATATATACAATAAATGATAATTCAAATACTTATCTTTGTTTACTTGTTGGGTGGACTCCCTCTCAATCTTTGCTTCCTTGCAGGAATTACTAGAGTGTGCTCCCTCTTGATCTTTGCTTCCCTGATTACCTGTTCTTGACCTTATATCCATCCTGTACCACTATGCATGCTTGAGTGTGCACTAGTGTCATCCTCAAGATCTCATACATAACCATACATACATTAGTATAATCTCAATACTATCAAAACATTATGATCCTAAATAATCTTAACATGTATGGTCATGATCATTTCACACACAGGTAATTTATCACAAGCATTAGTATTCAAAGTTTTAGGGAGGACTTCTATTACTCATGCATATTCTTATTTGACTATAGGAGTCTTCTAGTCATAGCATTAATCAAACCAAGAAGCATAATATGTATAAACCTATGATTGCCCAAAATTGTAACTTCATAAGTAATCATTATCAATCATGCCAAATATACTTATATAAGAGATCCTAACACAAGATAGGATTCTAACTTGATATAGGAAAAACATACATGTATTGTCATGCTTGCTAGTTATGTCTAACATACCCATATAATGTCCTTTTGTTCTTCTTCAAAGACTTGTGCTAGTAACCTGCATAACTCATAAGTTTAACTATTGTAGAACCAAAATTATACATACCTCGTAAGTAGAGATTCTATGCAATCCATGACTATGGATGAGTCTTTGTCTTCATGTCACCATGGTCATATGTTCTTGAACTAGAACTTTCTTGATGTACCTTTCATGTTAGCGAACAACATAAACCTCATACAACACCACAGTGCATTAGTACAATCATAAGTGTCATAACCCTAATCAATGAATGTCTTCTATCATTCACATGCATTCATACTTTTACTAGGGTGATAAGACAAGTCTAAAATTAAACAAGATTTTACTAACCTCAATAGTATGAAGACAAACATATCATAAACTTAATCATGAACATATTTCAAACCATACCTGTATCTCTTCAAGTCATGCCTTTCGGGATTGCTAGTAGCCTTCTTATGTAAGGCCTTAGCCTCATCTCCCTCTGGAATTGGAACGTCTTCACTTCTGCAGGTGTCCAAATCATACTCTTCTAGGATTAACCCAATCCACTTTGATTTGTTGATACTGGATCTGGCACTGGATTAGGGTTTGTCAGAGAGACCCTAAAAATTCAAACTTTGAATTTCAAACTTCTGATTGGATGAAAAGATGCGCCTTGCTGAGCTGATGAAGCTGGTACACTTCAATTTTGAAATCTCCAAAATTTGACCCCTCAAAATTGATTTTGAAACTTTCGGATCTTCTAGACATGATCTCGAACTAGGGCTTGATAAAGCCCGGTCTTCTGCCCAACCAAAAGGTTCAATCTTGTACTCTAAACTTCGATTTTTCTGAGGAGTTTCCAGCCGTGGTCACAGATTTCAAAAATTCCAACTTTTGCAAAAGCCCTAATTTTCCACCTTTCCGATCAAAATCCCGAACTAGGGTTTGATCAAGCCCGGCCTTCTGCCCAACCAAAAAATTCGATCTAGGTCTCTAAATTTCGATTTTGATGAGGAGAATCCAGCCATGGTCTCCGATTCCAAGAATTACAACTTTCTTCGAAACCCTAAATTCCCGCAGCAATGATAAGCCAAGGATGAAGGTGCTCAAAATCCAATTCTGTTTGGACAGAAATATGCACCTGATTGTTTCTGGTGTAACTTGGAAATTACGAATCCACAGGGTCTGAAACTTCGGCCTGTGGTAGCCTGACCTGTCATCTTTCCAACCCCACAGGTCTGACCTCAATTGGATTCTCTGAGAGAGGGTTATGCCAAGTGTCGCAACGTGACCTGTTTATGGGATAATACAAGAGAGCAAACTTGTACGGCGTGCCCCCTGTCACTGGTTCAACTTCGGCCTCTGCACCTTCGACCTGTGAAAGTAGAGTCCGTGCCCTATCAACCACTTTTTACGAAATTTCATTTGGAGCTTCCTAGACCAAGTTATGACCTTTTTTCCTAAGTCACCCGTTTAGGACTGAGATCTGGAAGAGGCACAAACCCTAACTTGTACGGATAATAAATCACATAGTACAACGAATCTGAGGTTGTCCTTCAGACACAAGGTACATAGGGATGTTATCTACGACCTGTAAAGGTTTCAGAACCTGAACCTTCGCCAAAATGGATTTATAGCGAAAGTGCTATGATGACTGGTTTTTCCTATATCAAACCCTAACCTCCAATTTGTCGCAAGTGCAACAAGTGTCATAAATGCCATACCATGCCTTCCTTCAGGCTAGCTTTGATACCATGTTAGTTTTTCAGAATTTAAATCAATCTGATCTAGGATCTTAACTGAAGCAACAACATGTACAACATATCAAGCATAAGAGACAAGAGACAAGAGACACAAAACATTTCACCGGGGAAAACCAAGAAGGTGAAAAACCCCGCAACTTCCTCAGAGATAGAATAAGCATCAATACAAGGATCAACATGATCAAACCCAAGAGATAGATATCAGCAACAACAAACTCCTCCTCCACTTGTGCGCACTCCTCTCTCTCACTAATGCGAAGTGAGTGAATGAGAGAATGTGTAAAATGAGAGAGACACACTCTCTATTTATACACTTACTTTCACTTGACCTTTACTCAACTAGGTTGGCCCCAACTTAACCACATAACATAATGCTGACTGGGACGACCCCCAATAGGGTGGTCTAATAACCCTTTAACCCACATGACTCATACAGGGCCGACCCCATCAAGGTGGTCTAATAACCCATCAAGTATAAGTTACGACACTTACAATATAACTTGCGACACTTGCAAGTACAACTGACGACACTTCCAATCGGAGGAATAATACATCTCCGTTGGGGATACAATAAAGTACAAATGTAATACATACAATATACAAGTGAATATCTTCCGAAGATACAAATACATCAACACTCCCTCTTAACTAGGAAGGTATTCTCTTGACACAAGTTATCAATACATATAGGCACAAGTCTTTAATTCTGGAGCTGGATCATCATCACTGGATCACGGAGCATCATCATCATCACTGTTGCTGTACTCGACATCTCCATCACTGGGCTATCTCTGAATTCTGCTCGTCATAGGAAGTTCTACAGAGCCAACCCTTTTTCATGCTGGATGTAGGCCCACCACCTGTAGGTCTTCATCATCACTGGCCATCCTGTGGAATCCTCAAGACTGATTATGTGCATCAACAAAACCTCAAAAGAGCATCCCAGGACTTTTACGAGCTCATTGCTCAACCTATCAGATCTCCCAGGACCTTTTACATGTCATTGTACAACTTGTCCATGGCCATAGAGTATCATCCTGATACTCATGATCATACTGATCATCTCACCTCATCGCCCACGAAGCACAACCCAGATGCACACAACACAACACTTACACTCACCGACATGGGAAGACACACCTCAACCATTCGTGAAAGGCTCAACACTTGTATCTGCGCCATGGGAAGACACACCTCAACTATGCGAGAATGGCACCGCACTTATATCCATAGCCATGGGAAGACACACCTCAACCATGCTAGGAATGGCACAACACTTATATCGCAGCCATGGGAAGACACACCTCAACCATGCTCGAATGGCATAGCACTTATATCGCAGCCACGGGAAGACACACCTCAACCATGCTCGAATGGCCCCGACCCTTACATCTGCACCATGGGAGAACACATCTACCACCATGTGAGAATGGCTCAGCAATTACATCACGACCATGGGAGAACACATCTACAACCATGTCAGAAAAGCTCGGCAATTATATCGTGACCATGGGAGAACACATCTACAACCGTGTCTGAAAAGCCCATGTGCATCTGTGCCTTCGGACTCATCACACATGATCCACCTGATCATGTCAAAGCATCTTCCTGATGCATATCATCATAGCATGATCATCCTGATCATCAATGCATCCACCTGATGCATACCATGTATCCACCTGATACATATCATCATACATGATCCAACTGATCATATCAAGCATCCAACATGATGCATATGCACATACATGATCCAACTGATCATATCAAGCATCCAACATGATGCATATACAAAGCAGTAACGGGAGCATCGTCCTGATGCTCATCATCCGGCGCTTACATCCACAGCCACGGGAAGGATCCTCCTCTCACCATGCTTGGAATGGCTCTTGCAAATGTGTCCATCACTTCTTCCTCGAAGTGTCGTCAATTTGAAGAACACCAAGTCTCTCTTTGAAGTACTCAAACTTCACTCTGGCTAGTGGTTTCGTCAACACATCTACAACCTGCTCATCCGTTGCAACATTTAGGAGCTTCACTGCTCCTCTCTGCACCATATCCCTGATATAGTGATATTTGATCTGAATGTGCTTCGACCTGTCGTGGAACACCGGGTTCTCAGACAACTTCACACAACTCTGGTTATCACACAATCAGACAAAGCACTTTGTCATCATTCCCCGACAACGGCGCCAAAAATGTTATCACGCAATCACTAGCTGCTACTGAAGGTATCCTATCTGGGACGGTAGAGGTGGGCAGCTAGGCAGGTGACACCTGCAAACACCAGGTCCATTGCACGGATGGGATAGTTGTCACTCCGGACAAGGCGTTTGTCAATTTAGACAAGACATGTAGCCAAGTCAAGGGAGAGACCTTGCTCAACTAGCGATGAGACTCAAAACAGACACTCCCAAAACACAAATAATCAAAAGAAAACAGATAGGAGGTGTCCAGGGTATCTAAGACTCTTATCCAACCAACATACAAAAATTGGGTGATGGATGGGGCGCTAACTAAAGCAATTTCTGATCTGATTTTAAGGTGAAAAACTGCGTTGCACGGGTACCGCTCCCTACCCTTAGAAATGGCGTACCCTGCGTTCCCGCGTACCTGGGAGCTTTGGAGCTGGTACGAAACGCTCCAAAAAAGCCGGGTACTTCATCGGGTACTCGGGAGCTTTTCGGGTACTTCGCAGAAGGTAAATGGAAGCTCCTGATACGAGTTCCTTAAGGTACTTGTGACTGGGAGCTTGTAGAAGCTCCCGATCCATCGAGGAGCTTTGAGAGGCTCCCGATGGATCGGGAGCTTCCTCAAGCTCCCAACCACGAGTACCCAAGCCATAAAACAAGGAAAAGGCGTAAAAAAAATCGCGGGAAAGAAACCCTACACGTGGAGGCAAGGAAGAACTGGATGAAGGCTTTATAATCAGCCATCCCGTTCTCTAAAAATCACAGTCGAGCTAAGTGAATCTCAATCCATTGCTGAGTGAGTGAGCCCGCATCCATTTCTGAGTGATTCGAGTTAATCTCAGTCCATCACTGAGTGAGCCCGCGTCCATTTTTCAGTGTAGTGAGCCGAGCCATTGCTGAGTATGCTGAGTGAGCCCGCGTGAGTCCATCGCTAAGTGAGCCAGCGTCAATTTCTCAGTGGAATGAGCCCGTACCGGATAAACACATGTATTTTAAAAAATTAAATATATTTTAAAGCATTTTGGTCATGCAAATTATCAATACCCATTCCACTCTTATGTTAAACTGCAGCATACACCGTGGTAATGTGCTCACAAAGTACAATGGCCATTGTGCTTTTGAAATCCACTTAAATAAAATCGGGTTGTATGTTAGAAGTTAGAACTAAGTTATCAATACCTGAATTATTTGGTTTGGAGTCTGGACAAGGTAAAATGCAGTGGAAAATGAGAGCCCAGAATTGCTGCTTGTAATATCATGACTTAGCCCAGAACTTGACCAACGCAGCACAGAAACAATGTAGCGGTCAACCCATGAACACGTTAAGATCAAGAAAAGATAATTCGGTTCCTTGAAACGGCCCTTGAAACGGCCCTTGAGACTATATTTATAGGTTTTTAAATTAGTTTTTTATATGATTTTTTAAAAGTTTTCAAAGCAGTTTTCTTTATTTTAGTGGTCGAGCCATATTTGGAATTGACTTAGTACAGAACAGGTCAATACTGCTGAATCTTGCCACTATATTTTAACACAATTCTTTTTGTTTTGAAGTAAATAAAAACAAGAAAGTTTTCTAAAAGCAGCCCACAATTTCTGGCAGCTTTTGAAAACGATTGTAAAACTGCCCAAAACGTTTCCAGAGACTGCCGGTACACGTTTCTGGAACAGTTTCCAATATTCCAAATCCATAAACGATTTTCTAATGTTCTAAACCCATAAACGCTTTTTGGGATTCACAGCTGCTACCAAAACCCAGAAATTTGAGAAAAATAATAACAATATAGTACAGAAGAAATGGAAAAGACTAGGAAAGCATTGGGAAGAAAGTTATAATGGACATCGACCCCCACGTACCTCACGTACCCCCACGTACCCCCAACCAATGTTGATTTGTGTGGTTTTTTGTTTTTAAATTTGTACTTGTCACTTGAATAATTTGACTTTTAAAATTTTAAGTAATAAATTTCAAATTTCAAATTTGTCATACATAAATTAATTAGAATTTTAATTGACAATGTCCATTATGCAATCTTTGAACATTATAGTTAACTTTTAAAATAGACAAAATGACAAAAAGTTAAAAAATTAAACTTATAATTTAATAAATTTATGTTTTTTTAATATATATTAAAATTTAATATATTATATTATTGCCGCTCCCAACTTGACGTTTCCTGTAAATTTGTACGAAGCTTCTAGCCGTACCGGATACTCGTGTCCACGTACCCCACGTACCCGCGTACCGGAAACTTGTGCAACATTGGTGAAAAATAGTTGATTTGAGATGTTTGATGGCTGGAAATGAAATCAAAGATATAAGTTGTACTAAAAGTGCAAATTGGTTTTCTGCCTATGGGGGATTTTAACTCAATCAAATAGGGCATACATGGAAGATTTAAAATTTATGATTTTAATGGCCCTTCTAGTGTTCTTGTCTTGATATTTAGATGTTATTAGGCAAATACAAACAAAAGACAAGATACCCATAGATGTTATTTAGATGTTTCAGCTCTTTCCGGCTCCATTTACCCATTAAACAAGCACTGGTCCATTTTCTGATTTCGCCCTCCTTGGGCATTTTGCCGTAGCACGTTGTTGGGTCGGTTTTTGGGTTGTCAGTATTGCTGGTTTTAATTTGCAGACCTCTAATCTCATCTTATATCAAATTAAACCCACTAGAAGTTGTCTTCTAAACACCTATTTTGCTTCTGCTATTTATGCCCAATCAGTTTGAGTTAATTTCCCCCATAGGCAGAAAACCAATTGGCACTTCTAGTATAATTTATATCTCTGATTTCATTTCCAGCCATCAAACATTTCAAATCAACTATTTTTCATCTTCAAATCAGATTTGAAATTGCTATAGTTAGCGCTGCATCCATCACCCAATTTCAGTATGTTGGTTGGATTAGAGTCTTAGATGCTCTAGTTACCTCCTCTCTGTTTTCCATTGCTTATTTGGGGTTCGGGAGTGTTCGATTTTGAGTCTCAACCATTGTTGGTTGAGTAGGGTCCCCCTGTTATCACACTATCTCTAGCTGTTGATGGTAGGTGTCCCAACAGGGATGGTAGAGGTGAACAGCTAGGAAGGTGTAACCTGCAATAGCCAGGTCCTCCGTTCAGAGAACGGAAGTCACACCGGACAAGACTATTGTCGCTTTAGACAAGGCACGTGGCCAAGTCAGGGGGGAGACCCCGTTCAACCAATGATGGTATAGAAACAAACACACACCCAACCCAAAGATAGAAAGAAATACAAGCAGGCAATGAGTGTGAATTAAGTCCTAAGTCTAGCTCCAACCAAGAGATGGGCACAATCAGTAAAAATGGGGACGATGTGGAAGTGACCAGCAATCAATTATAATGAAACAAGCTGATTAGATTAGTGATTGCAAGGCTGAAATAGACTAGGACATATAGTAAGCTAGAATTGAAAACAATAGAATAAATCTGCCCAAGGAAGAGAGTTAAGCAGTGCAGCAATGGACCTAGGGCAGCCAATAAAACGTGATATAAAATACTTCTAGCGATTGGTAGTTTGATTTCTTGACATGAAATGATGATTTGAAACCAATTACAAACTACCCAGAACCCCAAATTGACCCAAGCAAGCGGAAGAGAAAAACGCCCTAGGTGGGGCGTTTTTGCCAAGGAGACCAGTGCTGAAACTATGGGCAAATGGAGTCTGAAACTAATGAAACTTGAGATTAAGGCTTTTAAGATTAATTCATTAGCGGGTTTTGAATTAAAACTAATTCTAACGGTGGAAACTTATGTTTTGGGTTTTTAGGGGTTTTTTAAATGAGATTTCTGCTCAACACACACACAATGAAATTTAAAATGCTAGAGACCAGCAAGAAGAACCTACTTGGGAGTGAATAGACGGACGAGGTTGCCGAAGACTAGCCTTCGAAACTCAGTTGCCGAGCAGCAGCGTGTTCCCTTTGCGTTTTGAGCTTCCAGTGGCCAAATTCGCCCTAGGTACCTGCCACAAACAAGATCAAGTTAGTGATGCAGCAAATAACAAGAGAAACCAACAAGTAAAAATGACTAAAATGAGAGAATTGAAAGGCTGAAAATGCAATAACAACTCCCTTGTTGATAATTTGAAGAAATCGAGCAGTTGTGGGGTTCCCACTCCAAAAACTGCGCCCTCCTCCAGCTGAGCTCTTCACCTACAAATCGAATGGCCAAGGACAATGTGGAAACAACACACTAGCAACTCAACAAAGCTATGGAAGACTAGATATCAGTCAAGCAACACATATCCATCCATAAACCCTCAAGAACTGTGGAAGAATGGCTCTATATCATCAAAAACTCAAGTGTACAAATGTGCCAAGAGAGGCAACAATGGTGTGAGCTCATTCTCTTATAGAGATGGCTCAAAACCTAGCTTCATTCCCCCCAAAACCAATGGCTGGGATTAACTTTCCCAATCACCAAATCGAGGGTGGAGATGAGCTCATGGAGGGGGTGCGAATTGCCCAAGGAGAGCGCACATATGGAGAGGGGGTCCCCTTGTGGGGCCACTACAATACATAAGATGTGGTTGGGGGGTGTCTATAGGGTGTTTTATCCCCCCAACTCACTATACCAAGGTACCACATACACCAACACCATCAAAAACGAATTTGCCAAGGAGGAAAAACGCCCCCCCCCATGGGGAAATTCAACCCATCTAGTGAGCTGGTCCAATGGAGGGACCCACAATGTACAAATACCATGCCAAACATTACCAATTTACCTTAGGAATTACCCTTTTACTTGCCAGCCATTGAATTTTGCCTTTTGCTATAGTTTCCTTTGTCAATTTTGATTTTCCATGTATTTTATTGCTGGTTTATATGGCTGAAGATGAAATTTGGGCTTTTGACCCACTTTTAGTGCCCAAATTGTCGAACTGTCTGCTGCAATGTGATCGTGGACCCCAAAAATAGTAGGAATGACCACTCGAACGACCCTGATCCATCACTTAGGCATTATTTGCCCAAAATCCATTATTTTTATTTAAAACAGGTCATTAATGACCCATAATAATTAAAAATCTCACAAATGCCTCGATCTTTTTTGCATTCCGTCACTTGGAAGCTCATATGGGTCCCCCGTAGATAATAATTGACCAAAATCAAAAATCCGGTTGCAACATTTTTTTGAGCCCATTTTTGGCCTGGTCAACCTATTTTGACCAAGTCAAATCTGGTCAACAATGGTGCTAGCTGAATACCTGTATGCAATCATGAAGCAAAAGGCTTCCTTATACAAGTTAGTACATTACTAAACAATATGACAATAATAAGGTGATAAAAAATTACATTAAATCTCGGAAAATATAAGGCCCCAGGTGAGGTGGGCCCACCACATCCAAAAGACTCAACTGCTATGCACAACCTATAGACTTGACCACTTAGCTGACTATGGGTGATGTGGAATACATGGTGAAGGATGAGGGATGACAAGGATAAAGATCAAGTGACCCTGTGGACAACTTGGGAAAGCGGGGTCCACTGAGATAAGCATGCCATGACAAAACACGGGAAAGGGCGGTGCCTCACAAATGGGTATAGTGCAGGGAAACCGCCACTGGTTATCTAACAAGTATCTCACAACTCACATCCGTGCCCGAAGAATCCATGAGGTTCTTTTCTAGAGCCGCCAAACTGGGTGTTCGGCTAACCTTAACTTGAGACTCTAGGGGACAATCTTGAGCTTGTCCCTTGCTCCCTCTCACCTCCTTGCCCCACAAGACTAGGTGAGGAAATAACCACTACAAATGCTGACATGTATGGCTGACCTGTGTCCATGTGTGTTTACAAACACATTGCATGGATTTTACAATGAATTTCATACTTAGCCCTTTTTTGGCTAGATTTTACATTTACAAAAAGCCTTTTTGGCTTGCTTTACATTTCTTCATTTCTTCATTTACGTCAAGGCCCTCTTGGGCTACATACATATCTCAATAGATATAATCATGGTGCTCATACTGCAAAGTAATGGGGGTGAGCAATACATGCTTCAATGACCAATGGGGAACACCCGGTGAGGCTACACAATCCTAACTGCATTGCAACATTAGGGGCGACCGACAGGAGCAAATACCAGTTTTGAGAGTGCATCTCACACACTAAAGAGCCGAGGCACAGTAAACATGGAATCATGGCATACTCAGAGATCAGTGGGGAAAGGGGTCCTCAAGGTTACAAATCGAAAGCCAAGTCGGGAAAGACTATCATGGATGAGTCGGATGGGTGGAGAGAGTGAAGGTGGGTCCAAAGTCAGCTGCCTAAGGGGACTAAGTGACCAAGTCTATACCAGTAGTGAGGATATGATCCGGTGTGCATAGATAGGAGCCTACTGGAAGGGGTGGGCTGACATCACCAAGGGCCCAATCACATATCATAACAATAGCTAGATCACCAAATCAATCATCACATGCAGAGTTAGTGTACTAACATGTATAAACAAGTCTAAACAACAATCATGAGCAATAAACATCAAATGCAATACCTGCCACACCATATACCTGCTGCTGAGGCTGTCTCTGAACTGGATCTCTGCTGAATCCGGGCACAAATAGTAAACCAACAATACTCTGTGATAGTCTCAATCAAGCCAAGATTAGGCAATTGTATCAATAGGCTCATATCAAAGCCTGGCAAGGAAGGGTGATCCTGCGGTAAATGCTAAGTAACATGTCTGGACAATACCATAAAACCATTTGTCCCCACTGATATATATGCTCAAGGCAATTTGAACAAAACTATGTGCCTCCTCTGAAGGCATCCGATATCTGATCTGGAAAAGAAAAGTATAGTACGGTCCCTGACCATACGATCTGCAGCATGGTAGCTCCAGCTAACATGGATGTGATAACACCCCCCTTGACTAGGCTACTTGCCTTGTCTAAAGTGACAAACACCTTGTCCGGAGTGACAACTGCCCATCTGTGCAGTGGACCTGGTGTTTGCAGGTGTCACCTGCCTAGCTGCCTACCTCTACCATCCCGGATAGGATACCCTTAGCAGCAGCTAGTGTTCGCGTGATAACAGGGTCTCGGGATTAATCCTCCTTTGACCTTGTTTGGAAATGCTTGTCTGAAATCTCTGCAAGAAACAAGACAAATTCTTACCCCAAACTACTGAAATTTCATGCAAATTCTCATTAAGGAAGGGTGGATTCTATGGCACACACCTCCAACCTATGCCCTAGCTTGTGCCCTAGCTTATGCAACTTGATTTGCAACCCCCCTAATATAGCCAAACCACAAGACAAGCAACACAACAAAATAAACAAGGTTATTTCACTTGATTAAATTTACCCTTTAAGAGAACTAGGAAAATAAATCTTACAATGATAAAAATAACATGTTACCTCAATAAGATCTCATCAACCATGGAAGAAGAAACCCCAATAGATAAGAACCTTTGGATGCAAAATGATAGTATTTCTCTTCGACAACAACAACAAATGAGAATGATAAGTGAGCTCTCTTACATAGGAGAAAAGCTCAACTTATTCTATAATAAAATAATAATAGATTTGCTAAAACCCTAGATCTAGCCTAGGAACTCTCCAAGCTAGAGTAAAAAATCCTAAAATAATCCTGTTATCACACAACTTGTAGTTGCCCCTGGCGGTATCCCATCCGGGACGGTAGAGGAGACAGGCAACTAAAGAGGTGACCCAAGAGATGCCACGGTTCCCAAGGCAAGGTGGGAGTCACGTCAACCGAGGCACTCTTCGCTTTAGGTCAAGGTGTAGCAAGACCTAGGGGGAGACCCTATAACCAATCACAGTTGATTGGATCCAAACAAAGGTTTCTAAGGGTAGGTAAATGATGAGTTACGGAAACCAATGCAAGGCTAAGTGGACCTAAGAGTTAAGGAATGGTTGAAGGTGGTGTAAGAGATTGTTAGTGTTTCAACCTATGTATGGTTTAGGCCACATGATGGGGTATGATGACTAGGTATAATACCATGTGTTTACACAAGTGGGTCTTGTTTTCTTGGGAAGTGTGAAATGGTTCTAGGTAGGCCCACAAGGTGAAGTTAGGTGTGAAGTTGGTACTATAGATTGGATAAAGGCTAGATCTATGGATCTAAGTTGATTCTAGGAGTACCCATGTACTAGATCTAAGGTTTGACACGATTCCCAAGGAGTGCGACTTGCTTTAGAGAAGGACTAGTGCCTTGTTGGATGGGCAAATGGGGTCGAAAGGTATGTCAAAGTGTAGATCGGGACACCTAGAAGCCAACTCAAGTGGGTTAAATGAGATCTAATGGTTGGATCTTACTAGATCTAGGTTTTTCAAGTAATGACCCTAAGTGGACCACAATCCCTTGAAACAAGGAATGCTACCCCCAAGGCGGATCGTGACAAAAAGACAGTCTAGACCTAGGTTTCAAGGTATGGGCATTCCAAATCCACGAAAATCTCAAACACCCACCTCCTGGAAGTGGACAAACTCACTTTTTCAAGGGAGTGCGACTTGCTCAAGGAAGGCTAAAAAGTGGGTTTGGTGGACCAAATCAAGTCCAATGGCCACCAAACTGTAGATCCAAGATGCTAGTATCCCGATCTATGCATGCCCAAAAAATCAAGTCAATCCAAGGGCTAGATCTTAGTAGATCTGAGTTTTGAGTTGCCAAGAGATTCAAAAGGGGGTTTTAACCCCTTAAAACATGGAGAGATGTCCACAAGGTAGATTTCACCAAAGTAAGAATCTGGGGGTAGGTTATCAAGTGTCTAGATTGCAAATCAAGTGGGATCTCACCTACCCATGTGCTAGATCTAACCAAACAAGCCTCTCACTAGGAAGTGCGATTTGGGTCAAGGAGGGCTTTTTGCCTTGAAAAGTGGGTCAATTTTTAGCCAATCACCACCAAACTGTAGATCCAACTAGGGGTGGATGCTATAGAGGTGGGTTTTCAATATCTCTTCAAAAGCAAGGCTAGATCTAAGTAGATCTAAGAAATACCAAAAAAAACAAGGGTTTTAATTGATTAGGGTTTTATTGATCTAGAAATCATGGAAGATTCAAGGAAGTAGAAGATCATACCTCTTGGAACATACCTGGATGAAGAGATGAATGCTAGTTGAGACGAGGATTACTTTGCCAAAGATCAAATGGAGAATTGTTGAAGCCCTCTTGCCAAATCGATTTTCCCAAGCCACATGTGATTCCTTCTAACCTGTCAAGCCAAGGAGCAAAGCATCAATCAGTTTAACAAATTGAAGGTAGATACAAGCAAGAGAGAGAGAGAAACATAGAATAGTTGACACAAAGGCAAAACTACTCCTTGTTACACCAAAGCGACTTCTTCCAAGATTGAAGGGCAAGCCTCCCCACCAATTCGCCCTTGTCCAAAATCGCCCTCTTAACCTGTAAATAAAATATGGCAAATATGCAAGATAGCTACAATAGATTCTCCAGTGCAATGGACAATAGCATTTACAATCGAAACAACCAACATCCACTCCAATCCAAGCATGTACTCCAAAAGATAGAAATTTTATTCCAAGAGCCAAGAGCCAAAAATCTCTAGATGAATTTTACAATGAGAGGCTCCCTCCTTAAATAGGATGGGGAGAGAGTACAATCATAACCACTTTTTACATGAGTGGCTAAGATTAAAAGATCATAAGATCTAATCAACGGCTAACAATAAATCATAACAATATATCACATGGATCACCCAACATAATGATAGCGCCCCCACTAAATGGTACAATAAGGGGGGTGACGTCATCCACTAGAGAAATATAGGTGCCAAAATCCACCTCATGATGACTAGGACATGATAACATAAGCACATGGTGGGGCTAGGAGGTATCAATCCTTGCTAGCTCATCCCCAAGGCACAATAAAATAATAAAATATGTCTAATATAATATAAATGACCAAAACTGTCCTCAGAATCCATGACAGTCAAGCAGTAAATGTCCTCCTGTGAACAATCTGGGCATACCCACATGGTGAAAACTGACTGGAAGGTAGTGATGCCACCCTGGAAGACCTTTGTGAAGACCAAATGCCAAAACCTTGCCTCAATTGCCCAAATCGATTTCCTCAGTGACCACTTTATCCCATTTTTTAACTGCCTCGGTAACTGTGAAAGTGCCAAAACTGCCTCCTAGGGTGCTAGCGCTGTCCATCTGAGCCCACCAGGCTCTCCAGGATGGGGGGTAAATGGTAAAAACAAGTGGCTGGACCACCCCCTCCATCATCAGCGCCCTAGGTGAACTGGCCTCTCGGGGCCCCTGCTGCTCAGGCTGGGAAATCAGCCCCAAATCTGGTCAACAAGTGTAAAACTGCATCAATCACTGTCAGAAGTGCCCGGAACTGAAAGATAAGTGTCTCAATGGATCCAGAAGACCCAAATCCACTAGGAATGTGTACTCATACACCCTGGGTTGCCCCAATGGGCCAGCTGTAGGGTCCACCATATATGGACAATGTATAATCTGCTGATCTGAAGTAGTAATAAACCTGCTGAACTGGATCAAACATCATCTGCATCATATGTCCATCATATGATATCGTCATCCATCAATCATCATCAATAATCATCCATACATGGTCCACATCATCACGGATCCCAAGAATATACAACCAAGGATAAATCACATCAGTAGACTAAGACACTGCTTCTCTAATCATTCTCACAGCTAAGCTCAAAGTATAACATCCATTCAGTGGCATTAATTAAGTTAGCATATTCCGTTGTTATATAAAATTACTTGCACAATAGTTCAAATGACAAACTCACCCAATGGACATGGTCAAACTGCTAGTGAAGGATGAAGGCTAGGAGCAAGGTTGGGCCAAAGGGTTGACTCGTCTAACTTAACTCAAAAATACTTTGGACTAGGAGAAAGGGGAAGCTACAAACTCTGTGCTGGACAAAAGAACACGAGGAATGGCTGTGCCTCACAAATGGATAAGTTGTTTAGAGAGTGCTTATTCAACTTAGGCATCATGTCTACATCAAGTTGATCCAGGTTCATTAGGATCGTTCAATTTTATTCCATGGCCTTTTTGGCCTACATAACCCTTCGGATTTCAGATGTGCTGAGAAGCACAACTAGTTGCAGCTTGCATCCAGGGCATGTTTTTTCAAATATTTATAAGGTCAGCAATTGTTTCGATATAGCTTTTAAGAACCATTGCTTTTTGGACCTTTCTTATACTCTTCGAGGAGTATTTTTTAGCTTTTCATCGCTCTTGCCCCTTTTTTTTGTTTCCATGGGCGAATTTATTCAGTTTCCATAGGTAGGACATGAGCTTTCAGTTTTAGCCAACAACATCTCAAGTGACTAGGGGGAGTTCGAGCCAATGCCAAACATCGGGATAACCGACCAGAATGATTTAGGCCTGCAAATCCAACTCACCAAAGGCAAGTTTTGTCACCAACTCAGAGCCGAGACACTGAATAAACAGGGATGCGGTCCAAACACAGAGGTAGAAAAATGGGGAAGTCCTCGGTATCAGAAAGTCAAATGAGACAAGTCAGGGTTTAAAGTCAAATAGGAAGGTCATGTATGGATGGAGACAAGTGAATATGGAGCCTACACTAGCAGACAACTGGTGTCGGGAAAGACCATATCTATGTAAGGTAAAAAAACCAGTGAGTTTTGTTAAATGACCTAAATGTGCAAGCAATTGTCCATTTTATGATTTACAGTTCATTTTAAATAGTTTGCCACATCAGGGATAATATACCAAGCACATGCTATGATCATGACTAAATCAACAAGATAATAATCCACAGTCAGTGAGAACATATCCATAGATCATACAACATCATCATAATAATAATCATCCAGTATCGTCTGAAACACTGTTGTAATACATCTCTAGGCACTGAACTGAAACTGTATGGGATAAGTAGTCACATCAGTCATCAAATCTGAACTCTCAAGGCCCAGCCTTGACACAAGGTCATATTCAAATCTGAATAATGTACTGCTCTGATCATGAGTGATCCAAAATATATAGCCATGCTCTGGAATAATGTAAGCTCTGGAATGTGCAGATATCTGCTGTACAAGAATAGTAGCCCTGCTACTATGGTGTGATAAAAAATCCAAATCAACCAACAAACTCCTCAAGAGAGGGCGCTCCATCAAATCATGGTTAATGAGTGAGAACTGTTACAAAATAAGGCCCAAGAAGGAGGGCGCTCGAAGAAGTATGCCCTATCAATGACAAAACAAGGCCCAAGAGAGGGCGCTCCAAGTAAAATGGACCAAATCTCAACAATACACAACCATAAGCCTCAAAATAGTGGGGTTCTCCAATCATAAGTGAGGCGCTCCAAGTAAAATGGACCAATTCTCAACAATACACAACCATAAGCCTCAAAATAGTGGGGTTCTCCAATCATAAGTGACACTTTTTTGGCCCCAAATGTTGTCACAATGGGACGTAATCATAAAAAATGGTCCAAAAACCTCCTCCCAAGGTGAGTGCTACCCTCAAATAGGGTGTATGGTGGTTGGAGGGGCCAACCCCAAGGACAAATCCTAGGAATCACTCCTAAAACTCCTAAAACTATCCAGGTCTAGCCACACTTGTGAGAAAACGACCCCATCTCAAGCTCTAATGGCCCTCCTCGAGAAGCTTCCGAGTGCCAAGGCATGGTCCAAATGATGTGTGAGGTCCAAATGTGCTAGGAGAAAGGTCTAAAAACCTTTCCAAGACTCCTGTGTGCCATAGAAGTCCTCATCATGCTAAGAAAGGTGACCTTCCCCTCAATGTGCTTGAGGAATATCATGTGCATGTCATCAAGTGTAGCACTCCATCTAATAGTGCCTAATAGCCATCCAACATACCCTTTAAGAGAACTAGGAAAATAAATCTTACAATGATAAAAATAACATGTTACCTCAATAAGATCTCATCAACCATGGAAGAAGAAACCCCAATAGATAAGAACCTTTGGATGCAAAATGATAGTATTTCTCTTCGACAACAACAACAAATGAGAATGAGAAGTGAGGTCTCTTATATAGGAGAAAAGCTCAACTTATTCTATAATAAAATAATAATAGATTTGCTAAAACCCTAGATCTAGCCTAGGAACTCTCCAAGCTAGAGTAAAAAATCCTAAAATAATCCAAATCAACCAACAAACTCCTCAAGAGAGGGCGCTCCATCAAATCATGGTTAATGAGTGAGAACTGTTACAAAATAAGGCCCAAGAAGGAGGGCGCTCCAAGAAGTATGCCCCATCAATGACAAAACAAGGCCCAAGAGAGGGCGCTCCAAGTAAAATGGACCAAATCTCAACAATACACAACCATAAGCCTCAAAATAGTGGGGTTCTCCAATCATAAGTGAGGCGCTCCAAGTAAAATGGACCAATTCTCAAATATACACAACCTTAAGCCTCAAAATAGTGGGGTTCTCCAATCATAAGTGACACTTTTTTGGCCCCAAATGTTGTCACAATGGGACGTAATCATAAAAAATGGTCCAAAAACCTCCTCCCAAGGTGAGTGCTACCCTCAAATAGGGTGTATGGTGGTTGGAGGGGCCAACCCCAAGGACAAATCCTAGGAATCACTCCTAAAACTCCTAAAACTGTCCAGGTCTAGCCACACTTGTGAGAAAACGACCCCATCTCAAGCTCTAATGGCCTTGTGGACAAATTATCTGTCAAAATATATTTAAAAATAGGATTATCTTTGGAGCACTGATTTTCACTACAACAGCCTTTGAAGTATTGATTTTTCACCACATAGCACTGACTTAAGGTTGTGAAGATAGATTTTTTATTTTGATAGCTTGGGAGAGGAGATATTATTTATTTCAACTTGGGAGGAGTAATAGAACAGAGGCTTTTTACTTTGGGCTATTAAACTTAAGATTTTGAAAGGGATTTCATTGTTAAAGGACACGTCTTGCCATTCTCTCTTTTCCAGTTTTTATTTAAAAGGGAAAAAATAGCAGTTCTTTTTGCTTCATTGAAACATGACAGACAAAGCTCATCAGAAAAGAATTCAAGGGAAAAATTCCAGATGAAGGCCAATCTTTAGTGGGGTACTCCATTTTCACTACTAAGAAGAAAATAATTGTTCATCCATTATGGTACTCATTCTAATAATCTAATTTGATGTATCATGCATTTTAAATTTTGATTTTATTGTTTTACAAGGTAGATCTTTAAAAATTATTTTTGTACCTTTTAGATCCTTGAAAAATAATGTTTGAATTTTTTTGTATGTTATTGCCTTCCCTGTGTTCCCACCCAAGTTCCCATCCTCTGGAAATTGGGTGGATTTCCTAGCCGTCAATGAACCGTGTTGCCTTGTCCACCCGTTCTTAAACCTTGGTGTAACATAGATAATAACAGTGTGTAGTACTATTGAATCTTGATAGCATCTTATTAGCATAATCATTTTAGATTCATTGAATGTATTTGAGAGGATGCAATATTTATGCAGGGTATTATATATGTACAACTCTTGGGCGTGCAGCAAACTTCAATGTTTATCTAATAGGTAACAGCTACAGTGGTTTGTTGACTTCACCATTTGGATCATTATTTTCTCATAGTTGGACTTACATTTGAATTTTTTTTGTTGCTTTTATGTTATTTCCATTGCAAAGCTGCAATGCATACCATTTTAGAATATCGAAGGCTCTCTAGTGTAACTCATCTTGAATGTGACTCTCAAAATTAATTAGATACAGTTCTGATACATTTCAGGTCATTTTAGCTGAAATTCAGGCCTGCAATAAACTCTACCAGCTTCTCCTGCACTTATTTAGTAAAATACTATGAAGGGGTTTTGGTCCAATTATAGAAAGTTGGCTGGTTACTTGGAATGATTCTAGTGACCTCATCGTTAGCTCGAGGGTTACTTCGAAAGTGTTTACACCATTGGGGGTTCTTCATGAGATTTAAGTTACATGGTGTATGTTCTTCACCCGGATGGTCTGAGATGGATTGGAACATCGGAGATGGTCCATGATGGATTTGCACATTGGAGATAGCTTGCTTAGTGTTTGCTTGATCTGAGTTGGGTGCTTGCTTGGCATTCTTCTCTAGGGCATTGGGGTTCTCTTGACAGATTGGGGGACGTTTGTAATGATGGTGACATGTGTTACCGACTATTTTGTACAAATAGTTGAATTTCTTGTGAGCCGCCAGTTTCATGAACATGTTCAATGTTCATCATTAGTGTTCAAAAGTTCAGAAGTCTTTTTGCAGGGCCTTTTTGCCCCTTTTGTAATAACTGCTTGTTCATATCCCCTTGGGGAAATTGTATAAAGTTGGTCTAAGCATGGTCCTTTTATAAAAGACTTGGATTTTCTTAGGTTTAGCCATCAGGGGGATACTCTAGAGCATTTCTTCCTTAGGAATTGTGTGCTACTCTTCAGTGGCGTATAATTCCTGAGTTTTTCACTCATACCTCCAAAGTTGGAGTTTTCTCATGGTGGTCGAACCTAGGGAGGTTATTAAAGTCTTCGTGTCTAGGATTTTTTACATGCTAGCCATCTCGAATAAGTCGTATGGACATGCACTAGGTCCCCTGGGAGTTTGAGTCGATTCCGAAGAAAGTAATTTTTTTTCCGTAAATTAGACCATTTTTTTAATGGTTTAATTGGAAAAATTCAGAATGTAATCAAAACCTCATCTGGAGGTGGATTTTGGCATGGGGAGGCTCGTTTTGACGCTCAGAGCGTCCTCTTTACCTTAGTGCCCACTTTCTTAAGGTTCCGGGTGGTTACATCGCCTCTAGGAGCATTTTTGGCTAAAGATGCATCAAATTGGCATTTAATTGCTAAGAAATCCAAAATTGCACTAAGTGTCAAAAATCAAATAAGTAAAAAATGATTATAAAAATCATATGAAAGGGTGGCATATTGTTTTAAAAGGATGTACGATCACATTAAGTGATTAAAAGCACATGCCAAAATAAAGGATGGGATAAACGAATTGAATTAAAGGAGGAAGTGTGTGGGCCTCCTTCACGTGGGTTGTTCCATTCACGAGTTGTGTTGGGCGATAGCTCCCAAGCTTTGGGCGTTGGTTCCAATGGGAGAGGGGCACCCCTCTCATGAGGTGGCTGCCACCTCATCCCTCTCACCAAACATAATCGCCAAGCTTCCAATCAAGAGATCCGCCCTCCCCACACATGCGCCAATCTCTCCACGGATTGTGCCATTTCGCCTTCACTTGTGCTCTCGCTCTCCTCTCTTGAGCATTCATATACCTTGTTGTAACTCTATTTAAGCAGGGTCAAGCTCCATTATTCATGGTGGGTTAGCTTCAAACCTCTGCTCTTGTATTCTATATTTTTTTAATGAGAATTTGTTGAAGACTTTGGAGGTCAAAGAGGTGTGCAAGATCTGTGTTATGGTGTATGTTCTCATCTGAGGTAATCTGATTTCTCATGTTTATGCATTTTCTATTTTGATTATTGTGGATGGTTTAGCTAGGAAGGTCTTTGAGCCCATAGAAGTATACATTCATAGGTTTTCAGTTGTATGCATTTGGTATGCTTTTAAAAGAATAAGAAGTAGTATGCGTAGTTAGTTATACAAAGTACTCTTCATGCTTTTTTATTAACCATATCTTCTAGATTAAATCCACTTTGTCTTGCAAGTGTATGAATGTTTGATGCAGGATCTCTTAGGTTGATTTGGAAGCGAACCTCAGCTGGCTTCTCTCCTCTACAACAAGTGATCATGATCTAATATTGTTTTGCAGATCTCTACAAACCTTCAACTTCTTCAAACTTGGGATTGGTTCCCTTTTTCACCTCTTCAAACTTAAAATCAAACTTTTTCCCTTTCTGTTGTTTATCAAAGCGAATCATCTACTTCAAAAGTTTCATCTTTCATGCATTCGCTCTATTTCATGCAAGTAAATCACTAGTTTAAAGGCCGATGTTTCATGGTTTATTTGTTAGAATGCATTAGGATTTACTTCTAAAAAAGTCTCACATATTTCATGCATTCTCTCTTCCTTAAAGTAGTTATGATTTTTAAAAGTTTTCATCTTTTATAGATCTACTTTCTAGCATCTAGATCTTAGTTTGTTAAAGCTTTATCAATCTAGATCTTAGTTTCTTTTTGTACTTTAAGTTTTCCTTGCTTTGATCATTTATAAAGTACTTAAAAATTTGCTCTTTTGTTTATATATAATATACTAACAATTCTGACTCTTTAACTAAGTCTTCGTTCAAAGCTCTTATCTATAGGAAAGCAAGAGGGCAAAGCAAAAATCCCAAAGGCTAAAGCAAAACCAAGAATTGCCAAAGCAAACCTTAAGGGCACAAAAACCTCTATTCTTCCCCTCTTCTTCATCCCCATTCTATCCTTGTGCTCTCAGAAAAAGATCAACACCAATCATTGTACAAAGATTAATAAAGAGCAAGTGGGATAAAGGCTCCCACACCCCACTTCCCCCATTTGGGGGAAGCTTGTATTGTCCTTTTTGCACTTTATTTGCTTTATACCTGCAAGTAGGATAGAAAAGGTTAGATTAGTTTCATTTGATAAGTTGCTAGATCTTAGAATTGATAACTTATTTTTTGTTTCAAGTTTTACTTAGCTTCAAATTTGATATAAATTGTTAAAAAGAATCAAAGACTCTTGAATCTCACTGAAAAGTGGATTAAGATCACTCTCTATCGGAGAGGTTTTTGCTTATTGTCTTAGTTAGATTTCCTGTTTTATTATAAACTGCTAATAAAATGAACCAAAATCTGTTGAATCTCACTGAAAAGTGGATCAAGAGTGCTCTCTGTCGGAGAGTTTCATGCTTTCAATTGTTTAGTTTTATTTCAAGCATTTTATCTTTTTCATAAGTCTCTTGAATCTCGCCATAAGGCGGATCAGAGCACTCTCTATCAGAGAGTCTATGGTTCTTGTTCATAACCCATAATAAAATTGGAACAAATATTTACTACACTGCGTATGCTCTACCCACTTGTGGGATACTCAGAAACAATGTAGATTGATTAATTCCTCACATATAACTCCACTTCAACCATAATACAATATTTCCCAAGAAAACCAACGAAAATCCGACATTGATCGCTAATAGTCGAAAGTGGGCAAATTCTGCCTGGGGATGTAGGAACCACTGGACCGAGACCTTAAGGGCACCAGTTAGGCTACATCCTTGTTGGTATAGTGTTGAACACCGCTCTGGAGACTCCGACCAGCCCACATGTCCTTGTACAGAGCCACTTAGACTGTTATCCGGACATATCTCCTGTACCGCAAGGTATATCTTGGAGATTCCCATCCCCCTAATAATAAACTTCACCCCCAAATTTACAATAAAATTTACCAAGAGCATTTGCAAAACATTCTCAAGCACACCCAAGACATGTTTCAAGCATCCCAAGCACTACATTGACTCCATTTGGCACTGGTCATTCTATTCAGTATTTCATTTGCTTTTTATCTATCTGGAGTATTGCTCTATTTGCTCTAAAATAATCATGCTATGGATGCTTTGCTTATAAATTATCATTGGTTGTGTGTCATATAAACTATTTTGCAAGTACGTGCTTGGACTTAACCTATTATTGTAAATCATTTAAAAACTCCTAAAAACAACACCAATCCTCATCACACATTAAAAAACACTTAAAACCATAAGAGCCGTAGTAACTCTTTTTAGGGTCTACCCCCCTTGGCTTCGTTAGGAGTTTGACTAAACGGAGGAGTCGGGATTAGGTGACAACACCTGACTCTTTGCTTGCCCCCAAGGCCACACTTTTTCCCCTGGGAAATGACTTTCGAAATATTTCTGCGGCTGTGTACACATTCGAGGGGCAACAACATGGAGAGGTTTGTTTACTTGGAGAATGTCCTACTTAGGAGGAGGAGCATTGTGCATCTTGGAGGAGGGCATTAGGGCCCTAGATAGCATGGGGTAGCTTGGATTCTTGTATGGACGCTTGGAGTTGGCTCGAGCACTCTTGGGTTGTGACATTGTTCATAAATGGGGAATGGACCTAGTGGTGTACATGGCTTAGGAGGAGCGATGGAGTCCATGAGGTCTTGTGACGGATCGGTGTGGACACACCTTGTGTAGCTACATCACTCGAAGCCCTTATTGTGTATGAAATCACCTTATAGCTTGACATGTGTACCCTTGGAGTGGTGCACTTCACTTGTGTGAGTCTACATGTGTTTATTGCAAGTTAGTTGTAAGGGCACGACCCCACATTGTATTGTTGGCCTCCTTTACCTTTCAAATATATAGAGGAAGGAGAGATTCTTTCATCGTTATTCCTCATGAGTCATAGCTCATTATGCTTATTACTCATGTTAGAGGTGCGATGAAGTGAAGCGCACTAGTCGTTTTCTCTCTCATAGATCTTCATCCTTGGTCTCTCTCTCTCTCTCTCGGATTTGCTAGGGCTTCTTGATCTTCTTAGAGTATTTTGAAGTCTAGGTTTAGGGTTTCATCCCTTGGGGAATTGAGATTAGAGTTTTGAGATGAAACCCTAGGGTGTATTTAGTGAAGGAGAAGAGGTGGAGATGTATTGCCTTGGAAGACTTGTTTGAGTGATTCATGCATGTTGGATCTCCTTGGTTGAGCTAGGGTTGTTCATTGTTTTTCCTAGCTAGGGTTTTGAAGAGCTAGTGGATTGTACTAGTCTTGTTATAAGGCTATGGTATGTACATGAACTTCATCTTTTGCATATTAATAAAGTTGTCAACTATCTAATACTTTTGTAAATTGCAGATTTGATTTTCAGCCATCTATGTTCTTCCTGGTTTGTAATTTCTAGCTATATATGTCTTGCTGATTTAACATAAGATAAGGGCAATTTTGTTAAGTGCTTTAACATTGTTTGAAGAAGATAAGGGCTATGTAAATATAAGTTTATAAATTTGGTTTATGCATGATAAGGTTACCCTAGAGGGCTGAAAATTATCGAAACATTTTGGTATCTTTTCTACTTGGATTGCCTAAAAGCTTGGGTTGTTAAGGATTGAAATATTGTCCATTTATGCTGTTGTTTTATATTATATCTCATAGCAGCCCCTAGGCTGAAAATTCACAGGGTTAAGATTCAAGACTCCTCTAGTTAATAGGTGTGTTGACCACCAAAACCAACTAGGTGGACAACGATGTACCATGCACATTTTGAATGTGCCTTGAAGATGAAGAAGAAGTACTTAATGTTTTATTCAAGCGAGGCAACTCTTTTTCTTGTCTTCTCTCCATGAAATTTCCGCACCCCTATGGGAGTTTTTGTAAGGATATGTCAGCATGAGGGTCTAGTTTTGTGTAACTTAATCACCTAAGACTTTGTCATTAGGGAAGTCCTTTCATCGAGTGTTTTTTCACTTGGATAATTAAAATTTCTTTTTAGTGATTTTAATTATTTGAGTTTTTCACTCAAAAAACCTCCAAAGTGGTGAAAGGCATTCTAGTGATCGAGTCCATGGGGTGGTTGGGGCCTAGGAATGTTTTATATTACCATGCTAGACATTATCCAGAGTCTTGCAGAATTTCATTAAGTTTTACATAGGATTTTTTAATTTTTGGTCATTAACAATTGTCACTCAGGACAATTTGTTGTAATGTAAAAGAGGGTTACTTGGTCCTTTTTTGATGTTGTATAGGGGTATGGGTACTCAAAATAAATGGCATGAGACCCCCTACACCCTTGGGCCAAGTTTGAAGTCATTCAGACAAGTCTTGCTATGGTTTTGGACACTTTTTCCTAGGTCAGTCATGGAAATCAGGAAATTGGGCAATTAGTTAGTAAGGCACATTTTTGTAAAGTGACTATAGTCACTTGGGGAGGAGAAATAAAGCTTCCTAAGGTCATAATATGATCATAAGGTAATGTTAAAGGTTAAACCCCCCCCCCCCCCCCATGGCAAGTGTTTAGAGTGTGGTGAAGTGCCCACTCTAGGGGGTGTGCGCTCTTCTCTTTGATTGATTGGTTGAGTAAAGGTCAATGGGAGGGGCCCCACTTGGGTGGTTTCCCCCCCATTTGACATAGCAATAAGATTGGAAGCATTAAAATGGGGGTCCCCCCCCATATTTGAGATCTCAAACCTTGGATATGCCCTCCTTGAGCAAATTCGCCCCCCTCTTTTGGGCCCCCCTCTCTCCCTCTTGACACTTGGCTGGCATGCAAGAGGGGTCCCCTTCCTCTCTTTTGCTATTTAAAGAGGCCATTCCTCCTCATTTGGGTTAGATTCACTGATGCTCTTGCTTCATTTTGCTCATGCTCTCTTGCTCTCTCATGCTCTCTTTGCTCCCATTTTTGCTCTCTTCCTCCCATTCTTGTCCAAGAGGAGCCATTGTACTTTCAAGCCTTGATATTAATAGAAAAAATCTTTGGAAGTACTATCCATGCTTGTTAATGAGGTGATATTGTTTCAATCTTGGTTTTTCTTGCATTTGTGGAATCTCAAGCAAAGTTTTATGCTTGAGAATAACATTGTAATAGTTTTCTTGCATGCTATGTGGGTTGTCTCTTAGTATTTGAGAAGTTAATTTATTTCTTATTTGAATAACCTATTTCTCAAGTCTTTGTTGGCTTCTCACTCTCATTTGCTTGTTGAGCCAGTTTTGTCACAGGTTGCCTAGGTTTGGAGAGTGGGATACCCCACTGTTCAACAACTTTCGAAGAGGATTTGGCATCTTCACCAACATCCCTCTTCTTATTGCAAATCTTACATGCCTCATTTGCACTCTAATATCATCATTTTTTAAGTTTTTATAAGCTAGTTTTACTTTAGAAAATTTCTGGTTTTTACATGAAAAATTTCAAGTCTGTTTTAATCTCATTTCTATCACTTTTGTACTATAATAGCTTGCTGTTTTGTGCAGGTTTCTGATCTTACAGGGGGAGGGGATGCCAAAATTCGGCCACTAGCAAGCACCAACAACACCCAAGAGGGCCTACTTCAAGTCCTTCACCCAAAAACAGTTAAAAACTCTCTTTTCTCTCTCTTTCCTTGCAAATAATAAGTGCTGAAATAATTATCATTGTAACAAGCCCAAGAGAGTCTCTTGGGCTTGAGTTTATTCTTATTTGTTTCAAGCATTTGCTTCTTAGATTAGTTTACTCTTAGTTGCATGCAGGAGAAGAGGCTATGCCCATCCTTGCATGGTTTTGTTAAGTAGTTTTGCTTACAAGTTGTATTTACTTCAAGTATTTTTGTTTTACCCGCACCTCACTAGTGAAGTGACTCTGCCACTCATGTGATATCGCGCTTGTCTTATTTTCTTTATTTCCAGTAATTTGCTTTAAGTTGTTTATTTTGCCCGCACCTCACTAGTGAAGTGGCTCTGCCACTCCTGTGATATCACGCTTGACTTGCATTGTTTTAGTTAAGTTTTTGCTTTGAGAATAAAATTTAACTTAAGCCCCGTTTTTGCCCCGTATTCTCTCCCCTCGCCGGTTTGACCGATCTTGGGTGATGAGAAAGGGCAAAGATTCGTGTTGGCTAGTTTAATAGGCACCCAGAAATAAATCTTCATTAGAACGGAGAAAAAGAGGCTTGACCTATGGAGCTAGTGGGGTAGAGGCTGTGGGGAGCCTCGTGGCGCTTTGTGTCCTCCAATTGAGTGCCCAACAAATTTCGAGATTGACCTGTGGAGCTAGTTGGGAACCTTGTGTTCTCAAGTTGAGCACCCAACATTCTCTCTCTAATCGAAGGAGATAGTCTCTTGGGGTAGACACCTAGATTAGTTCATTTTCTTTGCAACAAACACCTTAATTCCCTAAGTCAAAGAGAGACCTAAAATCTATTAAAATTTACAGGACCACTTGCACAACATTGTTATCTTGTTCACAATATTTGCTTCAAGTACTTTGTTTTCAGCTTAATATTATTATACATATCTTTGGTTAAATTAAGTTGTTCATGTTCAACATTTTAATGCTTATGTGATGTATTGATCATCTTATTACAAGCATTTTTCATTTACTTGTTTACTAGAAGTGATTATCTCATGTTATATTTTGTAAGTGAATAAGTTAATACTTTTGGAAAAGTACTTGTTTAGTTGATTATTGTGACTCCATAGCCCAAGTAGAGACGACACTAGTCTTATTGTTTAATTGATTATTTCTCTCTTACATATATCATTGGTTGATTGTTCAAAGGTTTGCTTGTCATTGAAATATTTGCATCACTACACGATGACTGCCATTTTTGTTTTTTAGTAATTTACAACTCCCACAAGCAAACTCTTTAAAAATAACTTAGTAAGTAGGGACTACCCCCCTTGGCCTTTAGGAGTTGTGGTCTAAACGGAGGAGTTTAGGACCGAGGTGACATTGGGTTCATAACTCATAGTTTCCCTTTGGAACACACATAGCGGTTGGGAGACTTACCTGTGTCCAAGTGTGTTTTAGGCAGCAACGAGGTGAAATTTCTAAATTATAAATTCTGAGAAATCTTCACACTTATGCTGTAAAGAGGCCATAATTTTCTCTTTGAAGTGAATGTAACTCCAATAAGACAGATTGGCCTGATTTTGGAGCAGAATCAACCATGCCATGATTGGAATTCTCAATAGTCGGCGAATGCGGACACGAAGCAAGACTGTGAAACTAGTGGCAGGGAAATGAATGCTGAAAATCCATCCATTTTACTGATTGAAAGTTATAATTTCATTGTAGAGGCACAATTATCTTACATTGTTATCAATGCCGTCAAGCTTTTTCGAACAACTTTTTTGCCCTCAAGCAAGGTCTTGATGAAAATTGCCCATGACGCTTAACCTTACAACATGGAATATTGGGGGAGGATTTGGGGATAGTAGAAGATAGATTTTTAGCGCAATTATCACTAATCTGTGTGCCGATATGCTTCTTATACGAGAAATCAAAATGATTGGTTTCTGTTTATGAACCTTGAATAGTTGTTGGAATGTGGAAGACATCACCAAACACCACAATGAAGGTAAAGGTGGGTTAGTGTGCTTTGTGGTGTCCTCTTTGGCCCCTTATACTATTAATAGAGGAGAGACACAATTGTTAGATCTTTTTGGTTGACAATAATGTTGGGTGGCAAGATTTGGGGCCTCTGTTTGGTGCATGCTCCCAAATTCCAATGACTAAATTAGTAGAACTTGTTACCTCCAAGATCTGCATAAAAGATAAGTCAAATCACCAAGTAAAACCCTAGGGAAACTTGAGGACACCACCCATTGTCACCTTTGTGGTTGTACTCCTCACTTTAGGTTGTCTCTCCTTCGACACAAGGGACAATTCCCTAAAAAGACTACAAATCTGTCCTTGCAAAGCTTGATACGAAAATCAGACTTATAGAATGAAGATACTTTTAGATTTTGGTAGGCTATCAAAACTATCGTTTATCCATTGGGTGGAGTCAAGACTAGAGGGAAAAAAGGCTTGAGCATAATGGAGAAGATGTAACTAAGATATGCATTGATTGTTAGATTTTTGAGTTAGTCTAAAAGTATTTACACCATTTTTGGGGGTGCTTCATGGTATTTGGAGTACACGGTGTATGTTCAGCCCCTGGATGGTTTGTGATGGATATGCACATTTGAGATAGCTTGCTCAATCGATGCTTGGCTTCAGTTTATTGCAGGTTCAATTTTATTCCCTTGGGCATTGGAGTTTTCTTGCTTGATTGGTGGACGCCCTTCATGATTGCTACATGGATGAATCACTTACTTGGAGAGCGACCAACTTGGGATGGTGAATGTTTTGCATCATGGAGGAGGGATTTAAGCACTAGATGGCATGCGTTAGCTTGGATTCTTGTTCAGAGGATCGGAGATGGGTTGGGGACGCTTGAGGCTTAGACAATGTTCTTGCAATGGGTAGTTGACCCAATGGAGTACATTGTGTAGGTGGATTGATGGAGTCTGTCGAGGCTTGTGATAGAGGACTTACCTTGAGTAGCACACTTGTACTTTAGAGTGGATGCCTCACTTGTGTTGGCCTACAAGGATCAAGTCGGTTGCTCGCAAGGGCTTGTGCCCACTTAGTGTTGTTGGCCTCTCTTACCTCATATAAATAAAGGAAGGAGATTCGTATCATCATTTTTATGATTCTTTTTGTACTTGTCTTCTTGGGGAGATTCGCTAGGGTTCTTGAGTTCATGAGGAAACTTAAGGACGCCTTGGTTTGGAGTTTTCTTTTGTGACTAGGGTTTTCTCTTGTGGAGAAGATGTTGGAGATGATCATATCACGTGTGTGTTCATTCCTACTCTTGTGTAGAGATGTGATCTAAAAGAGGTGCACACTTGTTCTCTCTCTTTATTGGAGTCTTCACATGTACTTGGTATTTCTCTCTCTCTTGAGGTGCTAGGGTTTCTTGGACCATCTTGGAGTTCTAGGGTTAGGGCTCTACTCATGGAAATTGGATATTAGGGTTTTGAGAGAAAACCCTAGGATGGATTGGTGAAAACAAAGAGAAGAGGAGGATTTGTTGGAGATATTTTAGCACATTGGATCTTTGGTTGATCTAATGTTTGATGATTTACCCCAGCTAGGACTTTTTGGATAGTTGGAAGATTTTTACTAGCCTTGAGTGAAGGATATGATATGCATTGGTATTTCATCTTGAGCATATATATGAAGTTTCTTAAAAATGCTAAGATCTAACTATTTTAAATATGCTAAAGATAAGTAGATCTGAAATAATATGCATGATTGATATAGATCTACTTCTTAAGCATCTAACAAAACGGAAATTGAAAAAGAGGGGGAGAAATTTTGTTTGAGAAGATGGATGAAGCTCTCAAGCCAAAGCTAGATCCTTGTAATTGTTCTTGGGAAGCATCTAAAAGCAAAGTGTTAGCAAAAGAAATGTGCCCAAAGAGAAAAAGACACAACTGAGTTCCAATCCTCTTTGTAGCCTTGTGATCTGCAGCTTAAGAAACAAAACTTGCAACAAAAAATGTAAGATCCAGTGTGTTAGAATGAAAAGAAGATCCAATATGTTAGAATGAAAAGAAAGCAAAAGAGACTAAATATAACCGAATATTGTTGGCTACTTCTATATCTCTTTAAATCTAAACACTAATAAACAAATTGACAGTTGCAAATGCTTATTTCTATAGCACATAAACTAGATCATGCATATAATTGAAAACAAGACACAATATCACCTCATAAGCTCAATATCCAACACCAATGCACAAGATGGACCTCCCAAGCCTTTCAAAATGTATTCAAAGTAGTATGAATTACAAATTAGCATAGGTTCAATGCATCCATGTGAGCAATGGAGCATTAGCCTTGCTTTTATAGAATGGGAGAGAGGGAGGGGGTTGCATCGAAGAGGAGGGGCACATCACTTGAGAAGAGGAGCTAACAATGCCTTGATTAAAGGCTTGATTGGAGCATGATTGAATGGGATTCCAATGAGGTGGTTGCCACATAGGAAAGGCGCTCATACTTCGTTTACTCCTCCAACTTTTCCTCAATTGCCACATGGGAAAGTCGCCGAAGAGAGGAGAGGGCGCTCTCTCCCTTATGAAGACACTTGCCTACACCTTATCCTTGATTGATTTGACCCAATATTGATTTAGATATTCCTTAATGCTATTGTTAACTCAACTTAGCTAACAATGCCTTGATTAAAGGCTTGATTGGAGCATGATTGAATGGGATTCCAATGAGGTGGTTGCCACATAGGAAAGGCGCTCATACTTCGTTTACTCCTCCAACTTTTCCTCAATTGCCACATGGGAAAGTCGCCGAAGAGAGGAGAGGGCGCTCTCTCCCTTATGAAGACACTTGCCTACACCTTATCCTTGATTGATTTGACCCAATATTGATTTAGATATTCCTTAATGCTATTGTTAACTCAACTTAGCCTTTATCTGGGACAAATTCCATTGATTTAGGAATTTGATTTTCTCTCATATCTTTATTTTTTTAATTAAATAATTCCCCAAAATTAATTTTGAGAGAATATTTATTTAAGTGAATAATATTCACTTAGAACTTAGGAAAAGTGGGTTTAGGGGTTTTGTGGGTGCTCTGGGTTAGAAAATGAGCGCACCCCCATGGAAAATTTAACCTCTTAACCACACTTTTATCACTTTTTTGCTTTTTTTAATTAAACTATTAAAAAACCCCATTAAACGGGAAAAATTATTTTTGTCCGAATTAACTGAAAAATCCTAGGGGACCTAGTGTATGTCCATATGACACAATACTGATGGCTAGAATGTGAAAAATACATAGACACATAGGCTTTAATAACCTCCCTAGGTTCGACCACCATGGAAAATACTCCAACTTTGGAGGTGTGAGTGAAAAACTCAGGAATTATACGTCACCGAAGCGCAACGCATAATTCCTAAGGAAAAAACACTCTAGAGTATCCCCTTAACAAGTAAACCTAAGGTAGGCCAAGCCTTTTCCAAAGGTATCATGCTTAGACCAACTTATTACAATCCCCCCATGGGGGTCTGGACATGCAAATTTTACAAAGGGCCAAAAATTTGGCCTGATGAACTTCTAAACTTTGGCAATGAACAATGTAAGTTGTTCAAGTCTTCTGAGGTTCACAAGGAGTCCACCTAAGTGCAACTTAGTGGACAACAGGTCTTATTTCCAAGTCATATTCCTGAATTTTTGACACCCACTTCTTTCTTATCCCTAAGCAATCTTGCTGGGATAATATGTCTTTTACTGCTGCATGTGGCACATGATCAATTATCTTAGAATGGCAAACATATGTTCTGAAATGTTTAAGGGATTTTACTAGTGCATAGGCTTGCTTTTCCATTACGGTATATTTTAACTCAGAGTTTTGTAATGCTTTACTCATGAATGCGATGGGTTGCTCAAAACCTTCATTGTTCTTTTGTAGCAACACCCCCGCAATTGTGTCTTCTGATGCAAATGAGAAAATCTTTAAATCTTTTGAATAATCGTGTCCTTTGATGCACCAGGACATTTATTTATCTACACATGCTATGACACTTGATGTGGTATATTGATGGCTATTAGGTGGAGTGCTACGCTTGGGGACACCTTCACTTGATGTTTCCTAGTACTTGATGAGGCCATTCCCCTTCTACATGATGGAGATACATTCATTTGGCATGTGTGAGGCTTGGAGATACTTCTAGACCTTCCTTCATCACATTTGGACCATAGCTACCTCACACTTGGATCATGGAGATAGACGTTGATGATTTGGATGAGATATCCCACACGTGGGAGCCTTTGGAGGCTCATTGCTTGCTTTTGGAGAGGGTGCTCTAGATTTTGGTCTTGGCGATGCCCCCCTCTACCACTTGGCACATCATTGGTGGAGAGCACTCCCATGTTTGAGGGGTTTATTACTTGATTTGACCATTTTGAGGCATGGTGTCACCCTTTGGAGGGCATTTGGAGTTACACGTGTGGCCTTTCGAGGAGAGGATTTGGCTTTTTCAGGATTGTGTTTACATTTACTTGCATATTGGACCATGTTGATTGGAGCGCTCCCTTTTTGAGCATGTATTGTATCACTTCCTTGTGTTTTGACCATGACTAGGAGGTGCACCCCCCTCTCTTGGCATTTTTGGTGAGAGTTCTGAGCATTACTCTCATTTGTTTATCATTTTTAGAGAGTTCCTATGTTAGATTTAGGGTCTTGATAGATCTATTATTATTTTAATGTAAATGAAGTTGAGCTTTTCTCCTATATAAGAGAGTCCACTCGTCATTGTATTTTGTTGTTGAGTATTGGACAATAAAATTATCTTTCATCTTTGGCTCTTGGCTCTTGGAGGTTTTTTTCTTTGTGGCATAGCTTGTGGCTCTTATTCTTGAGGTAACTTGTGAACTTCTCTTGCATTGTAAGGTTATTTTTTCTAGTCCAATTAAGAAGACCAAATTTGTGCCATTCGGACAAGTAGGGAAGAATCTCTTTGCTTGTTTTGTGCTATAGCTTTGCATCCCACTTGTATTTGGCAATTGGCATCTTAGGAGGAGTACAAGATTGAAGAAGGCATAGGCTAGAGTATGAGCTAGAATTTTAATTGGAGGTGTGTGCTTAGGGTATGCCTAGGTGACCATTCCTTGGAAGGAATTTTGCAAGGAACACAAAGGCTTGGGAGAATTTGTCATGCTCTTTTGTAGGTTTTCCAACGATATATCAACTCAAGGCCCAAGGCGAAGTTCTCCATTGACTCCATTTCAGCCAAGGATTGAAGGCACTGATCATAGACTATTTCTACAACCAAAAAAGCCTAAAAAATATCCCTTTTCCATTTTGTTTCAAGGGTGCAAACTAAATTTACAATCCCCAAAAATATTTCAGCCTTTCACCCAACTCAAGCTTAGGCAATTTTCTCTTGATTTTCATATCTTTTAGGCTTGTTAAATCTGCTTTTTATTTTTGTTCTGTCTCATTTTATTTATTGCAAAAATAAAGAGATAAAAATAGCCCTAGTTAATTTTAAAGTTCATATTTTGCTAAGGGGTTTCATGCCAGATAGATTACTAAAATTTCTTGGTTATAAATCTGATTTTTGTTGCTGTTTTAGTTATCTAATTTGGCGATATTCTGCATTTTTTAATTCTCGAAAATATTAAAGCAAACTTCTTCTATTTATGGAAAGTTTCTAGGCCATCTAGCATCTAATATTTTAGTTTTAAGTGCCTTTAATTTTCTGCAATTAATCTTTGAGTTAAAACTGAAGTTTTCTTGCTTGTTTTACTGCTGTAAACACCTGAGGACAAGAAGCTAATAACCTTGGAAGCTGCTATTTTTCGTAATAGTGTCACCTAACAAGAAGAAACTTTAAGGGTTTTATTTGGTACATACTAGTTTGATATCTCATATCTCTTCAAGTACATTTGCTAAATAACTTCACTTTTCAATTTTGGAAATTCTAGCTTGGTTGATGGTTTATACGACATGCTAAATCTAAAATAACTATTGACAAAGTGTATTTCGCATCTCTGGAATTTCTTTTGTTCAACTTTACTTGTCTCATCTTTCGTTGCACAATCTGTTGATGTTGTTATCTATTTTATGGATCATGGATGTAATGAGGCAATAACATTTTGATTATCTAAGTTGAAGTATTAGCACACTAAGTAATAATAAGATTTGCGTTCCACACTTGGAGGAGTGATTCTCATCACTTCAATAAGCCTAGAATATCTCACACTAAGTAATCTTGAGTGACTCCTTTTTTCAGAGATTTCTCTTAAGGAAGGGCTCATTCAAGGGCTACACATTATAATCTAGTTAAGACATAATCTTAACTTGTCTCGTGTGCAATTTCACTTGTCGATGTATCTTTATCATGTCAATGAACCCACTTGGTTATCCACAATTTACTTTCAAGTCTTGTGATTTATTGCTATCATTTCTTGTCCATAGTTGCTATTGCTAAATGTTCATGGTTTACTTTACTTTACACCATTGAACATTTCGCTTGAAGTACTTGATCCAATGTGCTATTGATATCTTGCATGATTAAATACTTTGAGAAAATTAACTTAATAACAAACTTCACATCTTAAATAAGTTGTCTTCTCCGTTAGCTCTCTTTAAAACTTCAATCCAATCAACCCATAGGGAAGCCTCCCTCGACCTTGTGAGCTGGTCTAAAACATGAGAAGCTTGCACTGTTAGGAATTTAACTCAGGAGGTCTTCCTTATGTTTTTTGATGTTTTGTCATGGGGGGGACTAAGTTATGTTCCCTAGGTGAACTTTTAAATCTAATATGTTGTTATGTTTTTAAAGTGAGTTTTATACTTTATGGCTTTAAGTTGTGGGACCCAATGTATTTAATGTGCATTTAAATCACTAAAATGTATTTATGAGGTGCATTAAATAATAGCCCTCAGATTAAATTAATCTTAGCCATTGATTGAATTGGTTGGGTTATGTAGCGTAAAGTGGGGAGAAATGAAGTATAAAATTAAATATATACCTAGGGAAAAAATAATTCAATTTCATGAAGTTGAGAGAGAGGGAGAAACCAGTCAAAATACTTTGCAAACAGATTGCATGATTCCAAAGGCAGACCTGCAGTACTGTAGCAGTTCTTACAGTACGGATTTGAAGGAGAGAACAGTCTGTACAAACTGCTGTTTGCATAGATCTCGAGGCAGGGTTTACACAGATCCCGAGACAGAATTTATGCACAAGTTCCTGAGGCAGACTTGACACAGAAATTGAGACTGTTTGCTGAGCATTAATGTACAGGCCGTATTTCATCCCGTGCGCAGATTCCAAGACACAAAATATTTATTGCTGTACCTGTACTAGCTTGCTGGCACGTGTGGGAGTTATCAGAGTTTCTTTGCTGTTGCTGCTGAGATAAGTGTAATAATTATTGCTGCAAGTTTTATTTGTGAAGTTCAGATTTGAATTTGGTTGAATAAAGAAGATCTCTCTCTCAAGGGTTTTCCCCAAGCTGGGGTTTTGCCCTGGGTTTATCCCAATATCTGTGTGTTCACATTTTTTATCAGTTTATCAATGGTAGCAATTTGAAACATAACATATCATATAACAATATAATGTGAGGTCAATATGTATATAGTTATACAAATGAAACACCATTATGATAGATAAATTATAAATAATAAGTTAAAAGTCCAGGCTCATATCAAAATTTTGAAATAACATTCATTTTTCATTGTAAAGCAATTTGAAACATAACATATCATATAACAATATAATGTGAGGTCAATATCTATATTGTTATACAAATGAAACACCGTTATGATAGATAAATTATAAATAATAAGTTAAAAGTCCAGGCTCATATCCTTAGTGCAATGTGTGACTTGAAAGAAAAGTTCAAGTAGTAGGAAGTGTTGAAATTTGTAATGAGAAAGGTCCTTCCCCATGATTTTGATGTCACATGGGGGGACAAAGTTGTCTTTCATAGTGTTACTTTGTAAATATAATAAAGTGACTTTTATATTTTTAAAGTGAGTTTCACTTAAGTAAAGTGGGTCCCTTATGTAAAAGTGCATTTAATTTTTATTAAAAGAAATTAAATGTGCAAATAATGATGACCCTTTAGATCTTTTTAATCCTAGCCATTCATTGAGGAATTTAGGGTTATTAAAGGTAGTTAGGGTTTATGAGGGGTTTAAGTGATTATTTAAACACTTTGAAAGAGAAGAAGAAGACATTAAGAGATCAAGGAAGAGAGAAAGACACTCACGTGAGAAGGAAGAAATCTCTCACACGTGAGAGAGATGGGGCACTAATGAAAGGCATTTGCAGCCAGAAGAAAGAGATCTGAAATCTTACCTTAGGCACACAAATCGAGGAGAAGTCTGTTCCAGCACTGGAAAAGAGGAAATCCGTACTGTACAGATTGTACTTCTGACCATACACAGCATTTATTGTGCCCAGATTTGAAGACTGTCTTTTGCACAGAGTTCGAGGTGTTCTTTCTGCAGTTTTTTCAGAGTTTTAGACACAGAATTAGAGGGCAGCAGTGGCACAGTTTTCAAGGCGAGTTTTGCAGTGGAAGACAGCCGCACAATAGCATATTGCTGGTATTTATTTTCTGTTTTGCTTGGCACAGTTTCCAATGTATTTCCAGATTGTCTATTGGTTGATATCTCTGCTGTAAATGATAGAGTGTTCTATAATAAAATTTCTCTCTGGGTTTTCCCTCATGAATTGTGAGGGTTTTTCCTTAGGCTTGGCCCTAAATTTCTGAGTTCTTGATGGGTATGCATTTGTCTTCAGCTAGGTCATTGGGAGAATGTACAAGTGTTTATATTTCAGTTATCAGTAGATTTATTGTACAAGAGTTACATAAATCATAACTTAGATAAATCATAGACCAAGTTATGCATTCAATGTGTTTGATAAAATTTCACAAAGATAAATTGTTATTTTATCAAATTTCTTCATGGTATCAGAGCTTGGCTCTGTTAGGTTATTGCTGAAGACAATTTGTATTTTTTGTAGAACATAGAACGGAAGGGTCTTGCAGGTGTTTATCAGTTCAAGAGTCATGGCCTCAGGTACGAGGATAGGCTGGATGGAGCTGGTAACTTCATTCCATGGAAGGAGCGTATAACGGTATTGTTCAAAGAGCAAGGATTGTGGGATGTTGTTGGAGCTTTTGCTACAATAACAGTTCCTACACATCCCACACAGAAAGCTGACTTTGATAAGAAGGATATCAAAGCTCAGAGGTTCCTTTTGGACTCTATCAAGGACCATATGATACCTCATGTCACTGGTAAGACATATGCATTTGAAATGTGGATAGCTTTATGTACCTTGTATCAAAGTAAGAACTAGAACATGAAGATGGTTCTTAGAGAGAAGCTGAGGAACACCAAGATGACAGACACTGATCCTGTATCCTCTTATCTCACTAAGATCACTCAAGTCAGAGATGAGTTGGGAGCTGCAGGTGAGAAAGTAGATGATGAAGAGCTAGTGAGGTATGCTCATAATGGCTTCACTGCAAAGTGGCACACTTTTGTGCAAGGAGTAGTTGCTAGAGAGAGGCTTCCAGATTGGACAAGGTTATGGGATGACTTTGTTCAAGAAGAGTCCCAGGAGGGGACATTCCAGAATAGCACTTAGAGCAGTGAAGACAATGTTGCTCTTGCAACCAAAGGCAAGGGCAAATGGAAGAAGAAAGAAAAATACCTCAGCAAAGTACGATGCTTTAACTGCAATAAAAATGGTCATTATGCTAGTCAGTGTCCGAAGAGAAAGGGGAATGAAGAAAAAGAGGGAGCACCTTTAGTAGAAATGAGAGATTTTGCTTCCCAGTTTGAACAAGAATTCTCCTTAGTTTTAGTACAAACTAGTGTAGGTAGCACAGTAGATTTCCATGACATGTTTGTAGTTGATAGTGGTTCAATAAGCCATATGATGGGGAAATATGGAAGTTTTCAGAGGATAGAAGAAATAGCTCCAGGATTTGTAGAAACAGGTATTGGAAGTACTCAGGCTGAAATCAAAGGAGTTGGAACTGTGAAATTCCAACTAAGTTTTGGAGAGGTTATTGAAGTAGACAGTGTTGTTTGTCCCAGGTATGAAAGTCAACAAACTTTCTATATCATCATTGGAGGATGACGGGTATGGAGTTTTTATCAAAAGGGGAAATGTGTTCCTCTACCGGATAGAGAACTTAGATGATACTTTTCTACTTGGGAATGGAAGAGATAAACTTTGCTTTCTGCATGGAGAGGTAATGCTTCCAAGTTCAAGTGGATGGCTATCCGAATTAGAGTCTGAAAATTAAGCAAATTCATAGATGGTACCTTCAGATGGGGAGAGCAGCACTGGCAGACAACTCAGCTAGCACAGAGGAGATGAGCAGGATCCAGTTGTATTCCAACATCAGCTTCCAGATCTAGTAGAAGTTCTTGACAGTGGTCAAGGTGATTGTGTTGGGACCTCCCTCATTAAGAGGGAGTGTTGAAATTTGTAATGAGAAAGGTCCTTCCCCATGATTTTGATGTCACATGGGGGGGACAAAGTTGTCTTTCCTAGTGTTACTTTGTAAATATAATAAAGTGACTTTTATATTTTTAAAGTGAGTTTCACTTAAGTAAAGTGGGTCCCTTATGTAAAAGTGCATTTAATTATTATTAAAAGAAATTAAATGTGCAATTAATGATGACCCTTTAGATCTTTTTAATCCTAGCCATTCTTTGAGGAAGTTAGGGTTATTAAAGGTAGTTAGGGTTTAGGAGGGGTTTAAGTGATTATTAAAATTTTAAACACTTTGAAAAAGAAGAAGAAGACATCAAGAGATCAAGAAAGAGAGAAAGAGACTCACACGTGAGAAGGAAGAAATCTCTCACACGTGAGAGAGATGGAGCACTAATGAAAGGCATTTGCAGCCAGAAGAAAGAGCTCTGAAATCTTACCTTAGGCACACAAATCGAGGAGAAGCCTATTCCAGCACTGAAAAAGAGGAAATCCGTACTGTACAGATTGTACGTCTGACCATACACAACATTTATTGTGCCCAGATTTGAAGATTATCTTTTGCACAGAGTTCGAGGTGTTCTTTCTGCACTTTTTCTAGAGTTTTAGACACAGAATTCGAGGGTGGCAGTGGCACATTTTTCAAGGCAAGTTTTGCAGTGGAAGACAACCATACAACAGGGCCGTACAGTAGCATATTGTTGGTATTTATTTTCTGTTTTGCTTGGCACAATTTCCAATGTATTTCCAAATTGTCTATTGGTTGATATCTCTGCTGTAAATGACATAGTGTTCTATAATAAAATTTCTCTCTGGGTTTTCCCTCATGAAGTGTGAGGGTTTTGCCCTGGGCTTGGCCCTAAATTTCTGAGTTCTTGATGGGTATGCATTTGTCTTCAGCTAGGTCATTGGCAGAATGTGTAAGTGTTTATATTTCAGTTATCAGTAGATTTATTGTACAAGAGTTACATAAATCATAACTCAGATAAATCATAGATCAAGTTATGCATTCAATGTTTTGATAAAATTTCACAAAGATAAATTGTTATTTTATCAAATTTCTTCAGGAAGCACTTATTAATTAAAGTTAATTCAAAAGATTAGAATCTTAAAAAGGGAACATCAATGCTCAGTCAAAAGATTCAGCATGAGTATTAATGAATTTAGTTGAAGTTTTGTTGAAAAGTTACCTAGGAAGTGTTTGTTCACCTAGTGTTGCCTTGGGGTGGACAAGGACACTTTAATTGGTGACCCCTAGTCTTATTTAATTAATAAAGTGAGATGCAGTTTATAACTTTAAAGTTACTTTATTAAAAGATAATCATGGTTATCCTAAGTTCATATTTAATAAAAGTCAAGTGAGTGATTAATTAAAAGAGGGTATTCATACTTTAGTAAATGACATGAGATGCACTAAATGTCATTTATTAATTATTTAATTGAGCATTTAATGAGAACCTCTCATCTAATCTAATCTGGGCCATTGGATTGAAAGAGGAAGTTATAATGATAAAAAAGGGCTAGGGCAAGGCATTCATCATTCATTATTCACTTTTCAAAGAGAAGTTTTGGAGAGGAGCAAAAGAGAAAGCTAGGTTTTGAGAGAAGTCAACCTAGGGAGAAGAAGACAAATTCTGGCACATTTCCCAAGGAAATCTGTACAACACTTTGGCACAAATCCTAAGGCAGTCGTACACTGTAAATCTGGCACAGATTTCGAGGAGAACAGTACAGCCATTATGCTGTTTGTACCAGCACAGAAATCGAGGAGAACCGTACAGCCATTAATGCTGTTTGTACCAGCACATAAATCGAGGTAAATGCACAGTTTTTGAGGCTGAAGATTGGCACGGTTTTCAAGGCTGGAAGGTACATAATTTAATGCTGTCCGTACAGGGACAGAATTCAGCACAGAATTCGAGGAGCAGGTTCTGCACAGTTTTCGAGACTGCACGTGTGAGGTCATACAGCTGTTGACTGGGCACAGATTTCGAGAAAGAGGACCATCCGTACAGCAGGCCAGTTTTGGAACTAATTTCGAGATGAAATTTGGGAGATAAGTACTGCTGTAATTTTTATGATTTGTCTCTTAAAATAAAAATCTCTCTCAGAAACAGGTTTTCCCTTCAGGGTTTTATCCTGGACCTATTGGTCAAAAATTCCTGTGTTATTTTATGTGTGAATGGCTGTCATAAATTTCTGAGTTAGAATTTATTGACTGAAAATTAAATTTCTGAGTTAGAATTTATTGACTGAAAATTAAATTTCTGAGTTGTAAAAATTTGAAAAAGTATCTCATGTGTTTCAAGTTGAAGTCATTTTTATGAATAAAATGTGCCCACTGGGGTTTGGGCATTAAACCATGCAGAGAAGCTTCTAAGCTTGAAACCGGGTTGGGTTACAAAAACTTTCAAGTTTCACTCCAGCATTAATGATTCTAGTTGTAGTTCCACTCTTATGTTAACAATTAAATTTCAATGAACAGTGTTAAATTGTTAATAGTTAAACTAGAGCATGGATACATAACAGGGTGGTCTATTAAGTTTAAATATAGTTCAACACATGGTAACATTTATTTGGTCTTTAAAAGTGTATTGAAATATGTTAGAGCATTTAGTTAACTATAGTGTGCTTGAACTATATCAAATATTTGCCGAATTTTGAACTCTGCGAATTTCTGTACACGTGAAAGTTAAATGTGGCCGAATCTTGCTACTATGCTGTAAACTGCTAAATCACATCAATGTAGTAACTTACAGTGCAATCTTCTTCTTTATCATGCAGTGTCTACTTGCATTTCTATCTGAATGATGAAGATATAATTGTGGATCATTGTCTAATCTTCTCTTTAAAAAGTTCATTTTCATCTCCATATTCAACTCAATATCAGTGCAAAACACAGATTTCCTTGACTTCATGCATCCCAAAGGAGTCAAGGACATCAGCTGGACTTATGACATATAAAAGGGAATATTATTGGCTGCTATTTGCTATCGTCATATAAAGCTTGAAATGCTTTCCTAATAAAATCTGCATGGTAGATAACTCACAAAATATTTCCTTTTAAAATAGTAGATAGAGGCTGGATTTTTTTTTGAGAAATCTCAATGGTTATTATTTAGAAAATGAACAAATTATAGTTGTATCAACATATTTAATCTCAAGGCTTATATGGGGGCTTTGATTCTTTCATTTGTTGGACATCAATAAAATTATTTGATTTTATCTTATCTGGATTTAGTCTAGTTAAAATCTTCTGCATCGTTTTTGATCTCTAGGCTCTTTTAATCTTTGAAAATATAACTTATAGATATAATCTTTTGTGCTTTTGATGTTGCGAAACTACTCTGCTCAAAATTGTATTCTAGGAATGCTTTGAATGCAAACTACAGGGATACTTTGAGGTTTCTCCTCTTTTCTAATGTCTGACTATTTGTCATAAATATTGTTTTGCTCTGTTATCGATATATGATGTCTTAAAACTATGCTGTTGTTCAACTATAATATTGTTAAACGATAGATACAACTCTGTTGTTAAGTTTATTTTGTTCATTTATAACCAATAACTTGCATGTTGTATTAGGAGATTTCTTTTGCAGCTATCTGAATTAAACATGAAGGATTTAATTTTGCAAATGGCTTCGTGGACTAGATATGAAGAATCCTGGAAAAGGTGTCAGGCTGAATACGTCTGCTAGCACTACAGATGGGGACTGCTCACTTTCTGTTTCAGTTTATTGCAATGCAAATGGAGTTCAGGTAGGTAGTGTTTCTCCCAGGTTTTAATATTTCAAAGGAGGTATTGACACTTTCTTCAAGTTTACAAATTATCTGAGTTGGCCGTCACAAATGTGTCCCACAGGCCCCAATGTCAGTGAGCAAATCAGGAGACTGCAACTATGTGAGTGTATCATACTTTGTGAAAATGTCTTTTTATCAGGGATTCCCTTTCACCTTTGGTTGAGAACATGATTTTTCTTTCTGACCATTCTTTCTGTCTTCTCTATGATTTTAGAGCAAGTACTTACGCTGACTGTAAACATAACAATAAAATACAAGTGCTATATATTGTGGTGCTTTTAGAACTAAGGAAAGTAACATGAGAATGAATGGTGTTTATCATTATCTCAACTCCAATAGAATACTTTTTGATGTTTCAGAGTCTATTGAAGTGTCATTAGCTATAGCCAAACAAATATGCCCCAGTTTTGAAATGTTTTATAATGAATGAGGCTGAGGCCTCAGGCTCATGCATCTTGCTGAGCAACATAGGAGGGTGCTGATGGTGCTATTGACTATCCCTAACATGCGTGATGCTTGTCTTCAACATGTCTAGACCATCCTTTACTTCCTATGCTAAAATTAAGTAAATGCCAAAAAAATCCCTTTAGGGCAAATCTTCATTTCGTACTTAGGATATTCAGATTGTTAAGGGCTTGAATTGATCTTGCACTTAATATCCAAAGTCCAAAAATTGGTGCAAGCCTAATGGTAACTAAAGAGGGATGCCAATGTCACCTCACAAACCCTCTTCTTTAGACCGTCTCTCCTCTAATACAAGGGGGGTGTCCCTGATAATTTCCAGAGGTCAACTCGCTCTGGAAATCTCAATCCCAACTTGGTCTCAATTCACAGCATGCCTCATGCATAACAAACCCAACTTCTCTAAGCCTAAGAAGGAATAATCAATGCAATGTACTTAAAGAATAAAGCACAATGGAATCTATCAATAACACAATTACTGAAGTAATCACACAATGGACAACAATATATCCTGCAAAAACCCAATGGGGAAAAACCAACTACCGAGGGCTTTCTTCAATCTCGAGCTAGAGCCTATAAAGAAGAGTAGTACAATCAGAAATATATGGGTAAAGAAACCTGAAGGGGAAGGCCCTAGATCTGCATGCAGCTGCAATCGCTGCTCTGGGGATATGTGCCAATTGTTCTGTACTTGTTATCACACAACTTGTAGTTACCCCAAAAGATGATCCTATACAGGATGGTAGAGGAGATAGGAAACTAAAGAGGTGAGCTAAGAGGGTTTCGATCCCCAAGATGGATTGGTTGTCACGCCAATCGAGGCACTCTTTGTCCCAATAATATAATATAAAACCCCCAAATAATAACCCGAAGGACATGTGGACCCCACTGAATGCTGTAAGCTGTGCCAGAATGTGTGGGATGCATCACAAAAATTCTCTGAACAAATCGTATGCCATTTCCTTGCCTCATTTTCCCAAATCGATTTCCTCAGTGACCATTTCTTCCGTTTTGTACCATCAAAATATCACCCGTAAAATAATAAAATGCTTATATCTCTCTGCCTGGTGCCCCGAGCACAAATCTGACTGCACCAAAATGTCTGGGAGCATGGTAATATGGTAATAAAGAGTGGCTGGACCTCGTACTCCCTCTATAGCGCCCTAGGTAAATGAGAGAGACCACACTAAGCCAAAACGTCTAGCATGAATATCTCATCAAATAACAAGGATGTGATAGGCTATCAGGGCTACAGTCAAGCACAAGAACAATCGATAACAAAGGCACAAGATTTTTCCCAAAATAATTCTTTATTGTCAGAAATCCAGAGCCAAAAGTCCCTTTACAATGAGCGGGGTCTCTTCTTTAAATAGGAATGAGAGAGACCAAAACCCTAACCATTTTTTAAATGAGTGGTTGAGATTAAAAGATACAACAATAATAATCAACGACTAAGATGAGCCAGAACAATAATACATGGGTTACTCTAAGAGAGGAGGGTGTGTTTCCTAAATGACACCCTAGGGGGGACGTGTGACATAACATGACTAGGAAACAAAACACAACACTTTATTGGGGGGGGTCTAGGAGATACTATCTTCACTATACTAATGCCCCAACTACATTAAAATAATATAACATGAATAAAGTGATAAAAATCACTAGGACGTTTTGTCCCAATAATATAATATAAAACCCCCAAATAATAACCCGAAGGACATGTGGACCCCACTGAATGCTGTAAGCTGTGCCAGAAGGTGTGGGATGCATCACAAAAATTCTCTGAACAAACCGTATGCCATTTCCTTGGCTCATTTTCCCAAATCGATTTCCTCAGTGACCATTTCTTCCGTTTTGTACCATCAAAATATCACCCGTAAAATAATAAAATGCTTATATCTCTCTGCCTGGTGCCCCGAGCACAAATCTGACTGCACCAAAATGTCTGGGAGCATGGTAATATGGTAATAAAGAGTGGCTGGACCTCGTACTCCCTCTATAGCGCCCTAGGTAAATGAGAGAGACCACACTAAGCCAAAACGTCTAGCATGAATATCTCATCAAATAACAAGGATGTGATAGGCTATCAGGGCTACAATCAAGCACAAGAACAATCGATAACAAAGGCACAAGATTTTTCCCAAAATAATTCTTTATTGTCAGAAATCTAGAGCCAAAAGTCCCTTTACAATGAGCGGGGTCTCTTCTTTAAATAGGAATGAGAGAGACCAAAACCCTAACCACTTTTTAAATGAGTGGTTGAGATTAAAAGATACAACAATAATAATCAACGACTAAGATGAGCCAGAACAATAATACATGGGTTACTCTAAGAGAGGAGGGTGTGTTTCCTAAATGACACCCTAGGGGGGACGTGTGACATAACATGACTAGGAAACAAAACACAACACTTTATTGGGGGGGTCTAGGAGATACTATCTTCACTATACTAATGCCCCAACTACATTAAAATAATATAACATGAATAAAGTGATAAAAATCACTAGGACGTTTTGTCCCAATAATATAATATAAAACCCCCAAATAATAACCCGAAGGACATGTGGACCCCACTGAATGCTGTAAGCTGTGCCAGAAGGTGTGGGATGCATCACAAAAATTCTCTGAAAAAACCGTATGCCATTTCCTTGCCTCATTTTCCCAAATCGATTTCCTCAGTGACCATTTCTTCCGTTTTGTACCATCAAAATATCACCCGTAAAATAATAAAATGCTTATATCTCTCTGCCTGGTGCCCCGAGCACAAATCTGACTGCACCAAAATGTCTGGGAGCATGGTAATATGGTAATACAGAGTGGCTGGACCTCGTACTCCCTCTATAGCGCCCTAGGTAAACCAAAATAATCTCAAAGTGTGCTGACAAGCCATTTTATATGGCAAATGTGCAATAAAGTGGTAAACTGACCAGAATCCCATATAAAAGTGCCCGAAACTGATAATCTGAGTGTACCAATGAACTTAGAAGGCCCAAATCTAGTAGAGATGAGTACTCATACACCATGTGACCACCTGGATAATCATCTATAAGCTCCACCATGCCCGAACAATATAAAATAATGGTTTGTAAATGATACTAATAATAAAAATCCATTGAACCATCATATGACACCTGTGTCTGATGCATGGAATCATAAAGTGGGCACCATAGGACCACAAATAATCAATCTCGAACATCATTGGTCCAACTCATCCTGGATCCTGCGGTTGACTTGGTCAAACTACGTTGACCAGGTCAAAACTGATCAAAATAATGGCCCAGGCTCAAGCTAATTGATACTGCAAGTGCAAATGGATAATATATGCTCCTTTAATTATTTCAATAGCAAGACTAAAGTGGGCACCATAGGACCACAAATAATCAATCTCGAACATCATTGGGCCAACTCATCATGGATCCTGCGGTGGACTTGGTCAAACTGGGTTGACCAGGTCAAAACTGATCAAAATAATGGCCTAGGCTCAAACTAATTGATGTTGTAAGTGCAAATGGATAATATATGCTCCTTTAATTATTTCAATAGCAAGACTAAAGTACAAAGTAGCATTTCACTGGCGATTAAGCAACAATACCTCAAATATAAGTCTAGATTAAAGCAATCAATTACTAAGAATAAGACCCTCAAGTGTATACTCATTTTATGGACGTGACCATTTTGCTAGAAACAAGTGAAGGTGGAAAAGACAAGGCTAGGACAAAGGGATGACTTTACAACTTCAACACTGTGACACTTTGGATCAAGGGAAAGGGAAACCACCTAAGCATATGCTGGATAGAAAACACACAAGGAATGGATGTGTCTCACAAATGGAATAAGTGGTTTTTGAGGTGTGCCCATCTTCGTGAGGATCTGTTCTAGAACCACTGTGACTAGGTGCACAACTAACCGTAGCTTGAGGTTCTAGGGGACACTTAGAATTAGCTGTCCCTTACTCCATCTCACATCCCAACCCGTAGGCTCCATGAGGAATTAATCATTACATTTCAATCGTGGCCAACAGTCTTTAGATTTAACATACATTTAACCACTGCTTTTTAGGCCTTATGACCCTTAGGATTTTGCATGTGCTTAGAAGCACAACTATTTGTAGTTTTTATCCAGGGTGCTTTACATTTCATTTCATAGCCCTCTTCATTGTGCTTAAAAGCACAATTTTACTTTATATTTATTATGGGCTTGCATTTAAGAAGGTAGAACAATGAATGACATAATGCATGTAATGATGGTAGAACAATTTGCTTCAAGTCTTAGCTGACACAACTCAAACAACTAGGAGGAATCATCCACAATTAGGACCATACATCGGGGGCAACCGACTAGAGAGGTCAAGGCTTCAGAAACCAACTCACCTAAGCTTAGGAACCAACACCAATGGGTTCTTCTGGCCCAGAAGGATCAAAGCTTCGACAAGATTTGTTGCATAACTTAAAGCCGAGACACATAATAATATGGAGTCTATCCAACATAGAGGCGTAATTGGGGAAGTCCTCAATATCACAGGCTGAAGTGTAAGTCAGGTCACAACCAAGAACGGATGGTAACAGATGCATGGGGAAAGTGACAAGTGATGCCAAAACTAGCAAGCCATAAATGGTGGGAATGACCAAGTCCATACCACTAAGAGGGTGAGACCAATGAGTATACATGAGAAATTCTAGTTCCAAGCAATCAAATCAATTCAATTCTAAATAGTCGACCAATAACCACAGTAATATATATCGCCAGATCATGATCACTAACCACCCAGTCAATCTACCAAGATAAGTAAAAGAGCACAACATAGATATCCAATGCACAACCATATACCTGCTGAGTCATATACCTGTATCCATCATCTGAACCATCCACTGTCACTGGAACACTGCTGCTGCATAACTCTGGGCACTATCATATCACTGCTCTCATGGGGTCATGAGGCTCAGTCATGGCATAAGGCTGAAAATATCTGCTCTGGGTCTGCTAAAAATATGAGTGATCATAGAATAATTGTTCATCATCTGTCGATCTCATGCACCTCATAGCAAAAGCACTGGCTCAGAAAAGTACTGGAAACTTGTCTGAAGACATGGTAGTCCCGACTACTATGAGTGTGATAACAGTACTGTCTGAATCTTTGATCTTTGCTTTAACCAATCTCACCCTCTACCCCATCTTGATGCCTATACTGAAAATGCACCTCCATGCTAAGCATTTGAACATGAAGGACAACTTTCCTAGTTAACTATTCAACAAAACCTCGATTAGTTCTACTTCTATCTACTACTCATAACATGAGTGTAACTCCCTCAATGGTTGCGCCCTTCATGCTTGCATCGAATAGCCTACAATCTTTGCCACTAATGCACTTTCATCACTGTTGTTAATCAAACAAGATAGGAATTAATGGTGACAAAGTACCAAACAAAATTGACAACAAGCATCTCAAGCTCAATCACAAACCCTATCATTGATACATTGTTCAAATGTTACATTGGGCACATATCACTAAAGCCAAGTGACCATTATATAAGTGTTTATAATTCCTAAATAATATTGGAGTATTAATACTTTGACTGACATTTTACATATTAGAGGATTAGTAATGGATTTTTGCATTGGTATCTAAATATATCGTTTAATGTTTATGACTAGAAGATAACTTAGGCATCTATTACATACTTTCTTGTATTGCAACAAAGCGAGGAAGACATTTGTTCGTCATTTGTAGTCTTTGTTAACTTTTCATTTACTACCCATTCTGAGGTTTGGTAGACAAGAATGTACATGAAATAAAAACTCATACTATGCCGGATGTTAGAATTAATCTTTGCATGGTGTGCATGTCTGTGGTTCAGGATTTCATTGTCTGTTTATCGTTTGTATCATTTCTCTCTAGACATAATCCTAGCTTATTTCATTTGTATCCTGACACTCAATTGAAATATTTTTTCACTTTGGAGTTGTTATCACACAATTTAGAAGCCTTAGTTGCAAGGAGGAATCGACTACTAACCCGGTGGAACCTCGAGACACTACCCCAAAGTGTCACACAAACAAGGTCCCCTCTCTATAGGTCTTCTGAACCTATCAAAAATAGATTTAGACTAACCACGAGAGGTGTCCCTGTTATCACATTTTATGTTAGCTGGAGCTACCATACTGCAGACTGTGCGGCCGAGGACCGCACGGTACCTTTTTTTTCAGATCGGAGATCAGCTGCCTATAGATGAGGCATTTTTGTTCAGATTGCCCTTAGCAGACACATCAGAGGGGACAGACAGTTGGACAGTGTCACAGACATTGTCACCTACCATCTACCACAGGGTCACCTTTCCTTGCCAGGCTTTGACACAAGCCCATTTGAGACAGTTGCCTAGTCTTGTTCTGATCGAGACTATCACAGTACATTTCTGGTTTATTATGTGCCTGGATGCAGTAGAGATCCAGCTCAGAGCCAGGTTCAGTAGCAGCAGGTATATGGTGCAGCAGGTATTGCATTTGATGATTATTGCTCATGTTGTAGATTAGACTTATTTATACTTGTTAGTACACTAACTTTGCATGAGATGATATATCTGGTGATCTAGCTATGGTATGATGTGATTGGGCCCTTGGTGATGTCAGTCCACCCCTCCAGTTAGACTTATGTATATGCACGCTGAGTCATGTCTTTTATACTTGGCATAGACTTGATCACTTAGTCCCTATTGGTCGCTGACTTTAGCTCCATTATCACTTTCCCCATCCATCCTACTCATCCATGACACTTGGTCCCGAATTGGATTCTGATTTGTGATCCCGAGGACCCCCTTTCCCCACTGATCTCTGAGTTTGCCATGACTCCCTGTTTATTGTGCCTCGGCTCTTTAGTGTGTGAGACACACGGTTAGACCTGGGATTTGCTCCTGTTGGTTGCCCCCGATGTTGCAATGCAGTTAGGATTGTGTAGCCTCACCAGGTGTTCCCCATTGGTCATCGAAGCATGTATTGCTCACCCCCATTACCTTTGCAGTATGAGCACCATGTTTATATCTTTTGAGATATGTATGTAGCCCAAGAGGGCCTTGATGTAAATGAAGAAATGAAATGTAAATCAGGCTAAAAAGGCCATTATGTTGTAATTGTAAAATCTAGCCAAAACAGGGCTAAGTATGAAACTCATTGTAAAATCCATGCAATGTGTTTATGAACACACATGGATTTAGGTCAGCCATACATGTCAGCATTTGTAGTGGTTATTCCTCACCTAGTCCAGTAGGACAAGGAGGTGAGAAGGAGCAAGGGACAAGCTCAAGATTGCCCCCTAGAGTCTCAAGTTACGGTTTGCCGGACACCTAGTTTGGCAGCTCTAGAAATGAACCTCACGGAGTCTTCGAATACGGATGTGAGTTGTGGGATACTTGTTAGATGACTAGTGGTGGTTTCCCTGCACTATACCCATTTGTGAGGCACCGCCCTTCCCCGTGTTCTGTCATGGCATACTTACCTCAGTGGACCCCGCTTTCCCGAGTTGTCCAAAGGGTCACATGATCTTCATCCTTGTCCTCCCGTGTCCTTTGCCTTGTTGTCCACATCACCTAAAGTCAGCAAAGTGGTCAATTCTATAGATTGCATAGCATTTTAGTCTTTTGGAGGTGGTCGGCCCACTTCGCCGAGGCCTTGTATTATCTCGGGATTTAATGTATTTTTGATCACCATGTTATCATTATATTGCTTAGTAATGTACTAACTTGTATAATTGAGCCTTGTCACTTCATGCTTGCATATAGGTATTCAACTAGCACTATTGTTGACCAGATTTGACTTGGTCAAACTGAGTTGACTACGCCAAAAATGGGCCCGAAAAAATGTTGCAATCGGAATTTCGATTTCGGTCAATTATTATCTACAAGGATCCCATATGAGCATGCAATTGTCGGAATTGCAAAATACTGAAGCGTTTGATAAATTTTTAATTATTATTGGTCAACTTTGACCTGTTTTAACTTTTAATTAAAAATTATGGATTTGGGGCAAATAATGCCAAAGTGATGGATCGGGGTCGTTCGAGTGGTCATGTCTACTACTTTTGGGGTCCGCGATCGCATTGCAATAGACGGTTTGGCAATCCGGGCAATAAAAGTGGGTCAAAAGCCCAATTTTCATCTTCAGCCATATAAACCAGCAAAAATTACATGGAAAATCAGAATTTAACTAAGGCAACTATAGGAAAATGGAAAAATCAATGGTTGGCAAAGGAAAAGGTAATTTCTAAAGGTAAATGGTAAGGTTTGATGTATTATTGGCACTTGGTGGGGCCCTCTCCATGGCAGCGCATCACTTGAGGTCGATTTGGCCCATAGGGGCGTTTTTCTCCTTAGGGGAGAATTCGATTTTTTTGGATATGGGCATGTGGGCCCTTGTTGTATTAGTTGGGGGGATAAAACCCCATATAGACAACCCCCAATTCTTTGTATTATGTGTGTGGTCCCCACAATGGGCCCCTCTCCTCCACATGTGCGCTTTCCTTAGGGCAATTCACATCCCCCTCCATAGAGCCATCTCCACCATTCGATTTTGATGGTTGGGGATTGATCTCCACCCTCCGTTTTGGGGGGAAACCTAGTTTGAGATTGAGCCATCTCCATAAGAGAATGGACTCTCTCCATTGTACTTCTTCTTGGCATTTTCAGATTTGCTATTGAGCTCTTGAGAGACATCTTCTTCACCTTCTTGTGCATAAGTGTTGTGGAGTGTTTTGATGTGGATTATTGGCGTATTGCTGGAGTATTGTTGAGTGATAGTGAGCCATTCCCATTCTTTTCTTGTCCAAGCTAACTTGCAGGTGAAATCGACCACTAGAGAGACGCGCAGCCATTGAGCTAGCAACTCCACGTTGGGTTTTCTCTCCGGATTTCTGCAACAGGGAAGTAAACTTATGTTATTATCTTGCTTTCCTCCATTATTTGTCGTTATTTACTTGTATTTCCTTGTTATTTGCCTCAGCTACTGATTTGTGTCTCTCTTTGGCAGGTACAGGGGCACACTTGGATAACTGGCTGCTAAAAAACGCTCAAGGGAGAGGCACTGCTGCTCAACATTTGGCATCCAACATTCGTTTCTGCATCAAACTCTTCATCTTCTTTGATTCAGGTAGGGGATCATTGCTGCTCTCTCTTGTTCTCATCTTCTTGTGAATGTTAAGCTGCAAAAACACAAAAAAACCCCTAAAAATTAATATCTTTACTTTCAACAGTTAAAACCCTTAGTTCTTTAAAACCCGCTAATGAAATATAGTTAAATAGCAATATCTGAAATTTCATAGCATTCCGACTCCATATGCCCATAGAACCAAGCACTAGTCCATCATTGATTTCGCCCTACCTGGGCAAAACTGTCAATCATGCCTTTGGGTCAATTTTGGGGTTATGGGTACTTGATAATCTGATTTATAATGTCTTTTTACCCAGGTTATCAAGTATCAGCAGCTGGAAGTGAGTTTAAACGCCTCTTTTTGATTGCCCTAGGTCCATTTTTCCACTGTTTAACTCATTCCCCTAGGGCTGTTAATTTCACTTCTTGTTGGTCCGTTTTTTTGCACTAAATTAGTCACATAATCACTCTACAATTACTAGAAGACGTGTTTAAATTACTTGATTCAATTCTGCCATGCTTGAGTAATCACTACATGCTTCATTCCTCCATAGGTAGACTTTTCAGCCACTCTTCTAGTTATCTTTCATTTTCTGATTTAGTTTCCAGCCTTGAGATCTTCCATTTATTCATTAATCATACTCTTATATCGGATCTGATTTCATCTTTCTTAGACTATCTTCTCATTTCAAGTTCTCGATTCTATTAGGCTGGAAGAAATCTCACCTTCAGTCATCCATCTTGTTTACTGCTTTGATTATATTTTGGGTTTAGGGTGCCTGATCGTTGAGTCTCAACCTTCACCGGTTGAGTGGGTCTCCCCCTTGACTAGGCCAAGTGCCTTGTCTTAAGTGACTGCAGCCTTGTCCGGTGTGACTTCTGTCCCTTGGACAGAAGACCTGGCTGCTGTTGGTTACACCATCCTGGTTGCTCATCCTCTACCGTCCCTGTTGGGATACCCCTCATTATGCAACTAGAGTTTGTGTGATAACAGTCCCCAAAGGAGCTTTTGCGGGTACTTGCCAGTAAAACCATCTTTCCCACAATACTCACAAAACCGATTTGTAAATGGAAACAAGGTATTGGAATAAATTTGGGAGTAAATGGATTCCCTTTTGATCGAAAGTGGATTATGGTTAATTAGATCTTAGCTAAGTCACTTGACACGAGGACACGAGATATGAAAGACACGAAAATATGAGTGTCCGACACGGACACGACCCTCAGAATCAGGACACAGAGGACATGTTTTATACATATATATATATATTTTAAAAATTATGTATATTAAAAATATAGACATATAGATCCAATTTAAAAAAAAACTAGAACACTTACAAATATTCAATAGAAATTACTAATTAGAAATTTAGAATCAATACACTACACATTTTGTCATTCACAAATTACAATGAGACACAAAGATGATAGTTCAAGATGTCGAAACCATATTTCTCATTAAGTCATCAAAATCAAAATGTATTACATAGATGTTGGAATGCCAATGGCAACTAGTAGCAGTAAATAGTAAATACAAAAAAGCGGTAGATCATAGATGAGATCAAGATGGAAGAATCTCATCTGTCAATAGTCCTCCATGCCTGAATCAACAAACTCATCACTGCCCTGACCCTCCTCCTCCTCCTCCTCCTCTCTGACGATTTGCATCTGTTGGTGTGGAGGATGACCCCTCCATAGGATCACCATCATCAAAAGTGATAGACTCTAGCACTGGATCATTAAGATCCATGTTGGCTAATGCCAACTCAGTACTGTTGTCCAAACCCATATCATTAGGAAAGACATCCCACATCTTTCTCTTTCCCTTCACCCACTCCTCCCTTTTCCGGTAAATAAGACGAAGGTGGAGTGCACATACACCATCATCTTTGCCCTGGACTGCTCTAACCTGCTCTTCTTCAAACTGTACAAGTTCCCATGTGTGCTCCAATTCCTCTCACACAAGAGGATGAAGTAACTTGAGAAATGACCCTCAAGGCTATCTTCTTTAGAAGTGGGCATGCTGTCCCATGAGTTGCCCAACAAACATAGGGTTTCTTAACCCCCATGTCTCTAAGCACCTCATGGCCTCCAAATCTCCCAGTGGCAGTGGAAAACTCTACAAAGCCCTCCTCCACCTCCTCAAGTAGGTCTCTATCCTAAAGTAGCCGTCTAAATGTTGTCTTCCTTCTTGTTGTAAATGTAACTTCGGAAGATATTCATTTGTATTTTTTGATAGCATACCTTATTGTAACTAGAACCTCTTAGCAGATAGAAATGGCAATAAAATCAAGATTACCATCCATGTCATTGATTATATAAGGTAGACTTTTTCTAAAATGGAAACCTTTAGAAGCTATAGTCCCTATATTTGTGGCTATATGTATAGAGTAAGTTTTCAGTTTTGTATTAACTATAATTAAAATGTATTAGAATATTATATGTTTACAAGACATTCTATGCTATGGTATTTGCAAAGGTGTATAAATAATCAAATTTAAATTATTATAAAATAAAATTCAAGATAGTTTTTATTTAAATGTAATATATGGATTTAGTTTTAAAGTAAGATTTAAAACTATTTCCAATTACTTTAAAGTTTATTTTTTTATTCATAAAGTAAATAGTAAAATAGATAAATTTACTTTCTTTTATTTAATATATAAAAAGTCAAAATAGATTTAAATTTATTATTGATTAGTAGTAATTGCAATTCAGCGTAGGGATGAGTGAACACTCTAGCATGGCTGGTAGACAGAGATCAGTGCACCAACTTGACAAGGTTGCACGAAATACACTTTAATTGCAACTTGTTAGTTTTTCACTTTGTTTAGCATAATAACATTAAACAATCTAATCACTGAAAGAAAGACAAGCACAACAAACACAAAGAACACAATATTTCTCTTGGGGAAACCACAAGGGAGAAAACCCCGGCAAAACTTCCTCAATATAGAATTCACAAGTACAAGATAAAACCCCAAGACAAAATCAACTTCTCTCCTTCACTTGTGCGAACTTCTCCCTCTCCTATGCCAACTTGAGTGATTGAGTGAGTGGTACAAATGAGCAACTCAATCTCCCATTTATACTTAACAAGGGACTTGACCTTTTTACTAATTAGGTCGGCTTGACTCACCTAACTGGGACGACCTGTACACTTTACAATAAAATATTATTTTCTAGATCTTTCCAGGCCAACCTAACAGTTAGGGTTTACATTGACTCTTTCAATGACTCTTACATTATCAATTACATCAAGGACATCTCTCGAAGGAGGAATACAATAATACAACGGACAAATATATCTAGAATAACTTCCGGAGTTACATTTCTTTAACACTCCCTCTTAACTAGGAAGGTATTTTGTAGGAAACATCGACAACATCAACAGCTATCCAACTGACTTGTGAATCTCTATATGTCGTAGGAAGTTTTTGGAACTTCATCATATGTCTGGGGTATCATCAATATAATTTGCTGGAACATCACCATCATCATCATCATCATCGTCTGCTGGAATATCACCATCACCATCATCATAATCATCTGCTGGAACATCACCATCAACATCGTCATCATCATTTGCTGGAATATCACCATCAACATCATCATCATCATCATCATCTGCTGGAATATCACCATCATCATCGTCATCATCATCTGCTTGAATATCACCACCACCACCACCACCATCATCATCATCATCTGCTGGAACATAACCATCAACATCGTCATCATCATCTGCTGGAATATCACCATCAACATCATCATCATCATCTGCTGGAACATAACCATCAGCATCGTCATCATCATCTGCTGGAATATCACCATCAGCATCATCATCATCAGCAAGAACTGCTGGAACATCAACAATCATCAGTCAACAAGTACTGGAACAACAACATCAATCATCAGTAAACAAGTACTGGAACAACAAACATCAGTAAGTAAATACTGGAACAACAACAACATCAGTCATCAGTAAACAAGTACTGGAACAACAACATCATCAGTCGGCAAGTACTGAGATAACATCACCAGTCGGCAAGTACTGGGATAACACTACCAGTCAATGTTTGAAAAATCGGAATCAGACTTGGAATCGGTCGAGGGTCAACTCGGAATCAGAATCGGAATCGGTAATGAATCGGTCATAAATCGACCGATTTGAATTTAATGAATCGGTTTACTCAAAAATACATAAAATATTTAAATTTTAAAGAAAAACAACATTTTCAAGATTTTAGGACTGTTGTTATGACCCAGACCTGTTGTTTGAACTTTTGAAGGCCAAAGAGTACCTATACTTGTTGTTTAGGGCTGCTTTCATCCACAGTACTGCCCACGATTGATTTTAAGCCTTTAAGGTGATTTTCATGACTTTTTACTGCTGCAAAGGTCATAACAAGCGCATGTTTGCTTCAAATTGTTGTACGAGGGTTTGAACAGCTTCAACCTAAGTTGCATGAAATGTGGAAACGAGGATGAAACAGGGAAACTTCGAAACAGGGGAAACGTGACCCCCCAAATTAACAAATTAGCAAAGACATTTACGAAAATGAATGTGAAATATAAATCATCAATCATACATGTCAACAAATCATTTGCCTATATTGGGATCCTATTCATCAATAACACCCTATGCCTCCCTCTAGGCTCTAGACCTTGCCTCTAACTCAAATTTCAAAGTTGATCCTCCAAGGACATTAGTCAACGGCTCAACACACTACAATTTTGATGAAACTTCCTAATCCAATCGCTAGATAAGGAGAATGGAAAATAAAAGATAAGGAGAATGTCACTTTTACGTTAAGAATTTAACATTACCATTAATATCACCAAGTACTACTGCACCATGGGGATATTGCATTGTTTTTTTTTGAGTCCGCAGGCACCCACACAAAATTCCAGACAAACCGGCCGATTTTATACATAACTCGGCTGATTAGACCGGGTACCGAATTGACCGATTCAGTGTTCAGACCGGCCGGTTCGGTGGTTTGGTACCGAACCGATTTGCAGACCAATTTGATTCGGTTCCTTATCAAACCTGTAGATCGGCCGATTCTGAAACTGATTTGGTCGATTTTTAAAACATAGCTACTAGTCGACAAGTATTGGAGTAACATCATCAGTCGGCAAGTATTGAGATAACATCACCGGTCAGGAAGTACTAGGATAACACTACCAGTTGGCAAGTATTGGAGTAACATCATCAGTCGGCAAGTACTGAGATAACATCACCAGTTGGCAAGTGTTGGGATAACACTACTAGTCAGCAAGTATTGGAGTAACATCATCAGTTGGAAAGTACTGAGATAACATCATTGGTCGGCAAGTACTGGGATAACACTACCAGTCGGCAAGTACTAGAGTAACATCACTTGGAAAGTACCGATCTTTAGTGGGTAAGTATTGGAATAACATCACCAGTCGGCAATTACTGGGATAACACTATCAGTTGGCAAGTACTGGATTAATATCATCATCACTCCCTCTTTTGAGGGAGGTCCTTTCTAGTGAAGCACGACTCATCCAATACTCACGAGTACTCGCGAGTCTGGACGAGTGGTCTTTGCAGTCGCGTAACCGCCACAAACTCGTCGACATCCCGGGTACTCGCCCAAAACCGCGAACTCGGGGGTAAACTCGACTGACTCGGCCGTGCAGGGAGAAGCTTTCCCGCGACATTTTTTCGCGCTTGTTTTCCGTTGGGGCCCGCGTTCTCTCAGTTTGGAGGGAAAATCGACAGTGCTGGTCATGGAGGAGATTGTTTGTAGTGGCTTGACCTAGTGAGTAGTGGTAGTGGAGATTCGGAGAAGCGTCGTAATACAGTGAGTCATGGAGGAGCTAGCACTGGTCGGGTCGTGTTCGTGGAGGTTGACGCGAGGAGGTCAACCCTGCAACTCGAGCGTCGGTGGAGACAAGTTAGTCCATGTTTTTTGTTTTTTTTTTACGTTTTCAATTCTACAATACAGTATTAATATAATACTGTAATACAATATTCATACAATCTGTATTACAGACTGTATACAGTCTGTAATACAGATTGTATGAATATTGTATTACAATATTAATACAGTATTGTATTAATACTGTTATACTGTATAGAAAATTGCAAATGTGTATAGCAAAATTGCAAATTGTTATTTATATTTTAATTTTTTTTATAGATTTTTTATATTTAAAATTTATTTTTAATTTTTTATATTTTATATATAATATATACTTATAATATATTACTATATAGTATCCTACTTATAGGTTGTTTTCTATTAGTTATTTTATTTATATTTTAATTTTTTATATATATTTTTTGTGAATTTTAATTAATAATTAATTTCTCTATTTTTTATTTATTTAAAATTTTATTTTTATTTTTATTTCTTATTACATAGTTTAAAGTTTCTAACATTTTTTTTTTTTTTCTAGTTTCTACTAAAACGGTTATAGGACTATTTTATAAATCAGCTGGCTAAACAGCTAAACATTTTAATTTTTTATCATATAATATTTTTTATATATTTTTTGTGAATTTTAATTAATAATTAATTTCTGTATTTTTTATTTATTTAAAATTTTTTATTACATAGTTTTAAGTTTTTAACTTTTTGTTATATAGATTTTTTATTTATATATTTTTTTATTTTAATTAATTTATGTATTTTTTATTTTTATTTTGCAATATTTTGTTTTGTTATAAGTTATAACTTAATTTTTTTTTTAAATTCTTATTTATTTATATTTTTTACTATATAGTTTTTGACATTTGTTAGATAAATTTTTATTTATCTTTTTTTGTATATATAATAATTATAAACACATTTGTATTAGACTTAGAATAAAAAAGTCTATTTCTGTAAATGAGTCTATTTCTGTATAATTATCTGGAAACAGACTTAGAAATAGACTTAGAATAATAATAATAATTATCTGGAAATGAGTCTATTTCTGTATTTTTTATTCTTTTTTTAATTCTGTTTGGTTATATTTTTTTATGTTTATACTTTATATATATTTTATTATTTCTGTTATGTAAAAAAAATGTACTATTAATTTCCAGACACACTAAAATAGTTTCATTTCCAGACTTAGAATTAGACTCTTTCCACATATATTGCATTTTGAAATTCACCCTTTTTTATATTTATGGTAAATTTCTACAATTTTGCATTTTATTTAATTCAGAAATTGTAAATTCTAATTTGAACACTTTAAGCTTTTATTTCAATATCATACACTTGCTCAAACTTCACCTCTTTACAATTTTGAAACTTGCAGCCATAATAACATCTTTTTAATTTCAGATTTTACATATATTAGTGGAGACACTAAAATAGTTTCATTTCCAGAACTTAGAATTTTTGTTTCATTTCCAAAACTTAGAGTGATTTAGCAAATAATAAAAAAAAATTAGCAAAAAAAATCAATGATTTAGCAAATAATCAAAAAAATTTAAACCCAAATTACAATTTATATTTTTTTTGCAATCCAAATTCCATGGCACGTAAGGCTAGAAGGCCTCTTGATCCGGCATGGAAATATTGTGTCAAGGTGAATCCCAATGAAGACCATAGGGTCATTTGCAACTTTTGCACCTCTCAAATGTCTGGGGGCATAAACAAGATGAAATATCATCTAGCAAGAATTGTTTGCAAAGATGCGGCAGTTTGTGAGAAATGCCCCGATGAAGTCACAGCAGAAATGGTAGCTGTTTTGGATGCCATTAGGGAACAGAGTGAAAAGAGGGCAAGATACAAGTTTGAAACTTCCATGATAGGTAGGTCTACCATGCACCACCAAATGCAAGTCCAAGTACAGGGGGGTCCACTTCAGCTGCTGCAGTAAATAGAAGTGTAACTTCTTCTTTCTTCCTTCCTCACACAACTCCAGGATCTCAACCATCCTTGGAGAGCTTCAATGAAAAGAAGAGGAAAGAGGCAGATATGGCAGTGAGAAGGTTTTGGTACCATAATAGCCTTTCATTCAACTATGCAAAGTCTTATTTTCATCAGCCCATGGTAGATGCCATTGCAGTTGTTGGCCCTGGATACAAAGCCCCCTCCTATAATCCACTTAGGGGGAGAGAGCTAGATGAGGAGCTCGAGTGTGTTAAGGAACAATTGGAGAGCATTAAAAGCTCATGGAAGTTTATAGGTTGCACAATTTTGTTTGATGGGTGGACAGATCAAAGGGGCAGAACAATCATCAATTTTGTTATAGCTTGCCCTAAAGGAACCATGTTCCTAAGCTCCATTGATGCATCCTCGCATGTAAAGGATGCAAATCTATATTTATAACTGTTGTTTGATGTTGTGGAGGAAGTCGGGGTAACAAATGTTGTCCAGGTAGTCACAGACAACGCTGCAAATTATGTGGCAGTTGGAAGGTTGCTTTCTGCAAAATACCCCACCATTTTTTGGACTCCATGTGCTGCCCATTGCATAGACTTGATGCTGGAGGACATTGGAAAGATGGAATGGGTGCAAGCAGTTGTGCAAGAGTGCAAACAAATAACCAAATTCATTTATAACCATGCTTGGGTGTTGAGCCTTATGAAGGGATACGCACAGGGTGAATTGAGTCGCCCTGCTATCACACGGTTTACCACAACCTTTCTTTCCCTCCAAAGCCTTCTGAATGAGTACCAAGCTTTGAGACGAATGGTTTGTAGCCAGGAATGAATATTTTGGAAAGGTAGCACAAAGCCAGATGCAATTGCTGTGAAGTTGTCTCTCTTAGGAGATGGTATGTGGGAGAAAGTCACTGAGATTGTCAGCTTCACTGAGCCACTTGTAAAAGTCTTGAGGATCATGGATGGAGAGAAACCTGCAATGGGATACATCTATGAGGGCATGGATAGGGCCAAAGAGGCCATCAAGACTTTCTACAAGGGGAATTCATCAAAATATCTCCCTATATGGCAAATTATTGATTCTAGGTGGGACAGGCAGCTACATTCACCATTGCATGCAGCCGGAGCATATCTCAATCCGAGCTTATTCTATCATCCAGATTCTAGCATTCAAAGAGATCAGGAGGTGATGAGAGGTGTCATGATATGCATTGAGAAGATGTTCTCGAATCCAAAAATTCAGGACAAAATCAACATGCAATGTGATATGTACAAAGAAGCAGCTAGCATGTTTGGATTCAGCTCAACCCAACGACTCAAGGACAAGAAAATGCCATGTAAGATTCAATTTGTAAAAACTAAATTGTTAGAGTTAGAACTTAGCCTGTAAATTTGTTAGTTCTATTTTTCAATTTTGGCATTGCAAAACTTGTAATCATTGTTGTTTTTAACTTTTACAACCCATTGGTGGATAGATTGTGGCTCTGAAGCACCACAATTACAAGAATTCACCATCAGTGTTCTGAGTCAACCCTGCAACGCTTCAGGATGTGAGCGCAATTGGTCGGTATTTGAGCACATCCACAGCAAAAAGAGGAACAGGTTGGAGCTTGAGAGGTTGGAAAAGTTGGTTTTCATCTACTACAACCTTCAGATGCTCACAAAGCAAATGCAACCGAAGGACCTAGATCCAATTTTATTGGATGATATTGATTTAGAGTCTGTGTGGGTTGTGGAGGAGGAGTTCCCTGATGATTTGGCTTGGCTTGATGAGGAGACTCAGGATCCCTCTAGTCTGCCATCTCAAATGGAAACTCCAAATACACCTGCTTCACAGTTGCTTCAGTCTATCGATGTTGGCACTAGCTCCTCGATGACTTATTGTAGGCGTACTCGTGGTGAGGCATGAGACTCGAGTACATGGAGACATTGTCTATTTTGGTTTTCTATTTCTGTTACGAGACTGTATTTTGAACTTGCACCAATCTGATTTTTAAATTAGTATGGTTATGATTTTGGTTTACGAACACTATGGTTTATGAACATTGTTTATGGTTATGATTTACGGTTTATGAACACTATGGTTTATGATCACTTTATGGTTTATGAACACTATGGTTTATGATCACTATTTAAATTTTGGCATACAAAAATTGATTGTGTTATGTCGTATAATCATAGTGTATGAGACAATGTTATGAATTATTGCATAAATTGTAGTTTTATAGCTTATATGGATTGGAAATGCTTTTAAACTCTTTTTTGTGCCAAAAATGTACAATATTTTTATTTTTTTCCTATTTGCCGAGTCTTGCTGAGTCTGTCTCGAGTCTTTCCCGAGTCTACGAGTCATATGCCAGCCGATTATTTGCCGTGTTTGAGTCGTGCAGCATTGGTCCTTTCAGACCACGCCAGGCTTGTCTCGAAAGTATTCAAACTTTATGCGAGACAGAGGCTTAGTCAACACATCAACAACTTGTTCCTCTGTAGGAACATACTTGGAGCTTTACAGCTCCCTTCTGCACCATATCCCAGATATAGTGAAATTTGATCTCGATATGCTTCGATCTATCATGGAATACTGGATTCTCTATCATCTTGATACAACTCTGATTGTCACAGAGAATATCAGTCACATCTATCTCTGCATCGAACAATCCCGCTAACATCTTGCGAAGCCAAACTACTTCACTACAAGATGAACATGCTGCGACATATTCAACTTCTGTTGTACTGAGAGCAACACATGGCTGCTTTCTACTGAGCCATGAGATCATACCTGATCCCAAACTAAAGCAACATCCTGAAGTGCCTTTTCTATCTTCGGCACTTCCAGCCCAATTTGAGTCTGTATATCCGTACAGTTTGAACTCAGTATCTGATGCATATCTGAGTCCATAGTCCAACGTACCTTTTAGGTACCTCATCACATGTTTTGCTGCAATCAGGTGAACATGTCTGGGCTCCACCATATACTGGCTCAAGGTGTTCATAGCAAAACATATGTCTGGTCTAGTATTGGTCAAATACATCAATGACCCAATAATCTATCTATACAACGTGACATCTACTATCTTTGATGAAGCATCATTCAAGAGCTTCAAGTTTGTCACCATTGGAGTAGTCATGGCCTTACAGTCTAACATCCCAAATCTCTTTAGGATCTCAACAGTATATTTTCCTTGACTCAGGAAAATCTCATCTGGAAACTGCCATACTTCAAGACATAGAAAATAGTTCATCATCCCAAGGTCTTTCATCTCAAATTCTGCAGCAAGCTTCTTCTTACATTCAGTGATGGGCTTGTCTTCTCCTGTCAGGAACAAATCATCCACATACAATAGCAATATCATAGGTTCATTATCTATGACTTTATAATAAAGATTAGAATTTGCTTTACTTTTGGTAAAGCCCAAGCTCACCAGGAAACCATCAGTTCTTCCATACCATGCTCTGGGTGCTTGCTTCAACTCATATAATACTTTCTTCAGTTTACATACATGTGTTATTCCTGTCATCTGTTTCAAATCCTTTTGTTGCTCGATGTATACCTCTTCTTCTATTTTTCCATTCAAGAAAGCTTTCTTTACATCCATCTGATGTAACTTCCATTTCATCGTAGCTGCCAAGGCAAAGATGGTTCTAATTGAGGTACATCTGGCCACAGGAGCAAAGGTCTCCTCATAATCAATTCCTTCCTTTTGAGAGAATCCCCGGGCTACGAATCTTGCCTTGTACTTGTCAATGCTTCCGTCTGCTGAATGTTTTGTTTTGAAGATCCATTTTGACGAAATTATTGACTTGTCCTTTGGTCTCGGTACCACATCCCAAACATCATTCTTAATTATGCATTGGTATTCTTCATTCATAACATCCGACCATTCCTTCTTCTTTACTGCATCTTCAAAACATGTAGGTTCTTCTTCAACAAGGTTACACATCAAGGCTACATAACTGGAATATGGCCTTGGTCTCTTGCTCTCTCTATTGGTTCCTTCTGGGGCACCATATCTTCCTGCATCTTGTATTATTTCTCGTACCCAAGCAGGTCTTCTCTTTCGTGGATTTTCCTCATGAGGTGTTTCCTCAGGTCTCTGAGGTTCTATCATGTCACGATCCTTTGGAGTAGGTTCCTCTTCAGTATTCCTGTCTGGTACATTATTAGTTTCTGTAACTCTAGGAGCTTCATGCTCCTCCTCATCCTCATGAGTCTTCTTAGGCTTGTTGAAAGTCGTGTTTTCATCAAATGTGACATCCTTGCTAAGCTCAATCTGGCGGTATCCTGGGATATAGATACGGTAAGCCTTTGATTGCTCACTGTAACCCGCAAATATACCCTTATTTCTTGAAGGTTCCAACTTTGATCTCTTCTCTTTTGGAATGTGAATGAATACTGGACATCCAAATATCTTTAAATGATTGACTTCAGGCCTCACACCGATAAACATATCTTCTGGGGTCTTGTTGCCAAGAGCACTGTGGGAGATTCTATTCTGTACATAGACTGTGGTTCTAGCTGCTTCATCCCATAGATGCATGGGTAGGTGTTGATCATGGATCATGGCCTTCATTGCTTCCATGATAGTTATGTTCTTCCTTTCAGCTACACCATTTTGTTGTGGATTATAGGGAATGGTAAGCTCCCTCTTAATCCCTGCTTGTTTACAGAATTCTTTGAAATCACCTGAAGTGCATTCCCCTCCATTATCTGTCCTCAGTGTCTTGATCTTCTTTTTAGAGAGGTTTTCTACAAGAGCCTTGAACTCTTTAAACTTTTCAAAACCTTCATTTTTATTTTTTAGAAAATAAATCCATGTTTTGCGAGAATAATCATCAAGAAAAGAAGCATAGTAAACATGTTAAAATAATGTAATTGCGAAAGATATTCTATTTACATTTGTCTATTGTATTATTGTATTTCTCCTTTAGGAGATGTCATTGATGTATTTGATAATGTAAGAGTCATGTAAAGAGTCAATGTAAACCCTAGGTCTTATGTCGGCCTAGAAGAATCCATAAAGGATTATTATATTATGTATTTGACTTGGCGACCCAGTCAATTAGGAGAAGTTGGCCCAGTTGGGGAAAAGGTCACCCCAACCGAAGAATATAAATAGAGGATGAGTTCCTCATTTATATTCACTCATTCACTCTCACAAGTTCGCATAGGAGAGAGAGAAGTTCGCACAAGTGGAGGAGTAGCAGATTTGTCTTGGGGTTTTCTCCCTCGTGGTTTCCCCGAGAGAAATACTGTGTTCATTGTGTTCTTGCTGTGCTTGTTATTCTTTCAGTGATAGATTGTTTAATGTTATATGCTAAACAAGTAAAAACTAACATGGTATCAGAGCAGGCCTTAAAGAAAACATTGTGCAACCTCCACAACTACAGAAGCAAGGATTTCTTATTCCGGAAGCTCCCTCCACAGATTTGTTGAAAAAGATAGTGCATCTAACTCGCCTCACTAGGGCGCATCTTTCTATCGAAGCGGATTTTCATTTTGAGAATTTTTATTTTTGGGTCCCCCACTACAGCTCGAGAGAACTAGGGCATCAAGTTTTTGGATCATCTGCTCACAAAATTTGGAAAAGGAGTACTTTGTTCAACTCACCTTGAGGAGGCGAATTTGCTCATCCAATTAGATTTCCAAAATCCCGAAGTTCGAAAATTAGGGTTTCTCTGACAAACCCTAGGTCAAGGAAGAAGTAGTTTTCAGAAGGACAACTTTTCTGGTAAGTCTCAAATCTATTCTATTTCCATATGAGGTTCTCATATTATCAAAATGACACTCAATACCAAGCTTGATGAGAAGCTTGAGGGACCTGAGAACTTCAGGGCATGGAAGTATAGAGTCATGCTGATTCTTGAAGAAGACCTCAAAAGAAATGTTTGATGCCTTGACCAACCTGTTTGAAGGAAAGAATATCAATAGGAAGATGACCTTGAGAAATCAACTCAAGGGTGTGAAGAACTTGAAGTCTGAGTCCATGCACTCATACTTCTCCAGAGTATCCCAGATAAACGAATAACTAGAAGCTATTTGAGACATGTAGAAGATGCGGAAGTTGTGATGACCACTTTGAATGGTCTTCCCAGAGATTGGGAACGATTTGTTCGAGGAATTTGTGCAAGAAAGAAATTGATCCAATTCAAACAACTATGGGAATAATGTGTACAGGAGGAAGAAAGAATAGCGGCGAGAGAGGAGAAACTAAACGACAATGAAGATAAAGCTTTGACAATCCATGCCTAAGGTGGAACGAAAAGGAAGAGTGATGTATGTACCCACTCTCCCAAAAGATCTCAAGTACATCAAAAGAACAAGAAATTCAAGAGAGACCTCTCCTTTGTTGAATGTTACTCTTGTCACAAGACATCATAAGAAGAAGAGGAGGTTTCATGCTCATGCAGCGGAAGATAGTGAAAATGATGAAGATGTCAAGACCAGAGATGATGAAGACTCCAGTGAAGAATATGTTCTAATCTCAGCACTCACTGGTTTAGTATCTCACAGGAGTGATACTTGGCTAGTGGATAGTGGAGCTTCAAAGCACATGACGGGATACAAAGAATCCCTCTCACATCTCATCCAGAAGGAATCTCCACACAAGGTAAAGCTTGGAGATGATTATCAATACCCCATAAAAGGAATGGGAGAAGCCTCTTATAAATTGGACTTTGGAAAGTCCAGGAATATGAAAGATGTACTTTATGTACTAGGTTTGAAGAAGAAACTTCTATCTATTTCTGCATTAGATAAGAAAGGTCTTCGAATTGCAGTTATAGATGGTGAAGTCCTTATGTGGCCAAAGGGGAAGACTATTGACGATGCAGTAGTCATTGGAGTAGAAGAAGGAGGACTTTACAAATTGAAGGGTCATGCAGATACAACATTCATGACCAGTACCATGAGCCCTTGTGAGCTATGGCATAGAAGACTAGCTCATGTACACTACAAAGCCTTACCAATAGTAAGTAAGGTGGTAACTGAACTACCAGAAATCCAGGTCGATCATGAAGGAGTATGCAAGGGATGTGCTCAAGGGAAGAGTACGAAGAACCCATTTCCAAGTAGCGACAACAAAGCGAAAGGTATTCTGGATATTATTCACTCAGATATCTGTGGACCTATGTCCACCACTTCTCTAAGCAGGTATGTATACTATGCTTATTTCATTGATTATTACTCCCGCAAAACATGGGTTTATTTTTTGAAGAATAAGAATGAAGTCTTTGAAAAGTTTAAAGAGTTCAAAGCTCTTTTAGAAAACCTCTCTAAGAAGAAGATAAAGATTCTAAGGTCAGATAATGGAGGGGAATATACTTCAGGTGATTTCAAAGACTTCTCTAAACAAGCAGGGATTAAGAGGGAGCTTACTGTTCCCTATAATCCACAACAAAATGGTGTAGCTGAAAGAAAGAATAGAACGATCATAGAGGCAGTAAAGGCTATGATCCATGACCAAGATTTACCCATGCATCTATGGGTAGAAGTAGCCAGAACCGTAGTTTATGTACAAAATAGAATCTCAAGTTAGTCATTTAAGAAGCCTGAAGTTAGTCATTTAAAGATATTTGGATGTCCGATGTTCATCCACATTCCAAAGGAGAAAAGATCGAAATTAGAACCTTCAAGGAAGAAGGGAATATTTGTGGGCTATAGTGAGCAATCTAAGGCTTACTGTATCTACATCCTAGGATTCCGCCAGATTAAGCTCAGCGGGGATGTTACATTTGATGAAGACACAACCTTCAACAAATCCAAGAAGACTCATGAGGACGAAGAGGAGCAAGAGGCTCCCAGAGTTACAGAAACAAATAGAGTATCAGACAAAAATATTGAAAGAGATCCTATTCTAGAGGATCATGACATGGCAAAACCTCAGAGACCTGAGGAGACACCTCATGAAGAGATTTCTCGAAAGAGAAGACGAGCTTGGGCACGCGAATGAATTCAAGATGTAGGAAAGTATGGTGCCCCAGAAGGAACCAGTAGAGAGAGCAAGAGACAAAGGCTATACTCTAGCTATGTAGCCGTGATGTGTAACCTTGTTGAAGAGGAACCAACTTGTTTTGAAGATGCAATGAAGAAGAGGAATGGCTGGATGCGATGAATGAAGAATACCAGTCCATCATCAAGAACAATGTTTGGGATGTGGTACCAAGACTAAAAGATATATCAGTTGTATTGTCAAAATGGATCTTCAAAACAAAACACTCAGCAGACGGAATCATTGAAAGTACAAGGCAAGATTTGTAGCCGGGGATTCTCGCAAAAGGAATGAATTGACTATGAGGAGACTTTTGCTCCTGTAGCGAGATATACTTCAATTAGAACCATTCTTGCCTTGGTAGCTGAGATGAAATGGAAGTTACATCTGATGGATGTAAAGACGACGTTCCTGAATGGGAAGATAGAAGAAGAAGTATATATCAAGCAGCCAAAAGGATTTGAAACAGAAGATAGAAAGTCACATGTATGCAGACTGAAGAAAGCATTGTACGGGTTAAAGCAAGCACCTAGAGCATGGTATGGAAGAATTGATAGCTTCCTGATGAGTTTGGGCTTTACCAAGATTAAAGCAAATTCTAATCTTTATTATAAGATTATGGATGATGAACCCATGATACTACTATTGTATGTAGATGATTTGTTCCTGACAGGAGAAGACAAACCCATCACCGAATGCAAGAGAAGGCTTGCAACAAAATTTGAGATGAAAGACCTTGGCATGATGCATTACTTTCTAGGTCTTGAAGTATGGCAGTTTTCATATGAGATTTTCTTGAGTCAAGGAAAATACACAGTAGAGATCCTGAAGAGATTTGGGATGTTGGATTGTAAGGCCATGACTACTCCAATGGTGACAAACCTGAAGCTTCTGAGTGATGCTTCATCAGAGATAGTAGATGTCACCATGTATAGACAGATTATTGGGTCATTGATGTACTTGACCAATACTCGACCAGATATATGTTTTGCTATAGTCAGTATATGGTGGAACCTAGGAGTGTTAACCTGATTGCAGCAAAACATGTGATGAGGTACCTAAAGGGTACATTGGATTATGGACTCAGATATGTTTAGATAGTGAGTTCGGGATGTACGAGTACACAGACTCGAATTGGGATGGAAGTGCCGAAGATAGAAAGAGCACTTCAGGATGTTGCTTTAGTTTGGGATCAGGTATGATCTCATGGATCAATAGAAAGCAACCCTGTGTTGCACTCAGTACAACGGAAGCTGAATATGTAGCAGCTTGTTCAGCTTGTAGCGAAGCAGTGTGGCTTCGCAAGATGTTGGCATGATTGTTCGATGCAGAGACTGATGCTACGGATATCCTCTGTGGGAACCAGAGTTGCATCAAGATGACAAAGAATCCCGTGTTCCATGATAGATCGAAGCACATCGAGATCAAGTTCCACTATATTCGGGATATGGTGCAGAAGGGAGTTGTGAAGCTCGAGTATGTTCCTACAGAGGAAAAAGTTGTTGATGTGCTGACTAAGCCTCTGTCTCGTGTAACGTTTGAATACTTTCGAGACAAGCTTGGTGTGGTCCAGAGGGACCTCTCTCGGAAGAGAGATTGATAGTTCCAGTTGTTAGTGAACTGATGCCTGTCTCGGGGATAGAAGATCAGTACTGGCTGACTGATAGAGTTCCTATCCAAAAGGATAGATGCATGTCCTGGGGGCAAAAGACCAGTACTGGCTGACTGATAGAGTTCCTATCCGAAAGGATTGATGCCTGTCCTGGGGGTAGAAGATCAATACTGGCTGATTGATAGAGTTCCTATCCGAAAGGATTGATGCCTGTCCTGGGGGCAGAAGATCAGTACTGGCTGACTGATAGAGTTCCTATCTGAAAGGGTAGATGCTTGTCCTGGGGGCAGAAGATTGGTACTGGCTGACTGATAGAGTTCCTATCCGAAAGGGTAGATGCCTGTCCTGGGGCCAGAAGATCAGTACTGGCTGACTGATAGAGTTCCTATCCTAAAGGATAGATGGCTGTCCTGGGGGCCGAAGATCAGTACTGGTTGACTGATAGAGTTCCTATCCGAAAGGATAGATGCCTGTCCTAGGGGCAGAAGATTTGTACTGGTTGACTGATAGAGTTCCTATCCGAAAGGATAGATGCCTGTCCTGGGGGCAGAAGATTAGTACTGGCTGACTGATAGAGTTCCTATCCGAAAGGATAGATGCCTGTCCTGGGGGCAGAAGATCAGTACTGGTTGACTGATAGAGTTCCTATTCGAAAGGATAGATGCCTGTCTTAGGGGCAGAAGATCAGTACTGGCTGACTGATAGAGTTCCTTTTTGAAAGGATAGATGTTTGTCCTGGGGGCAGAAGATCAGTACTGGCTGACTGATAGAGTTCCTATCTGCAAGGATAGATGCCTGTCCCAAGGACAGAAGATCAGTACTTGCTGACTGATAGCATTCCAGCTGATGATGTTGCTGGCGAGGATGTACTAGCAGATAGTGTTCCAACTGATGGTGTTGCTGATGATGATGTTCCAGTTGACGATGTTGCTGATCCAACAGAGGATGTTCTAGCTGATGGTTTTGTTGATGAAGATGTTCCAGCAGATGATGTTCTAGTTGACGATGTTGTTGATCCAACAAAAGATGTTCCAGCAGAGGATGATTGCTGATGATGATTCAGAGGATGTTGCTGATGGTGATATTCCAGCAGATGATGATGATATTCTAGCAGACGATGATGATGCTACTCCAGCAGATGATACCCCAGACATATGATGATCCAAAATCTTCCTACGAGATTGATAGTCTTCCCCTTTGGCCACATAAGAACTTCACCATCTACAAATGCAATTCTAAGACCTTTCTTATCTAATGTTGAAATAAAAAGAAGGTTCTTTTTCAAACCTGAAACATATAGTACTTCCTTCATGTTCATGGACTTTCCAGAGTCCAATTTGTAAGTGGTCTCTCCCATTCCTTTAATAGGATATTGGTCGTCATCTCCAAGCTTTACTTTGTGTGGAGAATCTTTCTGCATGAGATGTGAGAGAGAGTCCTTGTATCCTGTCATGTGTTTTGAGGTTCCACTGTTCACTAGCCAAGTGTCACTTCCATGAGATACTGAACTAGTGAGGGCTGAGATTAGTACATATTCTTCACTGGAATCTTCGTCTTCTCTGGTTTTGACTTCATCGTCATATTCACTATCTTCAGCTGCATGAGCATGGAATCTTTTCTTTTGCTTCTTGGATTGTTCAGATTTGAATGGACAATTTCTTGCAATGTGTCTTGTCTTGTGACAGGAGTAACATTCAATTGAGGAGAAGTCTTTCTTGACCCTCTTGTTTCTTTGAAATCTTTGAGGTCTTCTGGGAGAGTGGTCATGAGTGCGTATATCATTCTTTCTTTTTCTTCCTCCTTTGGCATGAGTTGCCAAAGCTTGATCTTCATTGTCATTTAGTTTCTCCTCTCTTATTGCTATTCTTTCTTCCTCTTGCACACATTCTTCCCATAGTTGTCTGAACTGGATTAATTTCTTCCTGGCGCATATGCCACGAATGGAAGGTTCCCAATCTCTATGAAGACCATTCAGAGTGGTCATCACAACTTCGACATCTTCTACCGTGTCTCCAATAGCTTCTAGTTGTTCTTTGATCTGAGATACTCTGGAGAAGTATGAATGCATAGTTTCAGACTTCAGGATCTTCACACCCTTGAGTTGATTTCTCAAGGTCATCTTCCTATTGATGTTCTTTCCTTCAAATAGGCTGGTCAAGGCATCGAACATTTCTTTTGGAGTCTTCTTTGAGGACACTTGAGGAATCAAGTGATCTTTGATCCTTGAGGAGTCTTCTTAGCCTTTATCATATTCTTCTTGTGTCTTTGGCCTCATCTCCTTCTAGTTCTATAAGTCCCTCTTTTATAAAACCTTCTACGTCATGTTCTTCAAGAATGAGCATGACTCTATATTTCCATGCCCTGAATTTCTCAGCGCCTTCAAGCTTCTCATCAAGCTTGGTATTGTTTGTCATTTTGATAATATGAGAACCTCAAATGGAAATAGAATAGATGTAGTGCTTACCAGTAAAGTAGTCCTTCTGAAAACTGCTTCTACCTTGACTTAGGGTTTGACAGAGAAACCCTAATTTTCCAACTTCGGGATTTTGGAAAACTAATTGGATGAAAAGATGCGCCTCCTCAAGGTGAGTTGAGCAAAGTACTCTTTCTCCTAATTCTGTGAGCAGATGTTCCAAAAACTTGATACCCTAGTACTTCGGGCTGAAGTGGTGGACACAAAAATGAAAATTCTCAGAATGAAATTTGCTTGTACAGAAAGATGTGCCCTAGTGAGGCAAGTTAGATGCACCCTCTTTTTTAGTTGATTTGTGGAGAGAGCTCCTAGAATAAGAAGCCCTAGTTTCTGCAGTTGCGGAGGCTGCACAATGTTTTCTTTCAAGCCTGCTCTGATATCATGTTAGTTTTTCACTTTGTTTAGCATATTAACATTAAACAATCTAATCACTGAAAGAAAGACGAGCACAACAAACACAAAGAACACAATATTTCTCTCGGGGAAACCACAAGGGAGAAAACTTCGGCAAAACTTCCTAAATATAGAATTCACAAGTACAAGATAAAACCCCAAGACTAAAACAACTTCTCTCCTTCACTTGTGCGAACTTCTCTCTCTCCTATGCGAACTTGAGTGAGTGAGGTGAGTGGTGCAAATGAGCAACTCAATCTCCTATTTATACTTAACAAGTGACTTGACCTTTTTACTGATTAGGTCGGCTTGACTCACCTAATTGGGCCGACCTATACACTTTACAATAAAATATTCTTTTCTAGATCTTTCCAAGCCGACCTAACAGTTAGGGTTTGCATTGACTCTTTCAATGACTCTTACATTATCAATTACATCAAGGACATCTCCCGAAGGAGGAGTACAATAATACAATAGACAAATATATCTAGAATATCTTCCGCAGTTACATTTCTTTAACACAACTTAGTTTTCTAGAGAAAAAATTCTGAGTCAACCATGTTAAAGTGTGGTTGCGAGGAAATAGGAATGTTGTTAACAACCTACGTGGCGATCATGAATGCGTGGAAGCTCCTAGTGAAGGAAACATGAAAAAAAATGTCCCCAAGTTCCCGATTTAGAGGGTAAAAGTTCCTAGTAAGTTCCCAACCATCTAGAATGGTTCCCGCTGGATTTGGAAAGTTTCCTACAAGTTCCCAAGTTCCTTGGAACGTCAGAACTTCAGAAACGAGTTTCCTAAAAGCCAAGAGAGGTTCCCGTGCTACATAAGTTTTAAGCTAAGTTGCCAGGAAACATGGGTGTGAGGACGAGTGCGGGTGCGGGTATGGGTGCGGGGACGGGGACGTCACTTTTTGAAATAGGGTACTTGGGTTCGTCGGGGTACTATATATATATATATATAAGTAGTTGTAACAAAACAATAAAATTAAAAGTTAAAAACATGCCACATGGATATTTCTTCATAATTCAATGATTCATCATTCATTCAACACTCACATTGGAACATAAAATTTGATATCAAGTGGAAGTTATATTATGATTCCATTGTCATACTACATTCAAAATTTTCCTAATGGGCTAATGGCATTTCCAGACATGAAATAGAAAATACAAAATTTAGAAAACACTCAACAATGATTTCATTCAATGATTCTCCTTGTTGTAACAGTGTAACCTTGTCGATGTATTCAACATGGAAAGCCCTTCATGGTTTCACCAAACACTGTCGCCGTGGAAATTCCTTCACCAAACACTGTCGCTGCTGAATGAAATGATTATGAGATGTTTGAATGGCAAATTATGATGTTTGAAGAGTCCGGGGATCGTAATTTTAGGTTTGGGAGGGGTGGCACTTTTCCCCCCTTCCTTTTATTTATTTCACTGCTTAAAAAATTAGGGTACATCGTCCCCTCTAAGCCAAACAAACCCATTTCTTCAAGCTGGCGTCTCGGGTTCTTCAGTCAAGAACCTGATTCGTATGGGTTCGCCAACCAAGAACCCGAACCCGAATCAGAGACGTGGGTTCGTGAACTCGGTGCGGGGACGTGAACCCTACCCCCAGGTATGTTAACCCATGCAACTAAAGTTTTAAGGTACAAAGGTGACATGACACGGAGGTGAAAAGGTCAAAGGTGGAACCGAAAGAGGTTTATGGTCCATGTAATAATCAAGAGATGTAAAGTATACTGGTATGTGCATAAAAGACTGACAACTTTCTATGTATTAAGCTACACAATATTCCTACTAACCATGCTCATTAGAATTTCAAGTACATGCAGCATAAGCAATCTAGTACAATTACCACTGTACACCATATAATCCATAAATATAATCCTCAAGGCATGCAACTGGTACTGCAAATGTAATGGCATGTAAACATCCCAGGGAAACACATGGAAACTGAAAATATGGCAACTCAGCAATCTTGAGTATCCCTGGTCTGAATAATGGCTCTGCTCAGACAAAAATAATCTCAGCCTTGATCTGCTCAGCAAAAATGAGGGTAAAACCTAAGTCACAGGGTTCGCCGAACTTGAACCTTGAGGTTCGAAGTTCGGCGAACCTCAAAAAAATTTAAAAGTTCGTTTAGGTTCGTCGAACCTAATAAGCGAACTTAATGGCGAGCTTCGAGATAAACGCGCTTGTCAAACAACTTTGTTCAGGTTCGAATTTTCAAGGTTTTTTTTTAATTTTGTTTAAAAAAACCTCCAAAACCCATCGACAATGAGTCCCGCGTTCATTTCACCTGCAACTGCAATTGAAAATCGAACCTTGTTCGACTCTACAAATGATTCTTGTCCGAGCTTAGTCTCGACCCGTGGACGACATTCAATATAGAGAGAAGCTCTAGAACCCACGAGCTAATTCATGCCGAAAAGAGGGCAATTGTCGAGCCCTTATTGCTGGAAAAAGTCGGACCACAACGTGGTGGACCATGGTGTCCGTGTGACCGGCAGCTCAGAATAGCTTTGCGGACTCTTCCATTCCGCTTTGAGTTTGTGGCACTGCGAAAAATTAAAAATATTTATTTACCCATAATAAATAAAAATCGTTTTGATTTTTTTTTAAAATGAGAGCTTTGTTGAAGTTTTTTTTAAATATTATTAAAATCAAACTTTACTCTATTAATATTAACATAGTAAATACTAACTTAGTAATAAATTTATGAATTATAAACAAATTCTTCTAAGTTTTTTTTAAATATTATTAATATTAAACTTTACTTTATTAATATTAATTTAGTAAATACTAACTTATTGACAAGTATATGACAATGCATATTCTTTTAAATTTTGAAGTTTGAAGAATCTATTCTACTTTTTTTACAATTTGCAATTCCATTATATATATATTCGAACCTAATGGCGAACCTCATTCGAACCTCATTGGAAAATTTGAACCCGAATCAAACTTAATGCTTGCCGAACCCGAACCCGAACCTTGTGACATTGGGTAAAACAACCCCATACATAATGTGGTATAACAGGAGTATTTCAGGGTTAGAAATTTAGTTGTTATTGCATGTGATTCCATCAGCAAATTCTGTCAGTGGAGAGTTTACTTGATGTGGGAGGAAATTCAACTGTTATTGGTTTAATTTGAGCTTAAGATATAGTATTAGTTCACAAAACATGCAATTCTAGCACATTAGCTGAATTTAGAGTTTACAGGATTAGTTGAGCTTTGAAAACCTTCTAACATTTACTAATTCTGCCATGGAATATGAGAAATTTAAATCAGACCTTTGTGATGAAAATGATGATTTTGTGTACAGATTACAACAATGATGCATCCTGCAGGCTGCCCTGCAGTGACCTCTATAGGAGGTAAAGGGTTGGGTTGGCTCAATACTCTTGTAATAGTGTAAGTTACCTAGAGTCCTTTAGCCTTATTTACAGACTGATGTTTTCTCAATTTCAGTTTTAATAAATTGCACATCACTGAGATTGAGGCATTATAGACATTGTGGCATTTTGAATGGTTTATATTACATTCAAATTGGTTGATGTAATATATAGATGCTGATGTTGATATTATTGAATGTGTTTTGAATTTTCCAGCCTCTTGTGCATTTTCGCAGCATATTTGCTGACTGGTATTGTGTATCGATTTTTTGTGCTTGGAATCCATGGTAAAGAGGTATCAGTTCTGTTTTTCCCTACTGTAGTAGGTTTAAGGAAATTTGCATAAATCCATTATCTTATATATTGCAACAATTATCTTATATATTGTAACAATGCAAATATTTAAGGCTCATTTCATATGCTATTTCCTTTTTTCTTATGAATGGTGCCAAGTGAAATCTGCCACAACACATGATCTAGTAATAGACCTCGTCTTGAATTTCAATCTAACATGGCATGAAGCATGGTGAAATTATGTCATTCATTTTTGATGCATGGCCTCCTAATGAAGTAAACGGTTGTTTTTTCTTAGCCATTAGAATACTCCCTTTGAGGTATGAATGTTTGAGGATATTTAAGATGTTATCCTAAAGTTTGAGCTAGTTTCTGGTAATTTTGACATCTTGGCAAATAATGCATTTTTCTAACCTTCCCTTCCCTTTTTGAAGTCCACTTCTCCCTTTCCCCTTGTTTTCTTTTCCCTTTACTGTAGGTTTGCTTTATCATTGTTGTTATTGTAGGTTTTTTTTATTAAGATAGTGGACTTTTGAGATGGTTCTAACTTCTTAATATGCCTGCATTTCTAGGTGATTCCAAATCTAGATTTTTGGCTCAGTGTACCAAGAAGAATTCAGGTTTGTGTAATCTAATTTCCCCATATTTCTCTACCTTAAAATCTTCCATTTGTGTCCACTTTTTTTTTGAATTATTGTGTTGCAGATTAATGAGTAACATCTGTTGAGTATTTTCAGTTGGTGTTAGGTTTTTTCTATGTTTCCTTACAATTGTACATCCCTAAAAGGATTTTATAACAGCTCCACAACTTCTAAACCTGGAGATTGGATATCTCAGCCTGCAAATGATCTGTTAATAAGTGTTGCAATAGATTCAACAAGGCAGAAAGAACCAGATTCTGAAACACAAGTATTTTTATTCAGTAGGGGAGATTATATATCTGAAACCTATGTCATCTAGAATGGGGAAAGGGGTATAGGTTTCTGAAATGCTATGGGTTCCAGGAATTGCATTTTCAAAATTTCAGGAAATGATGATCGTGCTTGGGTGTTGTGCCACAAATTAATGAGCCAAGGCCATGCTTGACTTTTATTTCAAATATAATGGCAGTGAACATCAAATGACACTGACCATGTAAAACTTTAATAAGAGGTTTAGATATGAGCAGCCTTCATCCACTTACTAAGTTACTCGAGGTTCCTAATATGATCACCAATTGCCTTAGACTTTAAAGAGGTTGTTGCACGCGAACAAACAAGACAGCAATTTGGTGTCGGGATAGGCTGTGACCTTAAATTAGAATATTATTATTATTATTATTATTATTATTATATGAATATGAAATTGTTGATGTAGTGCCAATGATACCATTCTATAACTCTACTCTTCCCCTTTCTCAAGGACAAAGCATGTTGAAGCATGTTAGTCCTAAAATAGTCATCGACACGGGTAATGAAGTTATTGTACTTGTAAGAAGAATGATGAGATAGTATGAGTTATGAGTTATACTGTCATAAGTCAATTAGTGCACATTTACGTGTCCTAGTGTACATATGTGTGTTGTGTCATATATGTTGGCGAATCAATGCATTCACAACATAGTTAGATCCCTTTGAAAAACTGAATTGTATCATCACCATCAACATGCAATACATGAAGGTTGTATTAAGAACACTTTCTGGCATTACCTTGTGTTCATGTGTATGAGTGAGTTATGGATGTCATGTGCACACTCACTTATAGAACTTACAACTAAATTATTGTCTTTCCAAATCGTGCAACCTGGGTGTTGAAATTCTGTGCAACATTTGGTGAAATTGTAGGGTTTGAAAGTAAAAACTTGATTGGTGACAAGTACGTGGCTTGAATAGAGTACTAAGCAAGGAAGTGACATCTAGAATACCGCAAATGAGAATGACACGTGACAATGGTGAATGCACATAAGCGAGTAATGTATGTTGTGATGGTGATGATGACCGGGTAATGGCCTTAGGATTAGAGGTTGTAAGAGAGGTACTTGGAGAGAAACTCCAACTCCAACCAAGGATTAGTGCACATGACTGGGATTTTATCATAGCACATAAAAGATGATTATAGATAAGATAAGGTACACCATAAAAGAATGATCACAAAAGTAGGTCATTGGGATTAATACTTACAATCTAGTGTATATATAATTTGGAAGTGCTAAAGCGACTTCTAAATCTATATTGAAAGTAAGAAGTGAAGGAAGGGAAAACAAAGCTAAATATATTGGTAGGAATTGTTACCCCATATATTTTATGAGGTCCTACGCTTGTGAATTTCGTCACAAGTGCTTGTGGATAGGTTGATGTAGCTGCTGGATGCCTTGGGTACTTGATGCTAGAGTTGTGGTTCATGTTGGGTTGATGCCCTAGTTGGTGATTGGTTGATGGATGTTCATGGTATATTGGTGCTAGTAGCTATGAGTTGTGATATCTCCATGACATTTTTATATTGATGTGCTCTCATATTGATGATATTGACATGCTTCAAGTATCTTTGCATAGCATTTTTCTATTGTGCTTTCATGGAATGGGAAGCCATCAACTTAGGATCTTCATAAGCTTTAAAGTGTTAATGGTTGCTCGTTGATGAAACATTTCCTATGAGATGATTATTGATGTGGTTATAGGCCTCCTAGCTAGAATGCTCTAGGTGATGATGATGCGCTTCACTCAAATGTCTCTTGCTCATAACACAAGGATCATTTTCTCATGGAGCGCCTTAGGATGTTTGGGTTATCTGGGCATCTTGGTAACATTGATTAAAGTTCTTGATGGAGTGCTAGGTTCATGTGCATGTACTTGATCACATATGGAGATTCTCTATTGGAGTGCTCTAGCTCATTTGGATTGGTTTAGACTTGGAGCTCACTTGTGGTTGGTTTTCCTTAGAGCGTCCTTGGTTCTTCTTAGCACTTGGTTGGCATCTTGGCATGGTTAGCTATCATGGTTTTTGGAACACTCTTGTTCTTGTCTCTTGGCACCTATTTTGATGGATGGTTGTACTTCATTTCTTGGTGAAGGGGCCATCTCCTTCCTCATGGAGGTGGTTGAGTATTATGGGGTCCTTGCACTTGATTTGATACCACTATCTTTGTTGATGGTCTCCTTATTCCATGGATCTAGCTTTTGCACATGTATTGGTGAGTTGACACTTGGATGTTGAGACATTTTTGGTGACATCTTAGCTTGAAGGACTATTGTTGGCATGTGGACATCATCTTGAGCCTTTCCGAGGGGCGTCCTAGTTTCGAGAGCAATTATCTTTTAACAGTGTGCCCAAAATTTTGCCATCTCAACGTAGATGTAGAGTGTCTGTGGGATTTTTGAAAAGTAGTTATAGTAGAAAATCTGATAAATAAAGAAGTTGGAATTTTCAAAACTATCTTTTAAAGAGCCGCACTGCATTTTGTCCACATGTGCTACTTGGAGGGTGCTCATTTCACTTGGAGAGTTGCACATTTCTTTGAGGAGTGTTTCCGCCTAAAACACAATTGACCACATAAAAGTCTCCCAATCACTATGTGTGTTCTTGAGGGCAACTATGAGTGTAGAACCCACTGTCGCCTCGACTCAAAACTCCTCTGTTTAGACCCTGTTACCAACTTTTTTGTACCATAGTTGGACTTTTGACGAGCCGCCATTTGATGAACATGATTTATGTTCATATCCAGTGTATCAGAAGTTCCAATTGTCATCCTTGGCCAATTTTGGCTAGTCATTTTTTTTTTCCTGCTGAAATGACCATGGCCCCATGGGGTTTGTAATAAGTGTGCTAGTAGGGTTTTGAGTGGCTCGGTTCCCCATGACTTGACTATCAACTAAGGCATTTCAGGGAGTTTTTTGCCCTTGTCAATTATGCTTTGCCTATAGCCGAGTAATAATCGACGAGGTTTTCTCTTGCTTCCTCCAAAGCTGGAATGCCCGATTTTGAAAGTCTGAGCCTTGGGGGGTTATTAGAGTCCAACTGATGTATATAAACCTACTAGACACCATGTATGTCTTAGATGGTCATTTCCTAGGTCCCTCATCCATTAAAAACAATGTCCGAATTTTTTTAACCGGATGCGTTGGATGAGTTTTATTTATTATTATTATTTTTCCAAATATTTAATTGGAAAAATCAAATTTGTAATATGTCAGTCGTTTGGGGGTGGATTTCAAAGATTGGAGGTTTAATTCCTAAGCCAAAAATCACACTTGAACCCCGAACCCACTTAGCCTAAGTTTCGAAGAGTTATTTAGCCTAATAATTAATAATTTCTTAGAAAATCAATAAAAGAGAAATTATTAATTAAAATAATAAAAAATGAATATTTTGGAGATTATCCAAATCTCTCCAAAATAAACCAAATTGAATAAAGTAAAAGGCTAAATGACATGGCACTGAGCATTCATGAAGATTCCAATCAACTCCAAGTGCATTCAGTTGAGTATACAATCACCACAAGTCAATCTCCTTCAAGAATTTCGCCCTCCTCGTGTGCAATCACGAATTGATGATTTGTTAAGGTTTTAATGGATTGGTGGTAATTGCATTAATGGTATGATGGGCGCCCTCCTAAATTAGGGGCCACAACACAAGTGAATAACTACCATCTCAAGTCTTCATTAATGGCAAGCTCCTTATGTGGATTCACGCCCTCTCTTCAACCTCATGACTTTGTGATGTGGAGTGTGCGAATTGGATGGTTGTTAATTCCAAGAAGGGAGTGGGGGGCGCCTTGCCAAGGTGGAGGCCACCTCCCCACTCTCCATTACTCCAATTTGAGTTAGCTTGTGGAGCTTCACTCCAAGCTTGATTGTGATTTGGATTTTGATTGGAGTTTGTCTCTCCATGTGGCAATTCGAATTAGGTTCAAGTGCTTCTAGTTTTTGTATAAGTTGAGGTGCCTTTGGCTCTCTAAGTGTGGTTATTTTGTGCAAGAAACCTCTGCCCATTTACAGTGTAATATTTTGCCTTTGTGCATTGTTGAATAAGATTGAGACTTTGGAGGTCAAGCTGGTGCATGCATGGTTAATGGTGTTTTGTTGAGGTAACATTGTTTCAATTTTTAATATATGCTTATCTATTGGAGTTGAATCTATCTTAGAAGGCTTGTTTTCTCAAGCACATAGGGCAAGTATTTGTGGATCAAGTTACTTGTTTATGATTAGTATTTAAATTTTTTGAAGTAGCATGCTTTAGTTGGTCTCAATACATGCTCTTTGATTTATTTTTGTGCTAACATACTAAGATCTCTCTCTTTTGTTTAAGTGTATTGTTTAACAAGTTTCAGGTAGATCTTGGAGTAAGGGATGAGCTAGTTTGCATCTTCCCCTTCTTCAAAGACCTCAAAGGCATCCTCACCCTTGAATGCTCAATGGCCTTCATTTGATCTCATCTTCATCAAAAGATCCAAAAGGAAGGGCTCGGATTCTTCTCATTTCCACCATAAAAGTTAAATCAATCTTCTCTCTGGTTACCACAAGTGGATCTCAAGCATAAGGTTTTTATCTCTTCTATTTCCACTTTTTTTTTGTTGTAAAAGATCTCAAGTCATTAAAAGTTTTATTTCAAGCTTGTCTATCTTTTACTAAGGTAGATCTAGGCTTTCTAGCCTTAGATCTATTTTTAAATCTAGATCTACTCTTCAAGTTTCACTTTCAAAATATCTAGTTTCATTCCCAAAGCTTGTAAATCCATTTTTCAAGATCTAGTTGTTTGTTTATCTTAGATCTTTTTCCTTTTACTTTGTTTTTTCAATCTTTTTACCAAGGTTTTGCCTTGAGAAGTACTTTGGGATTTGCTCTCAATTGACGCATTGTTTTGCATGCCACTTCTCTTTCCCCACTATCTCTTGTGTATTTTCAGCTAGCTGGAAATTTCAAGACTAGTGCAAAAAAGTCACTTTTTTACTCCTTTTTTGCCTGGAAAATGTGCAAATTTTCCATTTTTTAGCTTGCTGATTTTTCTGAGTTTTATGTCTTTTTTCAATTCTGGAAATTAACATAAAACAGTAAAAAATTTTAAATTTTTTATTTTTTTTCTCGAAAAACGTGCCATTTTGGCATTTTTTCAGCTTGCTGGTTTTTTGCTGATTTTGGCATTTTTCTGCTATTTTCCAATTCTAGAAATTGGCCCCAAAATTTAAAAATTTTCAATTTTTTTTCTTCTTCATTTTTTCATGATTTTCTTGAAAAATGTGCCTTTATCAGCTTGCTGATTTTTGGCAATTTTCTGCTATTTTCCAATTCTGGAAATTAGCCTAAAATATTAAAAATTTTCAAGAAATTCTTTTTTCTAAAAAGTTTCAAATTTTTTCATTGAAAAACGTGCATTTTCCACTCTTAAAAGTGAACATTTTCCAATAATTTCAAGGTCTGATTTTTTACATTATTTTTATGTTTTGGGTCATTTATTCATCTCATTTGGCTTTTCTCATCCCATTTACTTTCATCTTTTTGAATCATAAAGTCAAAATTGGTTTTCTAACACTTTAATTAGCTGTTGTTTAGAGCTCTTATCTACATGTGAACGAAAAGTAAATCAAGCAAGAAAGGAGCCAAAGGGCTAAACAAATCAAAGAAAGCAAAACCTTTTTTGACAAGTTCCCAAAAAACCAAAAGAAAAAGCATTGTAACTTATAAATATAAAGCAAGTGAGATTTCTAAGCCCCCACATCGAACTTCCCCCATTTGGGGAAGTGTGTCTTGTCTCTTGTTTATTTATTCTTTAGTTTAGTTCCTTTTTGCATTTAGAAACTAATTGCTAGTTTAGCTTCATTTTCCAAGTGATTGTTAGTTGTTCATCATTTGCTTAAGTAGTTTATTTTTTGATATAAAACCGTTTAAAGTAGAAATCTCTTGAATCTCACTATTAATGGATCAAGAGTGCTCTCTGTTGGAGAGTTGCTTTTGCTTTTGTTTTACTTACCCCCATGCTCTCCCGAGTACGGTCTTTGACCTGAAAGAGATTCTTGGGTAGATTAGATTTTACTTTCAGTACAGTACTTTAATTCCGTGCATCAGAAGACTCTTGAACCTTTGTCATGAGACAAGTCAAGAGCACTTTCTGTCGGAGAGCCATGCCATGTATGCTCTGACCAACCCTAAAAAGTTGGATTAATCAGAAACGGTGTTGGTTGCCTAATCTTGCAAGATTCAAACACAATAAAATTTTTACCCATAACCAACGAACCGACGTTGTTCGTAAAGTACTCAAAAATGGGGAACTCCTAGTGAGGGCGCCGGATAACTCAACCTGGACGCTTGTTGGTTAAATTCTCTGAACACCTAGCTTGTGAGCCAGGTCAGTCCGACATGTCTTTGAACGGGGCCACCTAGAGTACTTCTTCCGGTTAGATTTCCAAGACACCTAAAACAAGATCATCAAAATTTACAATAAAATAAACCAAGAACAATTTCAAAATGATCTCACGAACATTACTTTTGAGACTTGTATTTTCCAATATTCCCAAGCACTTATTGACTCCATTTGGCATTGGTCTTCAAAACTTACATGTATCACCTTGATTTGGACCATTTGTCCTTTATATTTGCTTAAATCATTATCTATCTTTGGATGCTTTTAATTTCCAAGTCATCATTATATATTGTTCATCTTAAGCCTTGTGTTTTATAATTGCAACGTGGATTGCTTATATTATTGTAAATCTGTGATCATCCAAAAACTCCTAAAACAACACCCATCCGCATCACCTCACCTCAAAACATCTAAAAAACACAAGAGCCTTAGAAACTCTTTGTAGGGTCTACCCCCCTTGGCTTCGTTAGGAGTTTGCCTAAACGAAGGAGCTGGGATTCAGGTGACAGTACCTGGCTCATTGCTTGCCCTCAAGGCCACACCTTCCCCACTTGTAGTGAGGGAACAACTTTCGAAAGATTTCTGCTGCTGGTGTGCATCTCGGTGGACAACAAACCCCAACTCTAAAAAAGGTCAAGGGGGGTTGTCCCTACTTACTAAGATTCTTTAATGAGTTTCTTTAAGAGTTGTAAATTATTAATGTTCAATGACAAGCATTTGTGCAGAGATGCAATAATTTTATTGACAAGCAAACATTTTTCAACAATAAACCATATATAAATGCAAGAGAGAAATAACAATTCACTAACTAGACTAGTGCCTACTTTACTTGGGTTATGGAGTCACAGATATAATAAAAGTAAGATCAATCAAATTGCATTAAACCATTTACTAATCACAATGATCGCAATATCACATTAACATATAAGAAATACTTGTATTAAATGAACAATTTAATGAATGAAAGACGCTTGAAGTGAGATTGAACCCAATTTAAATGCTTCAAAGTAAAGTACTAAAAATGAAATAACAAGTGCAGTGTTTTGCAAATGGTCCTATAAATTTTAATTGGTTTTAAGTCTCTCTTTAGCTTAGGGGAATTAATGTTTGTGCAAGAAAATTAAAGCTACTCTATGTGTGTACCTCAAGAATTTATCTCTTTCGATTTGAGAGAGACTGTTGAGTGCTCAACAAGAGAACACAAGGTTCTCAACTAGCTCCACGGGTCAACCCCAAAGCTTGGCGGGTGCTCAACAGGAGGACACTAAGTGCCACGAGGCTCCCAACAGCCTCTACCCTCTAGCTCCACTGGTCAAACTTCTTTTTCTCAATGTCTAGTTAAGATAAACTTATGAGTGCCTTGTTGAGATATTGTAACTTCAAAGAATATTATATTTGTACTTTATTATTCTGGAGATGTTTCATTCCTTCGTGAAGATCTTATTGTATATCCGGAGATGTTTATTTCTCCGTCGGAATGTGGTAACTCGGGTTATTAGACTTCCCTAGTGGGGGTCGGCCCTGTATGTGTCATGTGGGTCAAAGGGTTATTAGACCACCCTAGAGGGGTCGGCCCAGTCAGTTGTAGTGGGGTATTTAACCCATTGGTTAAATACGAGCCTACGTGTACTTGTGTAAAAGATATGTCAGAGTAGTGTATAAATAGAGGAGGTGTGTTCCTCATTTGACACACACACTCACTTGAGAGAGAGGCGCACTTGTGGAGGAGAGGTCTGCTATGGTGGAGGAGGAGATCATGTCTTTGGTTTGCATCTTTGTATATTGCTGGTCATCTATATTGAGGAAGCTTTACTGGGTTTTCTACCCCATGAGGGTTTCCCAGGATAAATCTGTGTCTCTTGTGTTTATGCTATGCTTGTTGTTTCTTCAGTGATCCTGTATATGCTATTATTGTGAAATGGAATGTAATGCTGCTATTTTTTGTCTTAGCATATTAAATATTAACATGGTATCAGAGCTAACCTGAAGGAAGGCAAGGTATGGCACTTACGACACTTGCTTTACTTACGACAATTTGAAGGTTAGGGTTTTACATAGCAAAAACCAGTCATCATGGAACTTTCGCTATAAATCCATTTATGCGAAGTTTCAGGGTCTGAAAAGTTTACAGGTCGAAGATAACATCCCCAGGTACCTTGTGTCCAAAGGGCACCTCAGATTCGTTGTACTTTATGAGTTATGATCAGTACAAGTTAGGGTTTCTGCCTCTTCCAGATCTCAGTCAAAATCAGGTAATCTTGGAAAAAAGGTCATAACTTGGGCTAGGAAGCTCCAAATGAAATTTCGTAAAAAGTGACAGGTAGTACACAGACTGTACTATCTCAAGAAACTTTTTCAGAGGCCGAAGGTGAACCAGTGGCACGTGGCATGCCGTACAAGTTCGCTCTCCTGTTTTATCCCATAAACAGGTCACGTTGCGACACTTGGCATAACTCTCTCTCAGAGAGTCCAATTGAGGTCAGACCTGTCAGGATAGAAAGATAACAGGACAAGCTATCTTAGGAAAAGTTTTCAGAGGCCGAAGTTCAAACAGTGACACGTGGCATGCCGTACAAGTTTTCTCTCCTGTTTTATCCCATAAACAGGTCACGTTGCGACACTTGGCATAACTCTCTCTTAGAAAATCCAATTGAGGTCAGACCTGTCAGGATGGAAAGATGACAGGTCAGGCTACTGCAGAAAAAGTTTTCAGACCCTGTGGAGCAAAAATTTCAGAGTTATAGCAGAAACAATCAGGTGCATATTTATGTCAAAACAGAATTATTTTTGGAGCACCTTTATTCATGGCTTCCGGAATTTAGGGTTTCGGAGAAAGTTAGAATTTTTGGAATCGGAGTCCACGGCTGAATGCTACTCAGGAAAATCGAAATTTAGAGACCAAGATCGAATTTTTTGGTTGGGTAGAAGATCGGGCTTGATCAAACCCTAGTTCAGGATTTTGATCAGAAAGATGGAAAATTAGGGCTTCAACAAAAGTTGGAATTTTTGAAGTCTGTAACCACGGCTGGAAGCTCCTCAGAAAAATAAGAGTTTAGAGCCTTGGATCGAACCTTTTGATTGGACAGAAGGGTGGGCTTCATCAAACCCTAGTTCGGGTTCCTGTCCAGAAGATCCAGAAGTTTCGAAGGCAATTTTGAGGGGTCAAATTTTGGAGATTTCAAAAGTGAAGTATGCTAGTTTGATTAGCTCAGCAAGACACATCCTTCCATCCATTCAGAAGCATGAAAGTCAAAGATTGAATTTTTAGGGTTTCTCTAGCAAGCCCTAATCAAGCTCCAAATCAAGTTTCAGGGGGAGTTGAGGCTAAGGCCTTACATAAGAAGACTACAAGAAGTCTCGACAGGTATGACTTAAGGAGGTTCAGGTATGTCTTGAAATATGATTCTTGATTAAGTTCATAATGTGTTTGTCTTCATATTATTTATTAGTACAATCTTGATTATTGTTAGAATTGTCTTATCACCCTAGTAACAGTATGAATGCATGTGAATGATCGAAGACATTCATTGATTAGGGCTATATGATTGTACTAATGCATTATGGTGTTGTGTGAGGTTGATGTTGTCTGCTAACAAGATACAGGTACATCACAAAAGACAAATCAAGTTCCATGACCATGACAACATGAAGACAAAGACTCATCCATAATATTTGTTCTACTTACGAGGTATGTATGACTTTGTTATATTATGCTTAACCTATGAGACATGCAGGTTCTAGCTCATGATCTCTAAATCATTGAAGAGATTGTTTAGGTATGTTGTACATAACTAATCCATATTTGTTTTCTTATGTCAAGTTAGAATCTTACCTTGTGTTAGGATCCCTTATATAAGTATACTTGGTATGATTGGTTATGCTTATTCATAAAGTTAGTAATCAAGGGTTTATGCATATTATGTCTCTTGTCTTGATGATTTAATTAACCAGAAGAGTACTATGATCAAACAAGAATATGCATGAGTAAAAGAAGACTTCCTTGAAACCCTGAATACTAATGATCATGACTATACATATTCAAGATTATTTAGAATTAGAATGTTTGGAGAATATACTAATGAACGTATGTTTGTGTATGAGATCATGAGGATGACACTAGTGCACACTTGAGCATGCACAGTGGTACAGAATGAATACAAGTTCAAAAGACATATAGAAGATCAAGCGGGAGGCAACCACACAAACATAAAAGATAAGTATTTGAGTTGTTATTTGAAATAGTAAATGATATTGCTTGTATGCATATTTGTATTCCTAGAATATATCATGCTGAGTGTAAACATTCATAGAGCATTGAACAGTATACTACTAATATGCATATGATTGGTAAGTTGGACAAACATTCCGTTGTTGCTTGTCTAGAATGAAACCTCTTTGCTAACATGCTGAGAGCTGTGCACACTCTCGATAGTATGTTCTGGTAGAGATGGAAGGCATCTAGATAGCCACTGTATGCATACAGGATATGGGAAAGTGTTGTGCCAAAGTATTGGTCAAAATAGTTGTATAACTATGTAAATGATATCTGTATGCATAATAGGTTATCATGTCAATATGATTTGATGATTATGAAGTATTACTAATCATGTACTTAATTTTGATTTGTAGGAAAGATCATGATGAATGATGAACACTGAACAAGCGATGGATGTTAAACAAAAAAAAAAGATTTTCAAATCAAACACACTATAGAAGGCTTGTGGCTAGAAGATTCTCTTAGAAAGAAGAAGAGAATAATGATGAGATGTTTGCTCCAAGTGGCTAGATAAGACCATTCTCTTAATGGTGTAATTAAAGAAAAAGTGTGAATCAGGTTCTGTATGGGTTCCCAGGATCGATAGTAATTGATGAGAATACATGTGAGGATTGCATCATCCTTGAACACAAGTTCTAAAGTGAGCCGTAGACAAGTGTCTCTGAGAAAGAAGAGGGATTGTATCATCCTTGAACACTTGTTCTAAAGAGAGCCGTAGATGTATGTCTTCGAAAATGAAGTCCTTGGTGGACATGAGAGGATTGGATCATCCCTGGACTTCAGTCCGAAAGAAGAGCCGTAGACGTATGTCTTCGAGAATGAAGGTCTTGGTGAACATGTGAGGGGATTGGATCATCCCTGGACTTCAGTCCGAAAGAAGAGCCGTAGACGTATGTCTTCGAGAATGAATTTCTTGGTGAACATGTGAGGGGATTGGATCACCCCTGGACTTCAGTCCGAAAGAAGAGCCGTAGACGTATGTCTTCGTGAATGAAGTTCTTGGTGAACATGTGAGGGGATTGGATCATCCCTGGACTTCAGTCCGAAAGAAGAGCCGTAGACGTATGTCTTCGTGAATGAAGTTCTTGGTGAACATGTGAGGGGATTGGATCATCCCTGGACTTCAGTCCGAAAGAAGAGCCGTAGACGTATGTCTTCGAGAATGAAGTCCTTGGTGGACGGTTGAGGATTAAGTCATCCTTGGACGTAGTCCTAAATGTACGGTGGAGGATTGAGTCATCCTTGGACGTGGTCCTAAATGTACGGTGGAGGATTGAGTCATCCTTGGACGTGGTCCTAAATGTACGGTGGAGGATTGAGTCATCCTTGGACGTGGTCCTAAATGTACGGTTGAGGATTGAGTCATCCTTGGACGTGGTCCTAAATGTACGGTTGAGGATTGAGTCATCCTTGGACGTGGTCCTAAATGTACGGTTGTGGATTAAATCATCCTTGGACAGTAAATCCAGTAATTCCGAAAGGAAGGATAGTCCTAAATGAATTGAGTGGATTAAATCATCCTTGGACAATAAATCCAGTAATTCCGAAAGGAAGGATAGTCCTAAATGAATTGAGTGGATTAAATCATACTTGGACAGTAAATCCAGTAATTCCGAAAGGAAGGATAGTCCTAAATGAATTGAGTGGATTAAATCATCCTTGGACAGTAAATCCAGTAATTCCGAAAGGAAGGATAGTCCTAAATGAATTGAGTGGATTAAATCATCCTTGGACAGTAAATCCAGTAATTCCGAAAGGAAGGATAGTCCTAAATGAATTGAGTGGATTAAATCATCCTTGGACAGTAAATCCAGTAATTCCGAAAGGAAGGATAGTCCTAAATGAATTGAGTGGATTAAATCATCCTTGGACAGTAAATCTAGTAATTCCGAAAGGAAGGATAGTCCTAAATGAGATTGAGTGGACTAATCATCCTGTAAATAGATTGGGATTGCCTCGTCCCTAGACATGGTGAGATGTCTTAAAGTGATAAGGACTAATCATCCTGTAAATAGATTGGGATTGCCTCGTCCCTAGACATGGTGAGATGTCTTAAAGTGATAAGGACTAATCATCCTGTAAATAGATTGGGATTGCCTCGTCCCTAGACATGGTGAGATGTCTTAAAGTGATAAGGACTAATCATCCTGTAAATAGATTGGGATTGCCTCGTCCCTAGACATGGTGAGATGTCTTAAAGTGATAAGGACTAATCATGCTGTAAATAGATTGGGATTGCCTCGTCCCTAGACATGGTGAGATGTCTTAAAGAGATAAGGACTAATCATCCTGTAAATAGATTGGGATTGCCTCGTCCCTAGACATGGTGAGATGTCTTAAAGTGATAAGGACTAATCATGCTGTAAATAGATTGGGATTGCCTCGTCCCTAGACATGGTGAGATGTCTTAAAGTGATAAGGACTAATCATGCTGTAAATAGATTGGGATTGCCTCGTCCCTAGACATGGTGAGGTGTCTTAAAGTGATAAGGATTGATCATCCTGTAAGTTGATCTGGATTGCATCATCCATAGACATGAGAGTTGTCTTAAACCGAGAGGGACTGATCATCCTGTAAGCGGATCAGGATTGTATCATCCTTGGACCTATGCCCTAAAGTGAGAGGGATTGATCATCCCGTAATTGGATCTTGTGTGTTGCAGGGTATGCTGCTATTGTGTATACTTGTATTGATGAGGATACTTGTATTGATGATATGTATACTTGTATTGATGAGGATACTTGTATTGATGATGTGTATACTTGTATTGATGAGGATACTTGTATTGATGAGGATACTTGTATTGATGATGTGTATACTTGTATTGATGAGGATACTTGTATTAATGATATTTATACTTGTATTGATGATGTTGTTGATCGTGATGATCTAGATGACAATGTTGTTGATCGTGATGATCTAGATGACGATGTTGTTGATCGTGATGATCTAGATGACGATGCTGCTGATCGTGTGATGACGATGCTGATGATCATGTGATGACGATGCTGATGATCGTGTGATGACGATGCTGATGATCATGTGATGACGATGCTGATGATCGTGATGCTGATGACGATACTGATGATCGTGTGATGACGATGCTGATGATCGTGAGATGATGATGCTGATGATCGTGAGGATCCAGATGTTGATGTTGCTGTAGTTGTTCGAGTGCTGCGGAAGATAAAGACTCAGTACTGAAGATGTTGATGTTCCAGTATTGAAGATGTTCCAGTAACTGCTTGAGTTACTGATGATGTTGAGAAAGCTTCCAATGATTTATAGATGTATCATGTATGATGTTGATGACTCCTTGCTTGTGCAGATGCTGTTATAATATCCTTCTCGTTAAGGGGGAGTGTTGAGATATTGTAACTTCAAAGAATATTATATTTGTACTTTATTATTCCGGAGATGTTTCATTCCTTCGTGAAGATCTTATTGTATATCCGGAGATGTTTATTCCTCCGTCGGAATGTGGTAACTCGGGTTATTAGACTTCCCTAGTGGGGGTCGGCCCTGTATGTTTCATGTGGGTCAAAGGGTTATTAGACCACCCTAGAGGGGTCGGCCCAGTCAGTTGTAGTGGGGTATTTAACCCATTGGTTAAATACGAGCCTACGTGTACTTGTGTAAAAGATATGTCAGAGTAGTGTATAAATAGAGGAGGTGTGTTCCTCATTTGACACACACACTCACTTGAGAGAGAGGCGCACTTGTGGAGGAGAGGTCTGCTATGGTGGAGGAGGAGATCATGTCTTTGGTTTGCATCTTTGTATATTGCTGGTCATCTATATTGAGGAAGCTTTACTGGGTTTTCTACCCCATGAGGGTTTCCCAGGATAAATCTGTGTCTCTTGTGTTTATGCTATGCTTGTTGTTTCTTCAGTGATCCTGTATATGCTATTATTGTGAAATGGAATGTAATGCTGCTATTTTCTGTCTTAGCATATTAAATATTAACATGCCTATTATTCTAGCCAACACTAATCTTTGCCCTTTCTTGTCATCCAGGATCGGTCGAACCTGCAAGGGGAGTGAATACGGGGCAAGATTGGGGCACGGTTTATTTGACCTTTAAAAGAATAACAAATTAAATACAATGCAAGCTAGCACGATATTGCAAGGGTGGCAAAGCCAACTCACTTGCAAGGTTTGGGCAAATAAACTGAAGAAAAAATGACTTGAAATCAAATCTACTAGCCAACACGATTTTGCATTTATGGGTAGAGCCTCTTCTCATGCAAGGTGTGGACAAACAATAATAACAAATGCAAATAAAAACATGAACTAATTCCTATCTCTTTCAATAATTGCTATGCAAGGGTGGCAAAGCCAACTCACTAGCAAGCAACGGAATGGCCAAAATAACTTAGGGAAAGAAATGCTATCTAGCCACACAACTCTCTTCCTAGTGAAGAGGAGGGGCAAACAAATTAACAAAACGAAAATAACATGAAATAAACTAACCCTAGCCCCTCTACACTTGCAATGCAAAAGTGGGCAAGCCCAACTTCTAATGCATGAAAGGGATGGCTGAATATTTAAAGAGCATTTACAAGTAATAAATAAGTAAAGAATGAAGCCCAAGAGAGTCTATAATAAGAAAAATTTCAGCCTTATTATATACAAGAAAAAAAGGTCAATAACAAGAAAATTGACCTTTTTTTGGTGAGGGACTTGAACTGACCACTCTTGGGTGATCTTTGAGCTTACTATTGACCAAATTTGGGCATTCCCTCCCCCCGTAACATCAAAAACTTGCACAAAACAACAAGCTAATATCATACAAATATGATGAAAATGAGTTTGAAATCAACCTGGAAATTTTACATATAAATTCCAAAAAATTACAAGTGCAATGTAGTATGTAAAAAAAACTTGAAAAAGACGATTTTTTACTGCAAAATAAACAAATAAAAATCTGCAAAATAGAAATGTTAGTTAGAAGATGCGAAGTCCTTCAATAGTTGTTGAACAATGGGATATCACACCCAGGAATCCCACTCTTCAAGCTGGAGTAACCTGTAACAAACTAACTTTTATTGCAAAAGGGGTCAGAAACCAAACAAAGACTTGAGAAATCATATATTCAAACTAGAAATCCATGAACTTCTCAAATGCTAAGAAGATAACCCACATAACATGTAACCAACAATATCACAATGTTATTCTCAAGCAAAACAATTTGCTTGAGATCCACAAATGCAAAATGAAACTAGAAATGAAACAATATTATCTCACAGACAAAGCCAAGGACAATATTTCCTCCAAATATTTTCTTCATTCACTTCACAAAGCTGGAAATTACAATGGCTCTCTTCTTTGGACAAGAATGGAATCAAGAGAGAAAGAAAAAAAATGAAAGAAAGCAAGAGCATGAGTGATTGTAACCCAAATGAGGAGAAAAAACCTCCTTAAATAGGAAAAGAGAGAGGGGAGAGTTCCTTTGCATGAGTGACATTTGTCACTTGGAGAGAAAGGGGGCCCATGGAAGGGGGTGCACTTCCTTGGGTTAAAAATAACAAACAATGGGGGGGAAAACCCCCCGCATTCATGTTTTATATTTCATTGCTAGGCCAAGGGGATGGAATCATGAAGGTGGGACCCTCCCTTTTGGCTTATTTCAATTTATCTCATTTCCCATGGTGAGAGAGGGTTTTCCCCTTAGGGAGAAACTTCAAAACTTGAAAAAAACTTACTTGGGGGGCCCTTTTGGCCTTTAACATTACCTTAGGGACATAACATAAACTTTGGAAACTTAACTTGGCCACTTTAAGTGACTTTAAGCACTTTTCCAAAATTTGCCTTACTAATTATTTGACAATTTTCCTGATTTCCTTGACTGACTTAGGAAAATGTGTCCAAAACCTTAGCAAGACTTGTCCGAATGACTTCAAACTTGGTCCAAGGTGTAGGGGGTCTCATGACATTTATCTTGAGTACCCATACTTCTATACAACATCCTAAATGACCATTTATCCCTCTTTTACATTACATCTTCTCGAGTTCCTTCTTAATCAAAGGGGCTAGTTTCGGGTTGACGTTCCGTAACTTTTGTCTGTAAGGTTTGGTTCCCTCCACTAGTGGGATACTATGCTCAATGATCGATTTATCATAAGTTTTTAGATCATCATATGTCTAGGCGAACACATCTTTGTATTCGCGAATCAGGTCTTCGATTCTCCTACGCTCCTCCTTGAAGGCATTCATTCCAATCCTTATCATTTTGGGAGAAACTGGTGAACCTGTATTCACCTCAATCACCTCATCAACTGGTTCGGCCCTACCCCCTCTGTACTCGTCATGTTTGCTGAAATTTTTTTCGAGCGGAAGTGACAGTTCTAGTAAGCTGGCATTGCACAGTGATTGTTCCAACAACTGGTCCTCCAAGCTGACCATAGGATCTAGGGAACTTTCCATTTCTTGCAGAAAATGCACTATCTGGGCATCATCATCGAAAACTTGCCAATAGTCCTGGTTATCGGGTATGGACGGCCTAAACAAGACCTCAACTTTGCACTTTTGCTTAATCAAAGCATCGGGGACCTCAAAGGTGCTAGCAGCCACAACCAATCCGTCTGCCAACAAATTATCCTCTCTAGGGACAACCTTAATTGAAAAGGCGTCAAATAGCTCAATGGTGTCCCACACAACATTTCTGTAGGTACGCAATCTATCATTCTTGGCAGCAAACTGATTTCTAACCTGAGAGACTATGAGATCTGAATCACCCACAACACTTAAGCACTTAATCTTACAGTCTCTGGCAACTTCAAGTCCTAGAAGAAGGGCCTCATACTTTGCCACATTGTTAGTGCAATCAAACTCCAAGCGAAATGAGTATATGGTTTCTTCGCCAGCGGGTGAAGTTATGACCACCCTAGCGCCCGCACCATGCCTGGAGCGAGCCCCATCGAAATGCATCTTCCAGATCTCACTAGATGGGAAAGGGTGTTGCCTAATGTCTTCCCAATAATTCACTAACACCATAAAGTTTCCTACCTCATCTGTTGGGCGGATTGCTTCTTCATATCGGTAATCGGGGGTCTCCACATGTTCCTTCATGAAAGGTTCATTAAGTAGGGTGATGACCTTGCTTTGCCCCATCGGGATGGTTGTGTACTTGAGATCCATTTGAATATTTCCACCCAACTTAGCAGTCCATTCTCTAGATAAAAGCATGCCCCAAACATCCGGGACGTCCAGGATGAGAACATCCATGGACATTCCGATATCAGGGTACGTAGCTAACTTTACAGGGAAATTTTCAATAACGCCAACTGCTTCTACCAGACGGGAGTCCATCCCACACACATTCCTAAAAGGCCTAGAAGGGGTCAGCTCAAGTTGTTCCATGACTCGCATCGGCATGATGTTGACCTCAGCCCCCGAATCAAGCATGCAATTGTGGAGTATTAGTTGATTCACCTCAAGGGCAACGTAGAATGGAGGACACCCATCACCGTTTCGAGAGACACTATGGATGTTTATGGGAGGGTCAAGCGCGAACTTGATTGGTTTTTGAGGCGATGTCCCTTTTGATCGTACTCCCCAGAAGGCACTGGATCTATCGTGCATCTCAGGAATCTTCAAAATTTCATTTAGAGGTATGGGCATGCTGAGTTTGGACAGAAAGCTACCCACGTCAAATTGAAAGGCATGTTGTTTCACCTTGTTAATCAGGGTGGACTTTAGGCCGAGGAATTCCATGATCCGGGCTCTGATGATCGGGATTTTGACTAACTCCTTAAACGAGACTTGAATCAAAGAGTTGGACAACTTGCCTGAAATGTTTACCTTGATGGGATCCGGACTACAGGACTCTTTGCTGGTGGTTCCCTCGGGACACGTGACTGGTCTCACCTCCTTCTTCCACACATTTTTTCCCGAAGGGGTGGCTTTTACTTCAGGTTTTGGGCTAGACCTGATCACACCTTTGGATAGAAGTGTCTCTTTCTATTGAGGATCCTCTTTCCCCCTAGTCATCATCTTAGGGTTTGACTTTGGTATCATACGTGACTCTGGGATCGATTTATCCTTGTCCTGCGATCTCTCGGGACAAGGATTTGGCTAGGATTTGTTCTTCCTTAGGATTTCGGGATTAATCTTTGTATGATCAGGATCACTTGGGCCACTTCTTTTCTTGGCTAATTGGCCCCGGGTAAGGACCTGGGCGAATGCGGTGGAACTATTATAATCTCCCTCGTAAATACGTCGATCGCGTTCCCTATTATCTTCATCTCGTTGTTTTAGCAGGACCGTGAAGTTGGTGACCAGTTCAACTAATTGAGCTAACAATTTCATGGTCACACCACATGCCATCGCGTCTTTTCCCGGAGCGGGCATAATCTCGGTCCTAGGGGAATGTTCTCTCACAGTTCCTCTGACGTGACTGATAGGTGTATCGTGTGTGGTGTCAGAACGATCTAGGCTTCGGAAGTTATAGGGATGGGTTCGGCCTCTAGTGGAGCCGTGGGGTGGAGTCGCTAGGTGAACGTGAAACCTTGTTCACCGAAGGTAAGATGTTGTGAGGGGAGAGGTGGGTGAAACAAAGTTGATGGCTGTAACAAATTATATAAATAAAAATCAGCCAACACAGAGTTTAAGTGTGAATGCGATATGATGAAAAAGAAAAAGGCAAAAAGACTCAAACTCAAAAAGACCTCGGGGTAAGCCTCTACCTCCCAGACAATGGAGCCAAAAATGTTATCACACAAACACTAGTTGCTACTGAATGTATCCTATCTGGGACGGTAGAGGTAGGAAGCTAGGCAGGTGACACCTGCAAACACTAGGTCTACTGCGTGGATGGGCAGTTGTCACTCCAGACAAGGTGTTTGTCACTTTAGACAAGGCACGTAGCCAAGTCAAGGGGGAGACCTTGCTCAACTAACCAAGGTTGAGACTCAACAAACAGACCCCAAACCCCAAAAGAAACGCGAAATAAGAAGCAAGGTGAATGCCTAAGTGTTGGAAACTTCTTCCAGCCTAGTGGATCGAGACTCTTAGTGTAATAGTGAACTCAATTAGATAATTCCAGATCTGATAATTGGTACCAAAAATGATGGAAAATGAAAGATACTAAGGCTGAAAATGTAGTATGGTCCCTGACCACACCATCTGCAACATGGTAGCTCCAACTAACATGGATGTGATAACAGTACACACATAACATCAATCCTCTAGTAGCTAAACTTATAACATTGTCATCAAATGATCAATCATCAACTACATCAACCTTCAAGTTTCAACATATAACATTTTCCATCAACAAACTCTAATAGATAATATCAACCATAAAATGAAACAAAGTATCATATTCATTACCAAAGAGTTGTAAGATGCCATCAACAATTCAAACTTCAAAGGTAGTCCCAAACTTTAAAGTTCAAAGTTAAAACTTAAACAATCATATAATGTTTAGAAAATAGGGCATAATAAATATTAAAGGCAAAGTACTATCTACTAAGCTTTCCTCTTGCCACAAGAAACTTTCATTTTCTTTTCTTGTGATCTAGGAATAGGAGTAGGAGCAGCCATAAGTGTTCGTGGAACATGAGTAGTAGCTGCATGGTGCATACACTATGTTGGATGTTGTGAAGCTAAAGGAAAAGCTCCTGCATTTGGAAACTTGTTGGTGGTTGAGGGTGGCATCCTTGTTGTATGAATCTTATGACCATCATGATCACCCAATCGTTCAGCTTCCAAGCACTCTGAAGCCATGGTTCCATCCTCCAAGTTAGCCTACTTTGGATTGTTGTTGCAAGTCAAATATGTTCCATCATTCTTGGCAACATCACAATAATGGGACATCAACCTCAAGTTGTAGTGCATATAAACCAAGCTTTCTGCCCAATCTACATTCAAGCTATTTCTATACACGTTGTGGATGAAGCTGTAAGTGCTCCAACACCTCTCTGAAGAAGAAGTGTTAACAACCTGTGAAAGCACCCTCATCGCCAATTTATGCAGATTTGTGGTAGAGGGGCCATACATGTTCCACCATTCGATAAGATTCAACTTATCTCAATCATTGGTTGCATGCATGTTAGCAAAGATTCCATGTTCACTGATGTATTGGCTCAATTTGCTTTGTACTTGAGGACACTCCTCTTCATGAAGGACCAACTTGTCTAATGCAAGCATATAGCCATTCTCCACCTCTAGGTATGTGTTTGGTTTTCTCCTAACTCCATCCCTAGGTGATGCTTTGGCCAACCAAGATGGAGAATAATGTTTTGGTGTAAAGACATGTGCTAAGTGCTGCTTTGGCCAACCAAGATATTGATTGAACATTTGGATATCTCACCTTTGACGACATGTTTATGAATATGATCATACAAGATCACATCTCTCTACTCAGCAACGTGTTTGATTTGGCCTAACATGCTATCCATCTGCTCATACACCTCCCCAATCATTGGCTGATTTGTATCGACACACCAAATCATATTATAAACGGGCTTGGTGAATTGTAGAACATACCTAACTTGTGCCCAAAACTGACCATAAAAAACAATGCCCTCTGCCTCTTGAAATTCATGTCTATCAGATGTGGTTGCAACCCTATCTTTCAAACCTTTCCATGAGTCACTTGAAACCATACTAGCTAATGCCTCTCTTACCTCCAAAAGATGCATACCTCTCTTCCCCGCAGCTCAGGTTTGATGTGGTGACATTGGCCTTACACCAAGACCATACCTCGAGCTTTAGGACTTTATCCCTTGGGTGTGAATTTCAGTGATAATAGACCTATAAACTAGTTGTTACCTCTTGAACCTTCATTCATTGTGTAAAAGTCCCAACCACAAAAATGCAACTTCAAGGGAACTTAGGAAGGCTACCCATTGTCAACATAGTATCTCTTCCCCACACTTTAGGCTAGCTCTCCTCTAGCACAAGGGGTGCTTCCTTAACAAAGGATTGCTCAATCTTAGGAAATTAGGCTCAAGGTGAAAATGAAGAGTGGATTTAGCAAAATAAAGAGTTATAGAGTTGGAAAATAATAAGGTGATTGGAGGATCAAGACTAGTGGAAAGTCCATTGGGCAAGTGGAGTCAAGAATCATCTACATACGATGATCACTTTGAGATCAAGAGTGAATACAACCCAGATGAAGAATTGATAATCACATCTATCTTGTTGTCCACTAAATGCAAAAAATGATTTGTGAAAGACCCTAATTATGGAGAAATTCAAAATATGTGTGATTGTGTATTTAACAAAGATATTATATGGTAGCTAACACTTGATTAGGATTTAAGATACAGATTAAACATCTCCGATAGTAAATACAAAGATACATGAAATAGGAATAAATCACAATGTATCTCTTCCTAACAATAGGACAATCTTCTTGATGAGGAATTATTTACCTATTGTTTCAACCCCCTTCAACACACATTTGATGCAAGTAATTTCCAGCCAAATTCTTCGACAAATGAATCCTAGCAAGCATGCCACAAGAGAAGAAGTTTTTTATTCCATTGCCTTGGAGATAATCAACAAAAGCTCAAGGGGGAGAGTTCCCCAACTCCAACAATAAATCAAAAGGAGAGAGAAAATCTTTATATAGGTTTGAGCTCTATCTCCTCAACAATAAAGAAGTCTTATTTGTGTTGATGTTATAACTATGTGAGGCATCCTCACTAGCCCAAGCCGACCTGAAATGTAAAACAAACATTAAATGTAATTTTATATTGTAAAAAGACAAGTCGGCCCAATGAAAAAGACAAGTCGACCCAGTAAGGGAATTTTGTGAAAAGTAATGTATAAATAGAAGTGTTGCCTCTCTCATTCATTCATTCTCATCAAGCAAGTTCGCTCAAGTAGAGTAATTCACATTTTCTGGGTTGGAGGAGACTTGTGGAGCAGATTTCTTGAGCATTGACTCAGTTTGTACTTTTTATCTTCTTTGTACAAAAATCTCAAAGTAAGAAAGGGTTGTTGGGTTTTTCCCGAGTTTGGGTTTTCCCAAGGTAAAGTGTTGTGTCTATTGTTTCTATGCATAGTTGTTCTTTCAATGATCCTTTTCATTGCTTATATATATTATGCTGCTATAAGTAAAAACATTAACATGGTATCAGAGCTATGCTGAAAGTAACTATTGCCAGGAACTAGGGTTTGAAGTTCTCCAACTTCCAACCATCAATTTGGTTTGATCTTACCTTCATTGAGCCCGCCTCAGCAAGGCAAATTTTTTTGTCCAAGCAGAATTTCATTCTGACAATTTTCAATTTTGACCTAATTTCTAAGGTTGCTGCAGAATTAAGGGTTTACTGTTTTTCAGTGTTCCGACCACAGATTTGGAAGAAAAGAAGGTTCATTCAACTCGCCTTAGGAGGGGGAATTCATCTGTGGAAGTGGTTTTCTCAAAATCCAAAATTCATTTTTGACCTAGCTCCTGCTAGGGTTTCTGCAGATCCAGTACCCAGTCAAAATGTCAAACATCAAGGTTGAAGATAGGCTTGATGGAGCTTCAAACTATTACTCATGGAAGTCTAGAATGCTTATTGCTCTAGAAGGAAATGATCTACTAAACTTTGCTACAGAAGGAGTGACAGAACCAGTAGAAGCTTCAGAGAAGACTCAATGGAAGAAGAATGATGCCAAGGCAAGGAAGATACTAATAGATTCAATTAAGGATCATTTGATTCCTCAGATTTCTCAGAAGAAGACAGTAAAGGAAATTTTTGACTCATTGAAGAAGTTGTTTGAGAACACAAACATTAATAGAGCTCTTGCCCTAAGGCAACAACTCTCAAGCATCAAGATGTCTAGATCAGACACCATAGCTTCATACTTCATCATGATCATAGAGACAAAAGATAAATTGGCAACAATTGGTGAAATTATTGCAGACAGAGAGTTGATCATGGTGACCTTGAATGGTCTCCCTCAATCTTGGGAGCCCTTCATCCGAAGCATATCGGGAAGATCAAAACTACCTAATTTTGAAAGACTATGGGTAGACTGTACTCAAGAAGAAACAAGACTTGTGATAAGAGGCAAGATTCAAGAACCTCATGAAGAAGATCAAGCCCTCATTACACATACCAAGAAGAAAGGAAAGAAGAACCTTAGACGAAAAGACAAAGGCAAAAGACCTAGTCCTAATCCTGATCAAAGGAAGAAGAAGGACATGTCGAAGGTTCAATGCTATAAATGCATAAAGTTTGGCCACTTCAAGAGCCAATGCAATTTCGCAGAAGAGGAAAGAACATGCCTCTGCAGCTGATGTGGATGAAGAAACTCAACCAAAGAAATTAAAGAAGACGGAAGAATTCTTCTTCATCTCAGCTTTATCAGGTATTGTTCCTACTGATAATAATGTTTGGTTGTTAGATAGTGGTGCTTCTAAGCATATGACAGGTTACAAGGAGTTTCTCTCAAACCTAGATGAGAGAGAATCACATCTAAGAGTGGTCCTTGGAGACGATGCTAGATATACAGTGAAAGGAACTGGGAGAATCTCCTTTCAGCTAGATTTTGGTGATTCTCTTCATTTGGGAGAAGTACTATATGTGCCAGGAATGAAAAGAAATCTTGTCTCTATCTCAGCACTAGAAGACAAGGGTTATAAAGTTGCATTCTCAGATGGGAAGGTTCTTACATGGCACATGAGTTGCACTATTGATTCTGCAATACTAATTGGTGTTTGTGAAGAAAGTCTATACAGATTGACAATACAACGAGTTCAAGATTTGGTACACGACTCTATCAGTTTGAGTGAGTTCTGGCATAGGAGACTCGCTCACCTGCACTATAGAGCACTTCCTCCTCTCAGGAAGATGGTTACAAGACTTCCCTTACTCCAAGTAGAAAACCATGGCATCTGCAAGGGATGTGCGCTTGGAAAGAATGCCAAGGGATCTTTTCTTAATAGTCACACCAGGTCCAAAGGAATATTAGAGTTGGTACACTTAGACTTGTATGGACCTATGTCAGTTACATCATTGGGAGGATTTTTGTACTATGTGACCTTCACAGATGATTACTCCCGGAAGACATGGATCTATTTCTTGAAGTCCAAAGAATCCAAAGAAGTTTTGAACAAGTTCAAAGAATTCAAGGCCCAGGTTGAGAACCTATCCGGAAAGAGGATAAAGATTCTAAGGTTGGATAATGGAGGAGAGTACACCTCCACAGAATTCAGTAATTTCTGTAAGGAAGCAGGAATCAAGAAGGAATACACAGTTCCTTACAACCCTCAACAAAATGAGTTTGTAGAAAGAAAGAACTGATCTATAGTTGAGGCAGTCAAAGCCATGATCCATGATCAAAATCCATCGATGTTCTTATGGGCAGAGGCCTCCAACACTGCAGTATATGTTCAGAACAAAAGTCCACACATAATACTGAAGAATACGACTCCAGAAGAGGCCTTCACAGGTGTGAAGCCAGGAGTTGGTCATCTGCGCATATTTGGATGTCCAATATACATTCACGTACCCAAGGAAAGAGAACAAAGCTAGAACCTTTAGGAAAGAAGGGTATATTTTTTGGGTATAGTGAATCATCGAAGGCATATCGAATCTACATTCTAGGTTAGAGACGGATGGAATCAGCAGAGATGTTTCCTTTGAAGAGGAGATTGCCTTCAGAAAGGCTAGAAGATCATCCTCAGACAGTGAGGAGCAAGAAGCTCCAAAAGAAACACAGTCATTACCCCCTCCCTCTTCAAAAGTTCAGAGGGAGCCCACATATCCAGTAGGTTCTATAGATCCAATGGATCTAGTTGATCTAGTAGAGCCCACAGATGTTCCTAGAGATCTTGCTATTAGCAGGAAGGGGCCTATTTGGGTTCGACAGATATTAGAGGATGCGGAAAAACATGCTGCTCCCCTAGGTACATTCAAGGAGAGCAAGAAACCTCGAAGATATTCAGGATACGTAGCACTAATGTCCCACATCATTGATTCCGAGTCCTCCAGTTACGAGGAGGTTGCCAGCCAGTAGGTTTGGAAAGATGCTACGATGGAAGAATATCAATCCATCATCAAGAATGACGTATGGGAGGTTGTGTCGAGACTTGAAGGGAAGTCAGTTGTGACTTCCAAGTGGATCTACAAGATTAAACATGCAACAGATGGGAGCATTGACAAGCACAAAGCAAGATTTGTGGTTAGAGGATTCTCACAGAAGGAGGAAGTCGACTATGACAAGACATTTGCCCTAGTTGCACAATACACGACCATCAGATCAATCATAGCTCTAGCTTCAACTATGGGATGGAAGCTACATCAGATGGATGTTAAAACAACTTTCCTCAATAGAGTAATTGAGGAAGAAGTCTACATCAAACAACTAGAGGGTTTCAATATTCATGGGAAGGAATCCCATGTATGTAGACTGAAGAAGGCCCTGTATGGTCTCAAGCAAGCACCACGAGCATGGTATGCCAGGATTGATGGATACTTGGTGAGCCTGGGATTCACTAAGAGTGAGGTAGACTCCAACCTTTACTACAAGGTTGAGGATGGAAGACCATTGATACTAGTACTGTATGTTGATGAATTATTTCTCAGAGGAGATGAGAAACTTACTGAATGGTGTAAGAAGATGCTAGCCTCTGAGTTCGAGATGAAGTATCTTGGTCCGATGCATTACTTCTTAGGTTTGGAGGTTTGGTAGAGACAGGATAAGATTTTCCTGAGCCAAGGAAAATATACCATTGATATCTTGAAGAGATTTGGTATGATGGACTGCAAGTCCATGAATACACCTATGGAGATAAACCTTAAGAAGTTGAGTGACTTAGCTTCCGAGTCAGAGTTGATAGATCCTACCATGTATAGACAGCTGATTGGTTCACTAATGTATCTAGTTAACACTAGACCAGATATCTACTTTGCAGTAATTGCTCTCAGTCAATTTATGTGTGAACCGAGACAAGTACATTGGGTTGCTGCGAAGCATGTGCTAAGATATTTGCATGGCACTGTGAAATATGGACTGAGATATGCTTCCAGGAGTGACATGAGATTGCATGGATATACAGATTCAGACTGGGCAGGAAGTGTCGTGGACAAAAAGAGTACCTCAGGGTGTTGCTTCAGTTTGGGGTTTGCAGTGATTTCCTGGTGCAGCAAGAAGCAACCCTTAGTAGCATTGAGCACTGCTGAAGCAGAGTATATTGCAGCAAGTATGGCGGCACGAGAAGTAGTATGGATTCAGAAGCTCTTTGCAGGATTGTCGAGGCAGACACTTGAGCCTACCGTGATTCACTTTGACAATCAAAGCTATGTGAAGCTGTCAGTGAACCCTGTATCTCATGACAGATCGAAGCATGTGGAAATTAAGTACCACTATATCAGAGATATGGTACAGAGGAGCAGTTCAGCTCCAATACATCCCGACGGATGAACAGATTGCGAACATTCTCACCAAGCCTCTTTCCAGAGTGAAGTTTGCATACTTCCGTGAAAGACTTGGAGTATTGGAGAATGGTTCCCTCAGTGAGAGGGAGTGCTCATAGTCTCGGACAGGCGGTCCTCGTAGACCGATAATGAACTCAGTCCAGTTTGGATAGGCGGTCCTCGTAGATCGATAATGAGTTCAGTCCAGATTGGGACAGGTGGTCCTTGTAGACCATACTGAGCGTAGCTCTGGTAGGACAGGCGGTCCTTGTAGACCGATAATGACCTCTATTCAGGACAGGCGGTCCTCGTAGACCAATAATGAACTCAATCCAGTTTGGACAAGCAGTCCTTGTAGACCGATAATGAGTTCAATCCAGTATTGAACAGGCGGTCCTTGTAGATCGACAAGGAGTTCAGTCCAGTTGACCATGATGAGCTTAGCCCAGTTAGGACTGTTCTTGTGAGGAACTTTCTCCAGTATGGAGAGGACTCTTGTATAGAGTATATTTGGATCCCTGTATGGGATATCGTCTTGAATAGACGATGTTGACCCTTTCTTATGATGAAGAGATGTACGAGTCCAGATGATGCCAAGATGTACTAGTCCAGTGGTGACGATCAAAAGATGTATGAGTCCAGATGATGCCAAGATGTATGAAGTACAGCTGTGGCGTTCAGATGATGCCCAGATATACAAGTCCAGTTGTGACGACCAGATGATGCTTGACGAGTTCCAGCGTGATGATACCTCTATAGCTAAGAGGGAGTGTTGATGTTATAGCTATGTGAGGCATCTTCACTATCCCAAGCCGACCTGAAATGTAGAACAAACATTAAATGTAATTTTATATTGTAAAAAGACAAGTCGGCCCAGTAAGGGAATTTTGTGAAAAGTAATGTATAAATAGAAGTGCTGCCTCTCTCATTTCATTCATTCTCATCAAGCAAGTTCGCTCAAGTAGAGTAATTCACATTTTCTGGGTTGGAGGAGACTTGTGGAGCAGATTTCTTGAGCATTGACTTATTTTGTACTAAAATCTCAGAGTAAGAAAGGGTTGTTGGGTTTTTCCCGAGTTTGGGTTTTCCCAGGGTAAAGTGTTGTGTCTATTGTCTCTATTGTTTTTGTGCATAGTTGTTCTTTCAGTGATCCTTTTCATTCCTTAAATATATTATGCTCCTATAAGTAAAAACAAAAACAATTTGTTTTCCTAGGTCGATTATTTACTCCAAAATTTATCGAATAATAATATAACGTGGTTTAGATCCGCTTTTCCTCCAAGGAAAATAAATAAAATAATGCTAGCTTCTAACCAACGGTCATGACAATGTGAATAAAATAGTGAGGTGGTTATCAAAGCATATGCTCCAAGGATGAGTGGATGACTAAGTGAACCAATCTAATAGTATCATTTAGATGCATGTGTAGATTATACTTTCAATATTAGGTGCTCGAAAAACAATGGAGGAGTCAGTCCACTTAGAGTAATGAATTAATGCCCAAGGAATATATCTCTAACTCAAATGAGTCAACATATTTGATTTATTTCGATATTACTCCACTATGAAAAATGGCACTAATGCATGATCAAGTGCCCAAGGAAACGAAGTCGTGCCAAAGGAGATGGCCCATATCTTGACCCAAGAGGGGCATATATGGGGTTAAATTTATATGATGAACCCAAGGGGGACATATATGGGGTTAAATGTATAGGTCATGTGGGCCCTTCATTAGGCCGGTCATTATTAAATATACATTTCATTGGGCCCTTTATTAGGTTGACTACTATTACATATACATTTAACGCCATATATGCTCCCCTTGGGGTCATATCATGTATATTGAATCCCATATATGCCACCCTTGCGATATGACAACCCCATCCACATGACTAGTCAAATAAATGTAAGCTTGGTTCCATATAATAAAAAGGTGGCTTCATTAAAGTGCCACACATCCTCCTAAACATTGGTTAACCAATCTGTGACCCATCATCATCTCCACGATGGCATGCAAGAATATATGGGCCAATAAATATAAAGGGATAACCCCACAAAAAATATACGCCATACTTGATTATGTGGGTCTTCATGCAATGACCAGTTCCTTGATAAATATACTCACCTCTATGAATAACATGATTTCATCAAGCAATGAATACCCTTATGGCATGGAATGATTTGAACTGCTCCCAAGGTGGTCCCATACATATGTGCCATCGTATATGCCAAAGCTCAATGTGATGGCCTTGTCCCATGTAATACAATACACCCAGGTGATACAAGGAGATGACTCTCCCAAATCATTGACCAGATCAGTTCAGATTACAAACACACTCATGGATTGGAGGAAATAACTTGCATAACAATACATGCAACAATGGCTTCAAGACGGATTCAACACATAAAAAATCATGCCCATAAGTTTTCATCTTTACGTCACATGTATGAAGGAGATGACCCACAATTGAAAAGTCAATTTATCTCCACATATGTGCCATTGACCTTATATCGTGACCCTTCCATTATACTCATAGGAAAAATATGATGGGGACAATCCATCGAAAGTGTAGCACCTCAACAAATTTGTCAATAAAGGGGGTGAATGCTCCATGGTAGAACCAAGCTCCTTACCTCAAGAAACTACTCTAAGTGATATAGGTTGCCACCGTAATACTAGTCATGTGGTGACATAATAAAATAGACCATGTGTAACACTCCTAATAACACCCTTATGCCATGTCACTATCAAACCTTCAACAACCATTAAGGAGCTAGCCAATAGGAATCATGTCTCATCTCGCATCATTATCATCATCATCCAACCTCTTACGGAGTTAGAACCATATGTGCAAGGAGTGATACCTTGTGAACAATATAATGTGATGCAAAATATAAGTCACATGAAGTAGCAAGCATCACAATCAACTATCCATTGACATGTTGATCATTCAACTAAGGTACACAACCATGAAGAGAGGACTGACAAAGGAGCCATAACCATTCATCACAACTGGAGAACTTAGTCACCTACAACCAAGGAAATCACACAACCAAATAGAAGCACCATTTCCAAGTCAAGCCAAATCTTGTGAATATATCATCTTGCAAACGCCTGCAATGTGTGATGAAAATCACATGTGTAGTTCTCATGCAATATGAGGGGAACATTGCCTATCCATCAAAATGATAGAAAAAAGTATAGATGCCATCATATAATAAGATGACCATCGACTAAGGATCTAGGTGTTGTATAGAAGAGAGAGAAAATGTTATATCCTACAAGCCTTGATGGTTGAGGGAAAGAGATGTGACTTATGGGAAAGAGAGGGGACCTAGGTATGAAGTCTCTTTCGTAGTTGTCAATCACTATGAAAGTGTTAATGCTTCGATGGAGAATATCCCTTGACAAGTGACAGGGGATGAGGAGGTTGGTTGTATGATCTTGAGGTGGGTGGGGGGAGGGGGATGAATGAACAAGGAAACCCTGCTATCCTTCCATCCAAGGTCGGGGGAAATGAAATATTGACAGAAGGCTAGGCTGCATGACTAAAACTGGGGTGTAGTTGGGTATTCGAGTGTACTTTGGCTCCAGGTACTTCTAGATTTGGCTTGTCTATCAATCTGGTGATGTGTGATCTGTTGTCCTGAATGACAACTCCTCATAGGCCTTTAAGATGTAGGTGAACCACTCGAAGGGGACGTTATAAAGAAATTTGAGAGGAGTCTTGTGATGTCATTGATATAGGATTTGAAGCATCTTAGACCGTTGCTTGTCACTTGTTGCCACGATCAAATTGTGCAGCTTGGAATTAAAAAGTGATGCTCTTGGATGCCTCAAGTCAAGATGGGGCATGTAAAGTCTAAGATTTGTATTTTGGGCCGCAACCGGTAAAGCTAAACTCAAAATAAATTCTACGGTAGTCGGATAGTAAACCAGACGGATTCCCCATTCCAAATAGTGAATACTCTAGTTGGGACTTTTCCTTGGGGAGAATCCCTACTATCGGCGCAAGCATTTTTCCAAGCGTCAACAATACCCTGGAAGGTAGTGCAGCTAAGGGTGGATCGGGCTCGGGATTTGGAGACTCCCTCGTAAGTAGATCATCCCAACTAGAGATTTATAGGAAACTATCACCTCTTCAACACACTGGTAGGGAGAGCAGGACACGATGGTTGGTGGCATCTCACACTCAGATCGAAAAGGAAAGGCCCTTGTAAAGGAGGATGAAGAGTGAGGTCTCAACTATCTCTGCTACGTCTAACCTTGCAAGATGAACATTCCTCCTCGATAAACCTTAAGGAAAACTCCTTGTTCCCAATAGGAATCCATGGCCATAGCTAGGCACTTTCAACAATCTCATTATGAAGTTGTTATCAAGCAGATTAGCGACATGGAATAAAGAGCTTTAACAAGGAGGGGCTTCACCTCGGCAGAGTAAGTTGACAGACAAGCGCTCAATTGGATTCTAAACATACGGTTTTCTTGAAATTGTGACGTTAAAGTGTCCAAAATGACATAGATATATTGGTTGGTGAAGTCTTTGACCACCCAAGCTATAGAAGAAAATGAATCCATAACTCAGGACTTCATACTTAGAAAGCTTGATATAGTGGAGGTGAAATATGATGCTTTAATTTGACTTCGTTGGGGTATGAAAGGAAGGGTCAGTGAGGAAAAGGTCAAGCTTCAACCCAAAGCCACCCAAGGGTAGTCAGAGGAAGACATGCAACATAATCCCTAGCATGAATATATTGTCTTGGGCTCAAACTTTGACATGGACATGGAAATGTAACCATCCCAAGCCTCTCCCCAAGTGCCATCAAGGTTTTGTTTTCTTTTGTTTATGAGCACATCTCTTATGAAGAGAGCAAAACACCTTTGGCTAGGGTATCAAAAGAAGGTGGAGAGGGAGCTCTCGAATCTTGATAAAGGCAATGGTAACACCTGCAGATCTAATAGTAGAATGGGCATTTGAAATGAGATGCATCTCTTTCTTTGGTTCTTGTAGGGGGGAGTTTGTCAATTCTTGTCAGGGCATGGTATGTGGTGATTATTCTCTATTTGGAGTCTATGAGATCCCATTTGAAAATTCCCCACAAGATCTTGAGACTCGCAAGGTTACTTGGGAGCGGGAGTGAGAAGAGAAATTTTCAAAAGCTTTTGGTTAGGAAGCGTTCCGAAAGCGTTTTTTTATATAATATATATTTTGATGCATATATGTCAACAAATGCATGTAGAATGTTGAATTAGTTATGGAAACGATAAAAACATGAAATGAACAATAATAGTTAATACCATATAACATCATTTCATCAATCATCAATCATTAATCATTTACTAGTGAATTCATCAACCATAGGTCCAGACTCCAGTATGCATGATTCCATAAGTTATAACATCAAGATTCAACCTTAAAGCTTCAAATTTTCAATATATAAACATTTTGTCATCACTAGTACTTGTAAGTTGTAACCAAAGTTACCAGGTAACCAATTACCAAACTATAGTGACATAGTCTATAACAGAGAACATCAACCATAAAATGAAAGTTGAAAGTTGAAACAATTCACGAAGCATCATATTCATTACCATAGGCAAAGAGTTATAATATGCTTTTATTCAGTCAATGACTCAATCATGCAAAGTTGCAAATAGTGAACTTCAAATTCAAAGGTAGGTTCAACTTCAAACTTCAAACGTGAAATGCCATGTAATGTTAACAAAATATACGATAATAAATATAAAAGAGTCAATAGTGCAGAAACTTGAAAGTACTGTAAACAAGAAAATACAAGAAAAGTAGATTTTATGGATGTTTCCTCTTGCCACGAGAAATTTCCATTTTCTTTTCTCGTGCTCTATGACTATGAACAATGGGAGTGGGATTATCATCCCCAGTAGCCACCAATGCTGAGCCACGTCCAAGACTCGATCTTGCATGACCCCCCCTCATTGATGCAGATGGAGGTTGTGAAGTTGAACCTCTAGGCAAAGATGGTGCATCTGGAAACAAGGTAGAAGATGGCGGTGGCATTGGTACTGCATGGTCATCCTCATCGCCCAAAAGCTCTCCCTCCAAGCACTCTAAAGCTAAGGCTCCATCCTCCAAGTTATGCTCCCCTGGATTGTTGTCCCAAGTGACGTATGATCTATCAGTTTTGGCACGCTCACAATAATGAGTCAACAACCTTAAGTTGTAATGTACATAAACCAAGCTTTCTGCTCGGTTTTCATTTAATCGGTTTCTTTTCACTTAGTGGATGAAGCTATAGGTGCTCCAACACCTTTCTGCAGAGGAACTGTTAACCACCTGTGAAAGCACTCTGACAACCAATTTATTTAAGTGTTGGCATGTTGATCCATACATGTTCCACCATTCGATAGGAGGCGCCCTATCTCGATCTCTAATTGCATGCAAAATACCAAATGGACCAACTTCACTAAGGTATTTGCTTAATTCACTGCACAATATGTCACATTCCTCTGCATTAGGGACCAACTTGTCTATAGCAGCCATGTACCCAACCTGTACCTCTGGATCTGTGTGGGGCTTTCTCCTAACCCCACCCCCAGGTGCTGGTTTGGCCAACCAAGATGGAGAATAATATTTTGGTGTTAACACATACGCTAAGGCATGCAGTGGAACGTTGAGATGTTCCCACCTTTTGACCACATGTGTGTGAATATGGTCATACAAGATGGGATCTTTCTGTTCAACAATATCTTTAATTTGGCCCAGCATGCTATCCATCTGCTCATACACCTCCCCAATCACCGGCTTATCTGTATCTGCAAACTGAATCATGTAATAAATGGGCTTTATGAAGTGCAAAACATACTTGACACTTACCCAAAATTGACCATCAAGAACTGTGTCCTCCACCTCCTGAAAATCAAGCCTGTCAGATGCGGATGTAGCCCTATCTTTCAAGACCTGCCATGACTCACTTGATACCATGCTAGCCAATGCCTCGCTTACCTTCAAAAGGCGCCTGAAAGTGAGGTAGTCGCTAGCAAATCTAGTCTTTGCTATCTTCAGTAGCTCCAACTTTGAGTGATTGCGGAAAATGCCATGGGCATTGCTATGGTTGGTTATAAATCTTATCATCTTCTTGCCCTTTTTGTACAATTCACCAATCCATTTGTATTGATTTTCCTTCAACTTAATGATGTCGTGCATCAAAAGGTTCATTGTGTGAACCAAACACCCAGACCAAAATATGTTGGGGTATTTATCTTCAATGATTGCTCCCGCTGCCTTACAATTAGTAGCATTATCGGTTATGACTTGGATGACATTGTATGGACCAATAGCTTCAATGGTTTTGAGTAGGAGTTCTGCAATGTTCATGCCGGTCTTGAATTTATCTGAGTAGTCATGGGCTGAAAGGAAGACTGCACCAGTAGCAGACACACCAAGAACATTTATCAATGGCTTGTGTAAGTTGAGATGATGGCCTTCGAAGACCAAAGTGTCAGGTAGGGATACCGTGAGTTCTCGAAAGTCTAAGCTATGTGTAGGGAAGAGACTAGATGGAAGATGTGCTCAAGGCAAAAAGGATGGGCCCTGAACTTTGCTTGAATAATGGGTTGTGGGGGATTGTGCACTTGCATTGGATGATGCGCTTGAGAAGAAGGGTTTGGACCTTCTCAATGTTGATCCAGTCATTATACAGCAAAGTCGGTCCCCAAATATTTGAGGCATAAATGACTGTAGGCCTAATAATCAAATCAAGGACATGTAGCTTGGACAAGATATCCTGAAATAGGTTTTGAAACATTGGCGCTTGTTGAGTCATGGTTGGAGGGCCTTATGCATGTTGAAAGGAGGCCCCCCTAATTGGACTCCCAAATAGATATAAGTCATTGTGATCTCAATCTCTTTTCTTTGAAAGTAGATACTAGAAATGTAGGTGAGAGAAGGTTCACATGTAGAAGATCATAACTTGGTTTTATACAAGTTGATTGTTAGTTGCTGGAGGCTACAAAGTTTGGCCAGGGCATGAATCTGTCTGTCTATACCATTAGGGAAGGAGGCCACTAGGATCAAGTCATCAACAAAATGGAGTAGGTAGATCAATACATGGTGTAGGAGGCAATTGTTATCGTCTTGAATGTGCTTGTTGAGGGAGGATTCCAACATGTCAATGTATATCCCAAGTGAGAGGGGGCATGCTGCTTAATCCCAGTGGTGCTCTAAATGAAATTAGAAAGCTTGTGCATTGTATGAATATGACCATGAACTAACTTGTAAAGTCTCATGGAGGCTGCAATGAGGGTCTTTGAAATGCCAATGTCACTAAGCCTCTCTCTAAACCATGTCAAATGCTTTCTGTGTCATGAGGCCTAAGATACAATGCCTCTATATGCTTGGAGAGAGTCATAACAATGTGTCTTCTCATGTTCATTATTTGGGCCATATATATTAAAGATCTGAAAGGGATCTACTTTTCCCATGTCCAATACAAGAATGGCCATCCAATTGAGTTTTGCATATGCCTAGCAGGTCAAGGCTTTACATGTCTCACATTGTGCCTATGCATTTCAAAGCTCTTCTAGTAGTGGTTGATTCACCTTTCATGTGCTTCCAAAATTTAGGATATAATTTCTGAAATTGGCTTTCTTCAAGTTTGGTTTCTTGCAAGAGTACGACGACCAGTTCTGTTTTGATAAGAGTCCTAATATTGTCTTGTTGCTTTTGGCTTCCTAATATCGTATAATTCCAGGAGGGTAATTTCTTTTCTTGGGTTGAGGGGTTTTACCTCAAACGCCAAAGGCTATCTGGTGCATTATTTGTGCTCCTAGAGGCTTGTTGTGGTTGGCCTCTTCCTCTCCCTTTTCTCTATTTGTTTTCTTTCCTTTTATACTCAAGGCCCAATGTTCCTCAAACCTTTGTGGTGCAGAGTTAGCATGTCTTACTCATAACAATGTCTAGGATCTCCAGATCTTGATAGATGGACCAATGGTTGATGGCCTTATCATGTTCTCAGTTGTCGTGGAGATTTTCTCTAGAATATTAGGATTCGTGAGAAGAAGAGGGGGGTTATGATGTGAAATGTTTTCTTTTGGTGACAACAATTCACCCACCTCTTTTGCCTTCCTCTGGGCATATGGATGTGTTATCATCTAAACTGTAGTTACCCCAGTGGATGTATCCATTAATGGATGGCAATAGGAAAGGGCAACTCAAAAGATGCAACCACGATCACCGCGACCTCCAATAGATGGTTGTCACGCCAGTCGAGGCAACCTTCACTTTATGTTATCTAGCCCAGACAACAAAGGGGGAGACCCGATCTACTCCCGACAAGAGAGATACAAACCAAGACACCAAATCAAGTTATTCCTAAGTGAAGTAAGGTGTATGGTTCTTCCTAGACCTTAGGATGAAGTCACAAGACAAGTGAGGGGTTCAATGAGTATAGCTTTAGTTCATTATTGATGTGAAAGTGACTTATGATTTGTGAAATAAGATCCAGGATTAAAGTACTAGTTCAATGTGAGAAAATCCACTGCCTTGGGAACCGTGTCCAATGCAGGGTAGTTTAGGGGTTGAATTGGGGCTAACTAGTACAAGTGACAAGCTTGATCATGAAGTATGATGGCATCAAAGGGTTTAGCTCACCATACAAGGGTCAAACCACAAGTTAATCTAACAATCTAGGAAAGTCGAATTGACTTGGAGAGAGACCAGTGCCTTGGAAATTGGGATAATGGAGTCAAAGTAAAGTTAACTTGTGGTTAAGGACTCCTATTGCATGAGACAAGTGGGCAATTAAAGTCTTGATGGATGAATAGGTCTAGATCTAGGTTTGACTTAAGTGGACCACAATCCCTTAAAACAAGGAATGCTATCCCCAAGGCAAGATTTGACAAGGTGACCTACTAGACCTAGGTTTTGAATTACTCCCGTTCCAAATCCACAAAAATCTCATGTACCCATGTCCTAGAAGTGGGACAACTCACTTCTCCAAGGTGGTGCGACTTTACCCAAGGAGGCTAAAAAGTGGGATAAGTGGGGTCAAGACAAGTCCAATGGCATCCAAACTTTAGATCCAAGTGGTTTAAGCAAGTGAGAGTATGGATCTACAATTTTAAGGCAATCCAATGGCTAGATCTTGAAGATACCAAGTGGTCCAAAATGGGGATTAAATCCCTTAAAATGTGGAATAGGGCCCACAAGGTAGAAATCAGAAAAGTGACAATCTGGGGGTAGGTTATTGGATGTGTAGATCATGAATCAAGCGGGATCTCAACTACCCACATACTAGATCTAGGTCAACCCACCAAACTAGGAAGTGCGCCCTTGCTTGGAGAGGCTAAATGCCTTGGGAAAAGGGTCAAATGGAGGCCAATCCTCACCAAACTATAGATCCGGGATGTCATGGATACTATAGAGGTGGGTTTTAAATATCTTACCCAAGAAGCCACTAGATCTTAGTAGATCTGAAAAAATGTAAAAATGAGGGTTTGAAGAAATAAGGGTTTTATCAATTTATGAGCTATGTCAATGGATTGGATCAAGATAAGAGAAACAAACCTGTGGATCTTACCTGGGTAACCTTGTAGATTCCTTGATGATGATGATCTATGCAAACCCGATCAATTTGAGAAGCTTTGAGGTAGTTTTCTATGCAATCGATTTAGTCCAAGAAGCCAATGCGCTCTCTCTCCTGCACAACAAATGTAAACAATATCAAATTTGATGTAATCAAGAGATAAGACTAATGCCACAAGAGAAGTAACAGAAAGATAGCATAGATCACAATGATACTAATGATAACCCCCTGATACAAGCAAATGCCAAGAAAGTCGATTTGAAGAAGCTTTGCAAAATCGCCCTTGTTGAAGTCACCCTCTTGTAGACAAGACAATGATTTCCAAAATAGATAGATCTTACCACAAATTCCAAATGCTAGGTTGCAATAGACTTTCCAATCACCATCTAAGAACACCAGATGCAAAGGAGACTGTTATCACATATATAGTAGCCGGGCTACCACACATTATTTTTCAGATTCCAGAGCACTCTTCAGCCAGTTCCTTTACATTCAGATGATGAGATGAGCATCTATCTATGGATCACTATCAGATTTTGGATAGCATATGTATTCCCCATGCCATCACTGAGTCTCAGGACACTCAGAGAGATGACCGATGTAGCCATTATACCATTTATGCAGCGCAGTCAGTAGTGCCCAGAGTTATAGTAGCAGTTTCAGAGGACAGATGATGGTTCAGAGGATGAGCATTCAGGTATATGACTCAGCAGGTATATCATGGTGTTATGGTTATATTGCTTTTATATTCATTCTTATGGTATGTCTTAGCACTTAGTGTCATGATCTAGCGATCATATAGATATGTGGACCTGGTTGATCTTATTATATATATTTTACTGTCCTTACTCAGACTTAGAAGTTCATTACTCATACTCATTGGTTTTACCCTCCCTAGGGAGAATAGAGGTGATCATTCCACCATACCTTGGCTTGCTAGTGTTGGCTCCATTATTCATTGTCTTCATCCATCCATTGCCTAACTTTTAGTCTATCACCCTGACTTACTACTTGACTAGTGGCATGGAGGATCTTTCCCCACTGTAGCCTCTGTATTGGATGAGCTTCCCTGTTTATTGTGTCTCGGCTCTGAGTTGGTGACAAAACTTACCTCTGGTGACTTGGATTGTAGGCCTAAATCATTCTGATTGGTTGTCTCGATGTTTGGCATTGGCTCGAACTCCCCCTAGTCACTTGAGATGTTGTTGGCTAAAATTGAAAGCTCATGTACTACTTATGGAAACTTATAAATTCGCCCATGGAAACTAAAAAGGGCAAGAGCGATGAACTGCTAAAAAATACTCCTCGAAGAGTATAAAAGAAAGGTCCAAAAAGCAATGATTCTTAAAAGCTATATCTAAACAATTGTTGACCTTATGTATGTATAAAAAACATGCCCTGGATGCAAGCTGCAACTAGTTGTGCTTATTAGCGCACCTGAGATCTGAAGGGTTATGGAGGCCAAAAAGGCCATGAAATGAAATTGAATGATCCTAATAAACCTGGATCAACTTGATGTAGACATGATGCCTAGGTTGAATAAGCACTCTCTAAACAACTTACCCATTTTTGAGACACCGCCATTCCCTGTGTTTTTGCTCATTCAGTATATACTATGGTGTGTATTCGCTTTCCCATATCCAAAGTGTCACAATGTTAAGTCAGTCAGTCACCCTTTAGCCTAGCCATTTTATTTGAGCCTTCACCCTTCACTAGCAAATTGATCACAACTATGAAGTGAGTATGGTCCTGAAAGTCTAGTCTGAGTCATATAAATAATTAATGACAATATATATTTGGATTTAGATCGCCAGTAATGATTACTTTGTGTTATAATTGCTATTTGAATGAGTTGTAGAGCATGCATTAACCTTTGACACTTTGCAGCAGCTTTTGATGGTAGTCTGAGTTATATTTGGTCAATATTGACCTGGTCAAACCTAGTTTGACCAAGGTCAATCACAGGACATGAGATTATTGGGCTTTGTGATGACACATGTAGATGATATATGGTCTATGTACATGTACATGCTGGTTCTATGCATCAGATATAGGTTTATGATGATGATCTATGGTTTTCAGCATTATTTGATCATTTACAGATTATTATTATTTCACCTGTTCCAGTATATTGGATATATTATATGATCATGTAGAGAGCTATATGGTGTATGAGTACACATCTTGGATAGTTTTGGACCTTCTGAGTCCAATGAGACAGTCTATTTAAAGTTCCGGGCAGTTACAGTGATGATTTAGCCTCAGTAGGCTATCCTAGTGCAGTTTTGGTCTGTCGGAGACCCTGTCAGAGCAGAGATGATTTTTATTTGGTTCACCTAGGGCGCTGATGATGGAGGGGGTGGTCCAGCCACTTGTTTTTACCATATTACCCCCCTTCCAGACACACTGGTGCCCTCACCTTGACAGCGCAGGCACTCCAGCAGATAGTTTGGGGCAGTTACACGCTTCCCGAGGCAGTTTTGGATTGGTCGAAATGGCTACAGAGGAATTCGATTTGGGCTACTGAGGCAAAGTTTTGGCATGGGATGATCAGTGATGATGAGTGGGAGGTCTTCCGCACCTTCTCCAGCAGTTTCAGCTTTATCGGGGCCCACATCCATCACTTATCGCACTTTCTGATGATTTCTGAGGTCTTTTGAGGCCTATGATTTGTCCATAGAGGCACGATTTGGTATATTGATGACTATTTTATTATTATTGTGCTATGGGGATTGACCAAGGGTGGCTAAAATTACCCCTTGGACCCACCATAAGCTTATTGTTATATTTTGTCATCATGATTTGGTGGGATTCCCTCTCCTAGGGCGATTTTGTCCACTTATGGTTATATTTTATGGTTGATCCATGTATTTTATTGTTGAGCTCATCTCAACCATTGATTAGATCTTTTGATCTTTGAATCTTAGCCACTCATGTAAAAAGTGGTTAAGATTATGGTCTCTCTCCATCTTATTTAAGGAGGGAGCCTCTCATTGTAAAATCATCTAGAGATTTTTGGCTCTTGGCTCTTGGAATAAAATTTCTATCTTTTGGAGTACATGCTTGGGTTGGAGTGGATGTTGGTTGTTTTGATTGTAAATGCTTTTGTCCATTGCACTGGAGGATCTATTGTAGCTATCTTGCATATTTGCCATATCTTTTTACAGGTGGAGAAGACTTCTTCAACAAGTGCGAATTGGTGGGGAGGCTTGCCCTTCAAGCTTGGAGGAGGATGTTTTGGGTTAAACAGGGAGTGGTTTTGTCTTTGCACCAACTATTCTTTGCTTATCTCTTTCTTGCTTGTATCTACCTTCAACATGTTAAACTGGTTGATGCTTTGCTCCTTGGTTTTGACAGGTTAGAGGGACACATATGTAGCTTGGAAAAATCGATTTGGCAAGAGGGCTTAAAAAATTCTCCATTTGATCTTTGGCAAAAGTAATCCTCATCTCAACTAGCATTCATCTCTTCATCCAGGTATGCTCCAAAGGTATGATCTTCTTCTTCTTTGAATCATCCATAATTTCTAGATCATAAAGACCCTAATTAATCAAAACCCTCATTTTGTTTTTTCTTAGATCTACTTAGATCTAGCCTTGCTTTTGAAGAGATATCAAAAATCCACCTCTATAGCATCCACCCCTAGTTGGATCTATAGTTTGGTGGTGATTGGGTTAAAATTGACACACTTTTCAAGGCAATAAAGCCCTCTTGAACCAAATCGCACTTCCTTGGAGAGGCTTGTTTGGTTAGATCTAGCACATGGGTAGGTGAGATCCCACTTGATTTGCAATCTACACACTTGATAACCTACCCCTAAAACTTTTACTTGGGTGATTTCTACCTTGTGGGCATCATTCCACATTTTAAGGGATTAAAACCCCCTTTTGAATTACTTGGCATCTTAAAACTCAGATCTAGTAAGATCTAACCCTTGGATTGACTTGATTTTCTAGATCCACATAAATCATTGCGTAAGCTACTTGGATCTACAATTTGGTGGCCATTGGACTTGATTTAACACACCTTATCCACCTTTTAGCCCTCCTTGAGCAAGGTCGCAATTCCTTGGGTGATTGAGTTTGCCCACTTTGAGGACGTGGGTAGTGGAGATTTTTGTGGATTTGGAACGGGCATACCTTGAAACCTACTACTAGAATATCATTTTGTGATGATCTGCCTTGGGGGTAGCATTCCTTGTTTCAAGGGATTGTGGTCCACTTGGGTCATTTCATGAAATCCTAGATCTAGCAAGATCCAACCACTTTATCTCAATTAACCCATTTGAATTGACCTCTTGGTGTCTCGATCTACACTTTGACATACCTTTTGACTCCATTAACCCATCCAATAAGGCACTAGTCCTCCTTAAGCAAGTCGCACTCCTTGGGAATTGTGTCAAATCTTAGATCCGGTACATGGGTATTCCTAATTTCAACTTAGATCCATAGATCTACTCATTACATATCCACTAGTACCAATTGCATCCCTTAATTTCACCTTGTGGGTCCATATTAAGCCATTTCACATATCCCAAGAAAGTAGGACCCATTTGTGTAACACATGGTACCATATCTTATCATTATAACTAATCATGTGGCCTAAATCATACATTGGTTGAAACACTAATCATTTCTCAAACCACCTTCAACCATACTTTAATTTCTAGGTCCAGACTTTGTATTCATGGCAGCACTAAAAGTTTCAGGTTTAGCCAACACAACTTTAGTGACTAGGGGAATTCACAAGGAACTCCAACTCACCATAGGTAAGTTTTGTCACCAACTTAGAGCCGAGACACAATAAACAGGGAAGCTCATCCAATACAGAGGCTACAGTGGGGAAAAGATCCTCCATGTCACTAGTCAAGTAGCAAGTCAGGGTGATAAACTAAAAGGTAGGCAATGGATGGATGAAGACAATGAATAATGGAGCCAACACTAGCAAGCCAAGGTATGGTGGAATGATCACCTCTATTCTCCCTAAGGAGGGTAAAACCGATGAGTATGAATAGTGAAGTTCTAAGTCTGAGTAGGGACAATATAATATATATAATAAGATCAACCAGGTCCACATATCTATATGATCGCCAGATCATGTTACTAAGTGCTAAGACATGCTATAAGAATAAGTAAAAAAAGCAATATAACCATAACACAATGATATACCTGCTGAGTCATATACCTGAATGCTCATCAACCTGTACCATCATCTGTCCTTTGAAACTGCTGCTGTAACTCTGGGCACTATTAACTGCTCTGTACAAATGGTATAATGGCTACATCGGTCATCTCTCTAAGTGTCCTGAGACTCAGTCATGGCATGGGGAATACAACTGCTGTCCAAAATCTGATAGTGATCCAATATAGATGCTCATCTCAGCATCTCAAATGTAAGGGAACTGGCTGAATAGTGTACTGGCATCAGAAAAATAATGTATGGTAGCTCGGCTACTATATATGTGATAACAGGATGGACATCTTTCCTTCTTTTTCAAGGGATTGATCTACAACTGGGGTTGCTACTGTTTTCCTTACTCGGTATGTTCTACGCTTCCTTCCAATTGCATTTCAGAGCTTAGAACCTCAAAGTGGTTATGGGTGGTTGGTTCTAGGTTTCTTTTAGTCGAAGATGACTGTTTATTGCTTGGTTCTTTTTTCGTGAGAGGATGTTGAGGAGCTTGTAGAGTGGGTTGTGGGTTTTCTGTCTTATTGTTCTTCTTGCAATCTTTGGAAAAGTGACTGTACTTGTGGCAAGTATTACACTTAAAAGGGAGCTGCTCTTAATCTAATTGTTAAATGCGAGACCACGCTCCGAAATTGAGCTTGACTACCTTTGACAACCCCTTTGCTAGGTCCAAATCAACACAAATGTGAGAGTTCAGTTTTGTTTTGTCAACAAATTTTCCTAGGGTATATTTTATTAAGACCAGGGATTCATTACCCCATAAGATAAGGGGAAGTTGAGGAAGACAAACCCATACCAGAAACAAAGATGGAACGTCTACATTTGGGTTAAGATATATTGGCCAAATTATTCAAGTACATGCATCTTGGGTCCCATAGCGTATGGATTGTTTCTTAAGATTGGGTCTTTATCATACTTAAGCTTGAAGAGAAGGGTGTAGAATCCATCCACTAAAGAAGGTTTGTAGGTTTCCCTTTTATCAACGGTTTCCAGTTTCTTTGAAGCCAAGCATCCATCGACTTTGGGAAAGCTCACATTCTTGTGCATTGATCAATGATTGCCTTCTTACATAACAACACCTTGTTGCATAGTAGAGGAGAGACATTAATAGACAGAATCTTTTTTTTTGGTCTCAAATTGTTGGGTCTCAAGAGGCTTGCAACTTTGATCATTTTTGATGTTAAGGTCGTAAGGGGTTGAAATGATACCACTTCCAAAGAGAAGGAGCTAGAGGGAGAGGTTGAGCTACTCCATCCACCAACTATCACCATGGGAGACCTTGTCTAGAAGCCCTAGTGCATGTCCATATCATTCATGTGTATGCACTGAGTATCATTGTTTATGTATAGGACTGCTCTTGATATATTTAAAGTAAGGATGCTTACCAAACAAGCAACTTCAAGTTGCAGTATGGCCTTGATATGCACATCAAACTCTGTCCTTCACACCTAGCTCAATCTTGGAGAGTTCATAAGTTTATTTTAGTCAACTAGTTTTCTGTTTCACCTTTTTATTATTGTGGGTCTAGAGATTAATTAAATTCATTTAAAGGTTATTTCCTCAGGTTGTTACTTTTGTAATCAAGTGAATGAATTTGAGATAAAATGTTTATAACCTCAATACGAAGGTAACAAACAATCAACATTCACTTGGTCGTGAAAGACTTGTTGAGAGGAAAGCCATCCACAAACAAAGAAGGTGTCTTGTACTTGAATTTGTGTCTAGATATCTACTTTTATTTATATCATAGCTTGTTCATGGGGCCATTTGTCGTATCTTCATCAGTACTCGCAGAATCACATTCAGTGGGTTTTTTGTCCATCTATGTATGTGCTTTGAGCCAATAGTCCATGGGATATTCCTACAATATTGTAGGCTTAATGGTTCATCCAAAGCTAACGAACAACGACTTGTATTAGGTAATGCACGCAATATCAATGAAGAAAAATACCTAATAGTGGGAAGATTTTGTTAGTTTTTCAACTTTTAATTCAATATTATCTGGGATGTGAACTGGAAGAATACCTAGCACAGCATAACACAAGAGACACAAAAGTTTTCCTCAGGGAAACCATAAAGGAGAAAACCCCGCAACTTCCTCAGAGATAGAATCGTCACCAATACCATATCACAAAATGGAAAACCCCAAAACAAGATAGTCTTCTGCAGCTCTCTCTCTTTCTCCTTTGCGAACTTGTCTTCTATCTTTCACTAATGCGAACTTGAGTGAGCGAGTGTGTGTCCAAATGAGAGAGCCTTTCTTTCTATTTATACTTTACCTTGGGGTGACCTTTTTACCCAACTGGGCCAACTTCTCTAGGAGACCTAGTAATACATTTACATTTGACTCTTTTGGGGGACTATTGCCCTGACTTACAATAGAGGCTTTTACCTCATTGACCTAGTATGACTAAGCATAATAATGACATCCCCGAGCGGAGGAAAAACATCTCCGTCGGAAAATAAAATACAATAATAATAACAATATAAAATACAAAGGAATATCTTCCGAAGTTACAATAACAACAGATTTGCTTGTGATAAACAAGAGCCATTTATCCTAGATGTCACGGGCTTTGATATTTTGTTATGATTTACTTGAAGATAGCAGGGTAGAACACACATTATTACATACATAAAATAATTAATAAACAGATATTTTATAATTAATAAATAATAGCAAATCATTTAACTAAGGGTTGCACCTCTTCATAATAATCGCCAAGGACTATTTAAACTAGCCTTGCATTGTAATTTTATCATCTATTCATTCACAATTATTCAATATATATTATTCTGCTGAAGATGGATACTATTCTTTAACATCGGGATACAGATTTTCCCATAACACCTGGATTCAGTGTTACACACATCAACAGTGAAGCTCTGTGATGGTATACACAGCACTTGCAAAGATGGTTTAATAGTGCTGAAGAGAGATATTGTGATGTCCACATGTTTCTCTTCAATAATCCATGATTGTGCAAATGTTGATGCTACAGAGCTTGAAAATTGAGCCTTGAGATAATGAATACGGATGAACTAGCAGCAGGCTATCATTTTGTAATTTGTTAGTAAAGTTGGAGGGTGGTTACTAGTGAGGCCCATTAGACCACCACTGTAGCTGTCAAGGCTTGGACTAATGCTGCATCTGGTTGTTAGTGTAGTTTTCCAAATGACGTGTCTGTTTAATTGATCGTTTTCTATGGATATATTGTTCAAATGTTATAGGTGAATCCTCACTAATTATTATTGAATTTGATTGTGAATACACACCATGGTAATTAACAACCATTATAATATTGATTAAGTAAACAATGCCTAGTTAGTGCCATTGCCTACAAAGTAGAGATTACCAGCTGCTCTTAATGGCATCTGTAATTTGGCCTTGTAGGTTTCTGTGTTTGAATGCCCTTTTTCTACCTACTAATTCCACTGTTCATGGCTTCTAATATTTTCATCTATATCTATCATTAGGATGGCAGACTATTACCTATGTTGCATTATGTCGTTCACTTTTGAGAATTTTGAAGCAAAGACTTTTCATACTGTATTGGATGATGACAAAGTCACAAAACGGTTTACTGTCATGTTCTTGTTTATGGTCCTTTATATGAGTACTTCCCTTAACTATTTTGAATAAATTAAATGTTAAATTATTGTGTGATATTCCTTATCTGTTCCATGTATGCCTTCAGATATTTTACATTGATGTACTTATTTACAAAAGTTGAAATTCTACTGATTATTTGCACATTTTTAGAGTGGATCGGAGTACATTTTGATCAGGATTGTAGGTGCCTATTACCGGGTTCGATATGGTCCTTACACACGAGTTTGATGTTTTGGAGTTACATTTTCTGAGGCCCTTTGCTTTTTATTATCGGTTCAAATTATTTCAGGTTTGGTATAAGGAATTAATCAAATATGATGATTGGGAGAGATGTAAACATGCAGAATGTAGGCATTTTTTGGCCATAGGGTGTGGCCATTTTGTTCTTTCAGTCTAAAGTTTACAACAAGAGCATCAATTGTGCTCATTTACTTCATCATTGTAACAATTCTAGTCATTATAATATAATATAAGAGACATGCTTCATCAAATGTATGGGGGATGCATGCGTATCGGAGATGCTTGTGAAATCACAAGTATTCACATTTGAAGTCTTTCGTGCTTTGAACATTTGAAATCAAAAGTTGTGAGCTTCTAACTTTTGTTGATTTTTATTCTGATTTTTTTCTGTATTACTTGTAATAATTTTCATACATGAGAGACATGATTTGAGCTTCCACGCATATAAACGAGGTAGTTGCCCATAAGTACTGACATGACATCCTTGTTCTGGCAAGGGGAATATTGGTGAGTGTACATTGATTTATTGCATGTCTACAGCTGCTCGATATTGTTGTAATTGTAATGCAATTTAGGATAACATGGATGAATAGGCTCTACAGCTGCTCGATATTGTTGTAATTGTAATGCAATTTAGGATAACATGGATGAATAGGCTCTACAGCTGCTCGATATTGTTGTAATTGTAATGCAATTTAGGATAACATGGATGAATAGGCTTAAACGTTGGATAAGCAATCACTAACATGCTATTAAAATATCTGAGGTAGTTGTCCATAGGTACTGACATGACATCCTTGTTCTGGCCAGGGAAATTCTGGTGGGTGTATATTGATTTATTGCATGTGTACAGTTGGTCGATATTGTTTTAATTGTAACGCAATTTAGGATATCTCCATCATGCATTAGATCTCTCATTACTATGGGTTAGTATGTGTAATCAATATTTCCATTAAAAATACTGTCCAATACTTTAAAAACTAAAAATTACGGAAGGAGTCTGCATTGCATCATGGATTGCTTTCCTTTACCTAGTGTACCCTAAGGAGTATTTTGCTAGTTAGTATCATTGTTTCGGAGATAATATTCAATGTCGTTTCTAGAAATTTATTTGAAGGTCCAACGAACTGATAATTGAAATTATTTCCAGAATTTTTTTCGTGTATAACAGAACATGAAACTTCAAATAATAATAATAAGAACAAAGAAGGAATGAGTTTTAAAACATTTATCACAATTTGTGTCGTTCTCCTTATTTTAGGTAGCATCAAGTCATTTGCTAGATATACAAATTTATCGATATACTGAATGAACAAAACTGGCTTGTTTTATTATAAGTAGAGGTTCGATTTTCTCAAAAATATTAATTTTCTTGAAGAGTAATCTTCTATATATGAGTTTCTACACTCACATAACTTTTTTCTTTCATTTTTTGAAGTGTTTTGGCATTTTTTACTTATGATATAACTATGAGGGATGTTTTACAATAATTTTTTTTAAGTTATTTGTTTCAAGTTTTTATATGCAAGTGTTAGCTTTTGGGGTTACTCCGAAAGTGTTTATACCATGTTTGAGGGTGCTTTATGAATGTGGGGTGCATGGTGTATGGTTAACCTTTGATTGATTTTTGATGGTCTTGTACATTGGAGGTGGCTTACTCATTGGTTGCTAGACATCATGTAGATGCTTGGTTGACATTCTTACATAGAGCATTGGAGACAACTTGGTGACATTCTACATACTAGCCACATGGAGATGCTAGTTGCTTGGAGAACACTAGTTGCTTGGAGAACACTATGCATTAGAGCGTTGTCATTCCAAAGGAGTGTGTTGAACCCTAAACAACATTGGGTTGCTTGGATGCTTTTAGGTGGTCTTGGAGTTGATTTGCGGACCCTTGGGCCGCGGTAATGATAATGTAGGTGGAGTGGGCTTAGAGGAGTGTTGTCCGCCGAGATGCACACCAGCAGCAGAAATCTTTTGAAAGTTGTTCCCTCACTAGAAGTGCGGAAGTTGTGGCCTTGGAGGCAAGCAATGAGCCAGGTACTGTCACCTGAATCTCAGCTCCTCCGTTTAGGCAAACTCCTAACGAAGCCAAGGGAGGTTGTCCCTAACAAAGAATTGTCTATGGCTCTATGTTTTTAAAGTGTTTTTTGGTGATGTGATGCAGATGGGTGTTTAGGAGTTTTTTTGAATGATCACAAATTTATAATGATAAAATAAAATAACCACAAGATAATTGCAAGATTACGAGATTGAAAATACAACTTCTTGATAATTTAAAGCAAAACAACCATATGATACCGAAAGATAAGACAAATAACAAATAATCAGTGAAAAGGACCAATGCCTTATGGAGTCAAAACTGAAGTGCTTGGGTTGCTTGATACAAGAGTTCATAAAATGGTAGTGTTTGTGAGATCTGTTGTGCAAATGTTCTTGGTTTATTTTATTATAAATTTTGAGTAATCTTGTTTTAGGTGAAGGGGTATTTCCAACCGAAACACGATGTCCTGGTAATCTAATCGGAAGAACTACTCTAGGTGGCCCTGTTCAAGGACATGTCGGGTCGGCATGGATCACAGTGAGGCATTCAATAACTAACCAACCACTGTGTCCGAGGTTGGGCTATCCGGTGCCCCCACTAGGAGTTCCCCACTTTTGAGTACTTTACGACAAACAACGTCGGTTCGTTGGTTATGGGGGTAATGATTTTATTATGGTTTGAACTTGCAAGATTAGGCAACCAATACCGTTTATGAGTATTCCAACTTTTTAGGGTTGGGTAGAGCGTACGCGGCAAGGAGAAAACGAATAAATTCAAAATTTTAAGGGGGCGTGAGTTGAAAGTGTTTTAACTTAGAGCATAAAACAAACCTCTCTGACAGAGAGTGCTCTTGACTTGTCTTATCATAGAGGTTCAAGAGACTTATCTAATCTATATGCAAATGCAGAAATGCAACAATATGCTCTCCGATAGAGAGTGCTCTTGACTTGTCTTATGACAAAGTTCAAGAGACTTTGGTTCCTTTTAGAGATCAAGCAAACTAAACAAGGAACACACAATGGTAGCTCAATAAATAAAAATGGAAGACTAACTAGCAATTAGTGTTGAAAATGAAATCTAAACTAACAATTAGTATTCTACTTGCAAAATTGAACTAAGCTAGCAATTAGTTTATAAGTGCAAGAATGGAAAACTAATCTAAACAAAAATAAATCCTCAGCTAAAGATCAAACCAATCAAGGAACACTACAAACTTCCCCAAATGCGGGAAGTTGGTTGTGGGGGATTAAAAACCCCACTTATGAACTTTATTAATCAAGTACAATGCTTTTTTGGATTTGCAACCTTTGAGAGAGAACTTGGAAAAAGAAAAATAGAAGAAGCTAATAAGCTTTTGAGAGCTTTTACAAAAGGAGAATAGTTATGGTTTTGTCTTCTTGGTTCAAATCTTCTCTTTGGGTTTGATCTCTTCTTGGTTTGGATCTTCTTTGTTTCTTGCTTCTTCTTGGTTTTCTCTTCAAGTCTTCTTGATCTTTGGGCTTGCTTGCTTGATTTCCTCTTTAAGCACCTATAACTCACCAAAAAAAATCTAAAATGCCCATTAATGTTAATCAAATAAAACAAATTCAAACTAACAAGTCTAAAATCTAAGTATGGGATCTAAATGCTATATGCAAGATTAACAAAAATGAAAACTAGCTAAGATGATATGCATTAACTTCTAGTTATGAGATCTAAAAACAAAAGAAATCTAGCTAAGACTAAGATCTAAGCAACTCAAACCAGCAAAGAAGGAAAGGTAGAAGGAGAGGAGGAAGATCAAAGGAAACGAAAGCTAGAAGGAATGAGGATAGAAAATGAAAGGAGAAGGGGGAATCTAGGGTAGGACGAAAGGAAGAGAAGGGAGCTTGAAGAAAACGAGAGCAATTTGAGAAGGAAAGAAAACGAGAAGGAAGGAGAGAGGGTAGAATATTTGGAAGGAGGGAGACAAAAAACGAGAGCTAGGATGAGGCAAAAAACGAAGGCAAGGAAGGAGGTTTGAAGGAAAACGAAAGGGATGAATGGGGAAGACAAAAACAAATGGAAGAAAGGCTTTGGAAGAGGGAGACGAGAGCTAGGAGGAGAAAGAAGGGGAAGCCAAAGGATAGATCACAAAGTTTTAGGGCTTCTCAAGTAACCAAGTAACCAAGACTTTTTTAAAGTGATTTAAGATGGAACTTTGAAGCAAAGCAAACTCCTTGTGCCTCTTTCTTGGAACAATCCAAGCTATGTAGATCCTGAAAAAACACCAATGTTAAACAAAACGCTTGTGATCTTTGAAGATTCACTATATGCAGCTGAGCTCACACCCTTATCCAAAATGGCAAATCCTGTCCAAGATCAAACAACTCAAACAACCCAGTGAGATCAAATAACAACTAGTATGCTAAGCATATAAAGATTTTATCAACATTAATACAACTGAATATTTCTTGCTCATATAATCTTGATACAAATAGCATAATCAACCAAATTGACAATTGCAAATGGTAGATCTTATGTTCTATGAAATAGACTTCTAAAACAAATTGATTTGATCACACATAAGCATTTAAATTGAAAGTATGGAAAGGATTCACCTCACAAAAGTCATTCACCAAAGGCACTAAGTCGCATAGACCTCCAAAGTCTTGATCTTATTCTAAATAGTAAGCATAAAGCAAGTACAAAATTTTACAGAGTAAGTTTACATCCAAAAGTCCATCCTAAGAGAGCTCCAAGAGCCTCTCTTTATACAAAACTAAGAGCCCAAACCCCTAATTCGAATTGGCATGGGAAGAGAGCCAATGGAAAAATAGACAAAATAGAATTCCAATCTAGATCCAATCAAAATCAAACTTAGAGTCACAATCCAAGAGATAACTTGTAGATGAAGTGATGGTGAGTGGGGAGGTGGCCTCCACCTTGGCAAGGCACCCCCCACTCCAACTTTGGAAACTCCTTCATGCTAATGCGTGAATGCCATGTGGATATACGTGAGCTTGAAGGAGAATGCATGAGCCATCAAGGAGATTGACATGGAGTCGATGTAGGGATAGCTCGAGTTCAAGAGTTAATGCAATATGATGTGGCCATAATCGTAGGGAGGTTCCCACCTTTACCATTAATGCTAACTGAACAATCCATTTAACCATTGCCACATAGCCAATTGGTGAATTTCATGAAGGAGGGCGAATTTCTCTTGAGTGAATGGACTAGTGGTGACTGTATACTCAACTGAAGCTGACTGAAGTTGATTGGAATCCTCTTAAGTGCCTAATGCCATGTCATTTAGCCCGTTTATTTAATCCAATTGGATTATTTTGGAGAGATTTGGATAATTCTCCAATTTATTATTTTTTTATTATTTTAATTAATAATTTATCTTTTATTGATTTTTTGAGAAATTATGAATTATCAGGCTAAATGACTATTCGAAACTTAGGATAAGTGGGTTTGGGGTTCAAGTATGATTTTTGGCTTAGGAATTAAGCCTCCAATTTCAGAAAACCACCCCCAAACTACTGGCATATTACAAATTGAATTTTCCAATTAAATATTTGGAAAAATAATAATAAAAAATAAAACTTGTCCAATGTGTCTGGTAAAAAGTTTTCAGACATTGTTTTAAATGGACAAGGGACCTATGAAATGACCATTTAAGACATACATGGTGTCTAGTAGGTTCATATACATCAGTTGGGCTCTAATAACCCCGCAAGGCTCAAACTTTCAAAATCGGGCAATCCAGCTTTGGAGGAAGCGGGAGAAAACCTCGTCGATTATTACTCGGCTATAGGCAAAGCATAATTGACAAGGGCAAAAAACTCCTTGGAATGCCTTAGTTGATAGTCAAGTCATGGAGGATCGAGCCACTGAAAACCCTACTAGCACACTTATTACAAACCCCGTGGGGCCATGGTCATTTCAACATAAAATGAAAACTGGCTAGCCAAAATTGGCCAGTCAACACAAACTGAACCCCTGATACTCTGGAAGTGAACACTGATCATGTTCCAACACTGGCGGCTCAATGGAGGTTCAACTATTGTACAATATAGTTGGTAACATCTGGCTCCAACTGTGGGACGGGTACTCGTTTGATCTATGGATCAAATAGAGTGCTCGAGAACCCTAGAATGTTTGTTTCCTGCATGGAAACAAAAGTGTCTTAGTGCCATGTATATGATAAAAATGCCAAGTATATATACCAACAGAAAATAAATCTATTATAGGAATTTAATACATGAAATATAATACAATCATAAAGTACAAGAGCATATGGTACAAAAATATGATACAAATATAAAGATACATAAAAATACACAAGAGAGGGTTTAGAGAAGCCCTGAAATGACCCCATGGTCATTTATTAGAAGTCATTGCTGTAGAACAGCTTCAACTGCTGTCCGTTCATGGGCAGGTTTAGCCTTTCTCCTTCCCTATTGTTGAGTATGAAGGAATTGGTGCCGACAAAGTCACATATGATATACGGGCCTCTCCAGAGGCTATCAAATTTTCCATGCTTCCCCATTTTTTCTCTTCTTTTGTCCCATAAAAGGACTGAGTCTCCAATTTGAAAGGATCTATGCTTAGCTGACTTGTCAAAGGTTCCCTTCACGCTCTCTGGATGTCTCAACAGTTGGTCAAGTGATACTCTTCTACTTTCATCAAGCTCTATAATCTGGTTTATCCTATGTTCCATCTTTTCCCCTTTTGTTTCATGTTCCAATAACATCCTGTAAACATGTATCTGCATGCTGAGTGGTAGTTGTGTTGTGAGACCATACACAAGCTCGAAGGGAGACTTCCCAGTAGAAACTTTCTTGGTGATTCTATCAGCCCATAAAGCATATTTAATCTTGCTATCCCATGCTTTTTTATTGTTACCCACAGTTTTCTTAATGATGTTCATTAGGTTCTTATTGGTGGACTCAGTAAGTCCATTTCCCTATGGGTAATAGTCAGATGAGTGGGATAGGGTAATGCCATGCTTTAAGCAGAAATATGTCATGTCGAAAGAGCTAAAAGCTTTGGCATTATCAGTTGTTATCTTGAGAGGGATACCAAATCGTGTGATGATTTTATCCTCGATAAAGTCCATAACAACTTTCTCCGTGGCTGTCTTAGTGGGTATGGCCTCTACCCACTTGGTGAAGTAGTCGGTTGCTATGAGAATCCAACAAAATCCATTGCTAGAGTTATCTTTGAATTTTTCGATAAAGTCAAGGCCCCATTGCTGAAAAGGGGCAAGGACAACTACTGGTGTGAGGGGAAGAGCAGCCAACTTCGGCTTCCCCGTGAAGAGTTGACACTCTTGGCAATACTTGACATGCTTGTGCACATCTGCAAAGATGGTAGGCCAATAATATCCGGCTCTAAGGATCTTATGGGCAGTTGTATTCCTTGCAAAATGCCCCCCACAAAACCTTGAGTGAAACTCAGTTAAGATTCTCTTGGAATCTTGTTCATGAACACATCTAAGTATAATGCCATATGGGTTCCTCCAACCCAGGCCTTCTTGAGTAAGGAAATACCTAGCAGTTTTAAGTCTTAGTGCCCTTCGTTTATGACCCTTAAGGTAATCCGGGCAAGTGAGATGTAGCAGGAAATATATGATGTCAGAGTACCAATGATTATCAAGTTCTTGCAATGCTGGTGTCATGGTTGATTCGGGTCTACCATTTTCACAAATCATGTCTATTGCTTCCTCATTCTTCTAGGTTAACATCTTGGCAAGGCCTTGTCCTTTAATCAGTTTGGTTGGCTTAATCTCTAAGTCATACTCTTGGATTTTAGATACCCATCATGCCCCTTATTCCTAAGCAGTCATGTTAGGACAGGATGTCTTTCACTACAGCATGGGGGACATACTCTATAACTTTTGAATAGCCAATGTATGTTCTAAAATGCTTTAGAGATTTTACTAAGGCATAGGCTTGCTTTTCCATAATAGTATATTTTAACTCTGAATTCTATAAGGCTCTACTCATGAAAGCAATTGGTTACTCGAACCCTTCGAAGTTCTTTTGGAGCAACACACCGGCAATAGTATCCTCTGAAGCAAAGGAGAAAACCATGAATTCCTTAGTATAATCTAGGCTAACCAAGACGGGTGACTCAGAGATAGCCTCTTTAATGTTATTGAAAGCCTCCCTTCCTTCATCATCCCACATAAACCTAGCATCTTTTTTAAGCAACCTTTGCATAAGTTTCATTAGTTCGGCGAAGTTAGGGATGAATCTCCTAATGAAGTTTATGTGCCCATTGAAAGATTGAAGGGCTTGTACATTTTTGGGTAAGGGTATCTTTCTGATGGCTTCAATTCTCGCAGGGTCAATTTTGACCCCATTTTTGGATATGATGTGACCAAGGAGTTTCCCCTCGTCGATGCCTAGGACTGACTTTGCCGGATTTAAGGAAATACCATATTTCCTACATCGTTCAAATTCCTGTTTGAGATGACCAACATGGTTGGATCTTTCTTTTGAAAACACAGTGAGATCATCTTGGTAGATTTCAATGATTTTACCAATTAATTCCTTGAAGGCATAATCCATGGCCCTTTGAAAGGTGGCCGAAGCATTAAGAAGATCAAAGGGCATTCTCAGATATTCAAATGTGCCCCAAGGGGTTGTGAATGTGGTTTTATGTTTATCTTCATCTTGAATAACAACTTGATTATAACAAGAAAATCCATCAAGCATGGACATCATATTGGATCCAGTGACCCGTTGGAGGAGGGTCTCCATGTTGGGAAGAGGATAGTTGTCCTTCTGACAAGTAGTATTCAGATTTCTTAAATCTATACATATCCTCAAACTTCCATTCTTTTTCCTGACTACTACTAAATTGGAACACCACGTTGAATGTCTTGTAGGAGCTATGATTCCTGCTGCTAACATTTTTTCTAACTCCTTCACAATAGGTGCCAACTTAGGATCTATTTGCCTAAGTTTTTGCCAAAAAGGTTTGACTTTTTGACATTCAGGTTTGAGGGGGATGGTGTGTTGGAAGACATCCTCCCGATAAGCTTTCAATTCATCGTAGGTAAATGCAAACACATCCCTATACTCTTTTACAAGATTGATTAAGTCATTCCTCTCTTTTTCCGAAGTTCCTTTTCCTATTTTTATCATTTTTGGCTCATTTTCTGACCCAATGTTTATTTCAATGTAGTCTCCCGGTTTCATCTGATCGATGCTATTCTTCCTTCTGTCCTACGTGTCAAAGATGTTCTCTAAGGCTACAAGGCCATGTGGCACAGGATTATCAAATTGATTTCCTTCTCCCTTATACTCTTTACCCTCCTCTTGCTCATTGACTTTGAAATTCGAGAACTCGTCTATATTATTGATAAATTTTAGAATTTGTTCATCGTCGTTGAAAACCTGCCAATGCTCAACGTTATCAGGTACTGATGGTATAAAATTTATTTCAAGTGGACAATCACCTTCTAACATTTCATCTGATGGTTGGAGGGTTGATGCTGAAATTGCTAGTCTATCTGCTACACTGTTCTGATCTCTAGGGATTGCTTCTATGTTTAGGGCATAAAAAAATTCCATAGTGCCCCAAATTGCATTTCTATATTTCTTTAGTCTTTGACACTTACATGCAAATTTGTTTTTGACTTGTTGGACTACTAAATCTGAATCACCCTTTATGCTTAGAAATTTTATACCCATGTCCTTGGCTAACTCGATGCCTAGTAGAAGTGCTTCATATTCCGCTACATTATTAGTGGCCTCAAACTCTAACCTGAAAGCAAAGTTGAGAATCTTACCCTTGGGTGAAGTTATGACTATCCCAGCCCCTTTCCCGGCTCTCGAGTATGCACCATCAAAATTCATTTTCCATAGGTCATCAACCTTTTCATCCTTAATCTCTTTTTGAATGGGGGCCAAAAAGGTTGAGTTAATTTGATAGGTACCAAGGTCATCAGTGTTGTAAACATACTCGTTCAATGGTCTTCTAGGATTTTCAACATGGTACCTTTTCTCTTTCTCAGTATGTAGTTTAACAAGTGAATCTTCAGATGCTGGAACAGTTGCATAGGTCCAATCAAGTTGAATTGAGCCACCCAAAGTGGCACCCCACTTTCTAGAAAGTAACATCCCCCACTTATCCGGTACATCAATAACAAGGATGTCCATGGTAACATGGATGTTCAGATACTTAGCTAACCTGACAGGCTGGTTTTCAATCATTCTTTCAACTTTAACCGGTCTAGAATCCATGACACATACATTCTGGTAAGGTCTAGTGGTTTTCAAGTTAAGCTGTTGCATGGCCTTTTTAGCCATTAGGTTTGAACCAGATCCTGAATCTAACATACAATTATGTAGAAGAAGATCTCCTATCATCAATGATATATAAAAAGGTGGGTGATCTTCTTTTCTTGGGTCCCTAGTATGTGGAATTACAGGAGGATCTTCATAATCATTGTTATAGCTTGTTGAAGGTTGCTCTATTGTGTCTCAGAAAGTCACCTTCTTAGGGGTAGAAGGTTTCATAGGCGGGGGAGGCTCCAAAGGTTTTGAAGGACTTGAAAGTGTGGGATGACTTATATCAGTTGGAGGATCTAAGATTTTCAACATTTTTTATCTTTGCCCAAGTATTTTACATAATTCTAAAATAGGTATAGGCACTTTAGTGTTTATCAACCAATTACCTAAATCAAAGCTTAAATCAATCATTTCTTTAACATCATTAGGAATTGTTACCTTGGGTGCATTCTGTGTGGAAGGTCCATCCCTTGCTTTCCTTTGGTAAGTCACCCCCTTGAAATTTTGAATGTTGTTGATTTGTTCATCCGAAGGCATCTCACCATAATAATGCGTCAAGTTATCAACCTTCTGATGATATTGGTTAGCTTGTGTCCAATTTTCCCTGGGAATGCTATGGATGTCACCTACATGGTTAATGTAATCAGGCTCGCTTGTCGATGTAATAGGACCACAACCTTCTGGATGACCATGCTCTTGAACCTAGCATGCATAGTGGCAACCAGATTCTTCATGGAAGTCTCTGCATGCCCCACAAAATGGCTAGTAATTTTCCACCATGTTAGCAGCTTCCAATTGATGAGGAGGCCTCTATTCATGGTTTTGAGGCTTTCTTTGCCAAGTTGGTTTTGTAGGAAAAGTTCTTGGAGCAAGTTGAGTTTGTGATCTTTCCATAGTTACAAACCCGTTTTGCATCTCCTTCATCCGTGCAAGATGTTTCACTTCCGTTTGTTCCATTCTTTCAAGTCTTTGTTTCATTTCTAACATCTGTTTCTCATAATTATCCTTTATGGGATCCTTTTCTTTGTGTTCAGATGCTTTTAAAGAAGTGGAAGATATGGAATAGCCATGAAGGTTGGACTCACTTGATGATTGCATATTTAAATCAATTTTAATTGCCATCTCTTGAGCTTGTAGAAGAGTAGTGGGTTATTTATCCCTGATCTGGTATTGCATCTTCCCATTAAGTGCTTCAATATAATAGACCAAAATAGATGGTGCAGGTGGTGCATAAGTAGCAAGAATGGCGTTTGAAAGTTCTGTAAACCTTGTGTTGAACTCATCCATTGTTTCAGTTTCCTTCTTCTTTATGTTGGTCAATGAAGCAAGTGGATGCCTAGGTTCCTTCATTTCACCGAACTTCTTGGTGAAAGCAGTCTTGAATGTTGCAAGTGTGGCAAATGAGTTATTTGGTAAATTATTGTACCAGTCACCAGCTTTTCCATCCAAAGAAAGAGCAAAGAGCTTCATGTAGACATCATCATGGTGATTTCCAGGATCACCAACATAAGCATTGATACATCTGGAAACGTTTCTGAGATGCATGGCGGAAGTTGTGGCATCAGTGCCAGTATACATTGGGAGTTTCTCTACATCTTTGTCTAGAAGACGATGGGGTTGACCTGCTATCTGAGAGAAATCAAATTGAGTAAAATACTCACCCATTATGTCAGAAATACAAGTGTTATTGTTTTCTTCAAAATTATTTTCTAAAAACAAACTATGGATGTCCGAAATAGATTGAGATCCAAGATCCTCAAGGATCCTACGAGAAGCTAGCTTATTTAATCTCCTCCTATAAACATTTTTCAGGTTCAGGGATGAAACTAAGTAAGCCTTCAGAGTTTCTTCTAGTTGAATACCTTGGTAAATTTAAAGACAGTGGAGTCGCCAGATGGATTTCAAATCTAATATCAGAGAGTTGATTAAACTAAAAAATCTATCAAAAAGGTAGAAAACTAAGAAAAAACTAAGGTCGTCCAGGAACAAATGGATTTGTCCTCGGCAGCGGCGCCAAAGATGTTGTCCACCGAGATGCACACTAGTAGCAGAAATATTTCGAAAGTTGTTCCCTCACTACAAGTGGGGAAGGTGTGGCCTTGGAGGCAAGCAATGAGCCAGGTACTGTCACCTGAATCCCAGCTCCTCCGTTTAGGCAAACTCCTAATGAAGACAAGAGGGGTTGTCCCTAACAAAGAGTTGCCTATGGCTCTATGTTTTTTGAGTGTTTTTTGGTGATGTGATGCGGATGGGTGTTGTTTAGGAGTGTTTTTGAATGATCACAAATTTATAATGATAAAATAAAATAACCATAAGATAATTGCAAGATTACGAGATTGAAAATACAACCACTTGATAATTTAAAGCAAAACAACCATACGATACCGAAATATAAGACAGATAAAAAATAATCAGTGAAAAGGACCAGTGCCTTATGGAGTCAAAACTGAAGTGTTTGGGTTGCTTGATACAAGAGTTCAGAAAATGGTATTGTTTGTGAGATCTGTTGTGTAAATGTTCTTGGTTTATTTTATTATAAATTTTGAGTAATCTTGTTTTAGGTGAAGGGTATTTCCAACTGGAACACGATGTCCTAGAAATCTAACCGGAAGAAGTACTCTAGGTGGCCCCATTCAAGGACATGTCAGACTGACCTGGATCACAGTGAGGCGTTCAATAACTAACCACCCACTGTGTCCGAGGTTGGGCTATCCACCGCTCCCACTAGGAGCTCCCGACTTTTGAGTACTTTACGACAAACTACGCTGGTTCGTTGGTTATGGGGGTAATGATTTTATTATGGTTTGAACTTGCAAGATTAGGAAACCAATACCGTTTCTGAGTATTCCAACTTTTTAGGGTTAGGAAGATCATACGCGGCAAGGAGAAAATGAATAAATTCAAAATTTTAAGGGGGTGTGAGTTGAAAGTGTTTTAACTTAGAGCATAAAGAAAACCTCTCCGACAGAGAGTGCTCTTGACTTGTCTTATGATAAAGGTTCAAGAGACTTATCTAATATATACGTAAATGTAGAAATGCAACAATATGCTCTCCGATAGAGAGTGCTATTGACTTGTCTTATGACAAAGTTCAAGAGACTTTGGTTCCTTTTGTCCTCCAGAGTTAAAAGACTTTGGTTCCTTGTCTTGTGACAAACTAAACAAGAAACACACAATGATAGCTCAATAAATTATGAAAGACTAACTAGAAATTAGTGTTGAAAATGAAATCTAAACTAACAATTAGTATTCTACTTGCAAAATTGAACTAAGCTAGCAATTAGTTTCTAAGTGCAAGAATGGAAAACTAATCTAAACAAAAATAAATCCTAAGCTAGAGATCAAACCAATCAAGGAACACTACAAACTTCCCCAAATGGGGGAAGTTGGATGTGGGGGATTAAAAACCCCACTTATGAACTTTATTAATCAAGTACAACGCTTTTTTGGATTTGCAACCTTTGAGAGAGAGAACTTGGAAAATGAAAAATAGAAGAAGCTAATAAGCTTTTGAGAGCTTTTACAAAAGGAGAATAGTTATGGTTTTGTCTTCTTGGCTCAAATCTTCTCTTTGGGTTTGATCTCTTCTTGGTTTGGATCTTCTTTGTTTCTTGCTTCTTCTTGGTTTTCTCTTCAAGTCTTCTTGATCTTTGGGCTTGTTTGCTTGATTTCCTCTTTAAGCACCTATAACTCACCAAAAAAAATCTCAAATACCCATTAATGTTAATCAAATAAAACAAATTCAAACTAACAAGTCTAAAATCTAAGTATGGGATCTAAATGCTATATGCGAGATTAACAAAAATGGAAACTAGCTAAGATGCAATGCATTAACTTCTAGTTGTGAGATCTAGAAACAAAAGAAATCTAGCGAAGACTAAGATCTAAGCAACTCAAACCAATAAAGAAGGAAAAGTAGAAGTAGAGGAGGAAGATCAAAGGAAACGAAAGCTAAAAGGATCGAGGATAGAAAACGAAAGGAGAAGAGGGGATCTAGGGTAGGCTAAAAGGAAGAGAAGGGAGCTTGAAGAAAATGAGAGCAAAGGGAGAAGGAAAGAAAACAAGAAGGAAGGAGAGAGGGTAGAAGATTTGGAAGGAGGGAGACAAAAAACGAGAGCTAGGATGAGGCAAAAAACGAAGGCAAGGAAGGAGGTTTGAAGGAAAACGAAAGGGATGAATGGAGAAGACAAAAACAAATGGAAGAAAGGCTTTGTAAAAGGGAGATGAGAGCTAGGAGGAGAAAGAAGGGGAAGCCAAAGGATAGATCACAAAGGTTTAGGGCTTCTCAAGTAACCAAGTAACCAAGTAACCAAGAATTTTTTAAAGTGATTTAAGATGGAGCTTTGAAGCAAAGCAAACTCCTTTTGCCTCTTTCTTGGAACAATGCAAGCTATGTAGATCCTGAAAAAACACCAATTTTAAACAAAAAGCTTGTGATCTTTGAACATGAGCTAGATGCAACTGAGCTCACACCCTTCTCCAAAATGGCAAATCCTGTCCAAGATCAAACAACTCAAACAACCCAGTGAGATCAAATAACAACTAGTATGCTAAGCATATAAAGATTTTATCAACATTAATACAACTGAATATTTCTTGCTCATATAATCTTGATACAAATAGCATAATCAACCAAATTGACAACTACAAATGGCAGATCTTATGTTCTATGAAATAGAATTCTAAAGCAAATTGAGTTGATCACACATAAGCATTTAAATTGAAAGTATGGAAAGCATTCACCTCACAAAAGTCATTCACCAAAGGCACTAAGTCGCATAGACCTCCAAAGTCTTGATCTTATTCCAAATAGTAAGCATAAAGCAAGTACAAAATTTTACAAAGTAAGTTTATATCCAAAAGTCCATCCTAAGAGAGCCCTAAGAGCCTCTCTTTATACAAAACTAAGAGCCCAAACCCCTAATTCGAATTGGCATGGGAAGAGAGCCAATGGCAAAATAGACAAAATAGAATTCCAATCTAGATCCAATCAAAATCAAACTTAGAGTCACAATCCAAGAGATAACTCGTAGATGAAGTAATGGTGGGTGGGGAGGTGGCCTCCACCTTGGCAAGGCGCCCCCCACTCCAACTTTGGAAACTCCTTCATGCTAATGCGTGAATGCCATGTGGATATACGTGAGCTTGAAGGAGAATGCGTGAGCCATCAAGGAGATTGACTTGGAGTTGATGTAGGGATAGCTCGAGTTCAAGAGTTAATGCAATATGATGTGGCCATAATCTTATGGAGGTGCCCACCTTTACCATTAATGCTAACTCAACAATCCATTTAACCACTGCCACATAGCCAATTGGTGAATCTCATGAAGGAGGGCGAATTTCTCTTGAGTGAATAGACTGGTGGTGACTGTATACTCAACTGAAGCTGACTGAAGTTGATTGGAAGCCACTTAAGTTCCTGATGCCATGTCATTTAGCCCATTTATTTAATCCAATTGGATTATTTTGGAGAGATTTGGATAATTCTCCAATTTATTATTTTTTTATTATTTTAATTAATAATTTCTCTTTTATTGATTTTTCTGAGAAATTATTAATTATCAGGCTAAATGACTATCCGAAACTTAGGATAAGTGGGTTTGGGGTTCAAGTATGATTTTTGGCTTAGGAATTAAGCCTCCAATCTCAGAAAACCACCCACAAACAACTGACATATTACAAGTTGAATTTTTCCAATTAAATATTTGGAAAAATAATAATAAAATAATAAAAAATAAAACTTGTCCAACGCGTCCGGTAAAATTTTTCCAGACATTGTTTTAAATGGACAAGGAACCTAGGAAATTACCATCTAAGACATACATGGTGTCTAGTAGGTTCATATACATCAGTTGGACACTAATAACCCCCCAAGGCTCAAACTTTCAAAATCGGGCATTCCAGCTTTGGAGGAAGCGGGAGTAAACCTCGTCGATTATTACTCGGCTATAAGCAAAGCATAATTAACAAGGGCAAAAAACTCCCTGGAATGCCTTAGTTGATAGTCAAGTCATGGAGGATCGAGCCACTCAATACCCTACTAGCACACTTATTACAAACCCCATGGGGCCATGGTCATTTCAACAGAAAATGAAAACTGGCTTAGCCAAAATTGGCCAGTCAACACAAACTGAACCCTTGATACTCTACAAGTGAACACTGATCATGTTCCAACACTTGCGGCTCAATGGAGGTTCAACTATTGTACAATATAGTTGGTAACAAGGAGCACATGGCCTAGAGGAAGTGTTAGTGCATTGGAGCCCTTGGAAAAGGAGCAACCTTATCTTGGAGCCTTGCTTGTGGATTGTCATCACCTTGAAGCTTGGCATGTGTCACTTGTAGGAGCACTTCACGTGTGTGGACCTACTTGCATCTTGTAGGTTGCTTGTAATGGACTAGGTCCACTTGACTTGTATACCTTCCTTCACTTCTCATATAAATAGAGGAAGGCGACAAGTCATTCTCATCATCAATGCTTAGAGAGATTGTGTCTTATTTTTCTTAGGTGAGAGATATAGGAGGAGCACTACTCTCTCTCTCTCTCTCTCTCTCTCTCTCTCTCTCTCTCTCTCTCTCTTCATTCTTGTACTTTATCTCTCATCTCTTGGCACTAGGGTTTCTTAAACATTATTGGATTCTAGGGTTAGGGTTTCATCCTTAAGGAGACACTGGAGTTAGGGTTTGTGAACAAACTCTAAGTTGTATTACTTGAGGAGGAAGAGAAGCAGAGACACCTTGCATGAGGCTGATGAGGACTTATTAGTGTGACTCTAGTTAGGAGTATCTGTGGTGGAGCTAGGGTTTTGGAAGGTTTGGAATGTTGTACTAGTTTATTTTACTTGAACTTCTTATCACATACACACGTGCGCACACACACATCCACACAAATATATGAATTTTTTAATTTTCCAAGATTGACTTATTGTAGATTGGATTTTCAACTATCATTGTCTTCATGGTTTGGTAATGGTAATTTCGAGCACTTATTTGTCTTGTTGATTTGACATAAGTTGAGGTTGAAATTGTCAAGGGTTTAACATTGATATTGAAGATAATAGAACAAGATTTGCTACTGTAATTAGTGATTTTCATAAAGTGAATTTTTACTTTCATCAAGTGATTTTCAAATTTGGTTTATGCATGAAATGATTTCCCTACATGATTGAAACTTTTGGCATAACTTTTGGTATCTCTTCTCTTGAATTCCCTAGTGGATTGGGGTTGTCTAGAAGTGAAATATCATTGTTGCTATCATTTTATTATATTTCATATTAGCTATGTTGTTGTAAATGTTACTTTGGAAGATATTCATTTGTATATTTTATTATACTATTATTGTATTTGTATTGTACCTCCTTCGGAGATGTTTTTCCTTCGTTTGAGGATGTCATTATTGTATTTGTTCATATTGAGGTAAAACCTTCATTGTAAGTTGGGCCAATAGTTTCCCAAAGGTCAAATGTAAAATGTATTTTTGAGTCTCCCTAGGACAGGTTGGCCCAATCAGTTAGGCAAGTCGGCCCCATTAAGGAATCAGGTCACCCTCACTTAAAGTATAAATAGAGAGGGTCACTCTCTTATTTGGCACTCACACTCACTCAAGCAAGCTTGCACCAAGTGAGAGAGAAGACAAGTTCGCTGGAGGAGAAAGAGAGAGAGTTGCAGAAGACATCTTATGTTTTAGGGTTTTCCATCTTGTTTGATATTGTATTAGTGACAAATCTATTTATGAGGAAGTTGCGTGGTTTTCTCCTTTATGGTTTCCCCGAGGAAAATTCTTGCGTCTTTTGTGTTTTGTTGTGCTTGTATGTCTTTTAGTTTAAAGATCTAACTAAATTGAATTAAAGTGAAAAACTCTAACATGGTATCAGAGCCAATTTGAAAAGAAGGAATTGTGCAGCAACAAGAAACTAGGGCTTCCTAGTTCAAGGTCTTCTCTCCGCAGATCATCAAGAAAAGAGGGCTAGGCTAAATCGCCCTAAGAGGGTGCATCTTTTGGAGGAAGCGGATTCCAGTTTGAAGAATTTTCTTTTTTGACCCAATCACTAATGTCGGGAAAAAACTAGGGCATCAAACTTTTGGGGTTTCCCTCCAGCAATCCAAGCAAAGGAGTACACTAGACAACTCACCTTGAAGAGGCACATCTTTCTGTCAAATCAGAAGTTCAAAATTCCAAGTTTTGAAAATTAGGGTTTCTCTAACAAACCCTAGGTCATCCAACACCAGAACCAAGTTGGGCATCTCAAATTGGTAAGAAATAATTCTTTGCTATTTCCATTTGAGGTTCTCATTTCAAAATGACAAATCACACCAAGCTTGAGGATAAGCTTGAAGGAGCTAACAACTTTCGAGCATGGAAGTATAGAATCTTTCTTGTCCCAAAAGAAAATGATTTGGACAAGTATGCCAATGAGGAGGTTCAAGAACCATGGGGAGAAGAGGAAAATGCAATCGACAAGAAGAACTTGGTCAAAGATAAGAGGATTATTGCAGATTCCATCAAAGATCGCCTCATATCTCATGTATCATCATTGAAGACTCCCAAGGAGATGTTCGATGCTTTGACAAAGATATTCGAAGGGAAGAACATCAATTAGAAGATGGCACTAAGGAACCAACTCAAGAATGTGAAGATCCAACATTCAGAGACCATGCAATCTTACTTCACAAGGGTCTTTCAAATCAAGGAGCAACTTGAAGCAATTGAAGACAAAGTGGATGAAGGAGAGATTGTCATGACCACCTTGAATGGTCTCCCAAGATCATGGGACTCATTCATTCAAGGAATATGTGCCATGAAGAAGTTGATCTCCTTCAGTGGACTATGAAAAGAATGCACCCAAGAAGAAGCTCGACTAGTAGCAAGAGAAGAGAATATGGGAGCTAATGATGATCAAGCTCTAACTGCTCACACTAAAATAAATCACAACAAGATGGAGGACCATCATCACAGAAGACCCAGAAGGCACCATGGACCCATAAGAGACCTCTCCAGTATCAGGTGCTTCACATTTGATGAGAAAGGACACTATTCGAGAGACTGTCCCATAAACCAAGGATCCTCCAAGAAAATCAACAAGAAGAGGCATCATGCTCACACCGCAGAAGATGATGAACCCGCAAGCAAAAGAACAAAAGAAGATTCTTCAAGTGATGAAGAATATGTATTGTAATAAATGAAGGTAACCAGTTACAAGGGTTCAATGAGTAGGTTCCACCTCATAAGGTGAAGCTATATATGACTTTTAGTATTAGATGAAAGAAGTAGGACAAGCTCCTACAGAGTTGGACTCCAGAAAACAAATAAAGATCAATGCTCTATGGAAGAACCTCTCATCCATTTCAACATTGGTTAAGATGCAGAAGAAGGGACACACTTAGTCTACTCCAGTACAAAGAACAAGTGATGTACAATATATAATACTTGCTCAACATTTCTGATCATAAGCAAGAAAGGCACATGTCCTCAGAATCAGACGATGAAGTAGAACACACTGTCAAAGACTCTAGTAGTTCCTGCAATGAAGCAGAGATCAAGAGGGAGTCCACCCAACAACCAAACAAAGATAAGTACTTGAATTGTCATTTCTTGTATATCTAACTACTTAAACGATATTGATTTAGTTGTGTACATACTTATGTTCCTAGATTTGAGATGTGTATTATGCATGTTAGAGAAGTTGCAATGATGAACATAATACTACTAATATGCAAGTAATGGGTAAGTGGCCTATGGTACTGTACAACATTCCATTGCTACTTATCTAGAATGAAACCTCTTTGCTAACATGCTGGGAGTAGTGCACGCTCTTAATAATGTTCTGGTAGAGATGGAAGGCATCTAGAAAGTTACCGTATGAATACGAGATATGGATGAATGTTGCGTTGAAGCATTGAGTACAACCGAAGCAGAGTATGTTACAACTTGTTCGGCTAGTTGTGAGGCAGTATGGCTTCGGAAGCTACTATCAGATTTGTTTGATCTCGAGCTCGATGCGACTTGTATCTTCTGTGACAACCAGAGTTGCATGAAGTTGTCTGAGAACCCATTGTTCCATGACAAGTCGAAGCATATTGAGATCAAGTATCACTATATCTAGGATATGGTGCAGAGAGGAGTAGTGAAGCTCCAGTATGTGGCGACAAACGAGCAGATAGCCGATGTGTTGACCAAGCCATTAGCGAGAGTGAAGTTCGAGTACTTCAGAGAGAAGCTTGGTGTCATCCAGATCGATGTTCCTCCAAAGAGGGAGTGATGAGACCGGAAGACGCAGGTGCACGAGGGCTGTATCTCACATGGTGGAAGGCACAGGTGGTCCATAGGGACGTAATGCACCTGGGGTGCTCATGGGATGTATCCACATGTTTGGAGACGTTGGGAGGTCCATCAGTCACAAAGACACTTGGGGTCCACCTAGGTTGTATCTTACATGGTGGAAGACGCAGGTGGTCCATAGGGACGTAATGCAACTGGGGTGCTCCTGGGTTGTATCCACATGTTTGAAGACGCAGGTTTTCCGAGAGAGAGACGTAATGCCCCTGGGGTGCTCCTGGGATGTATCCACTAGGTGGAAGACGCTGGTGGTCTAATGGACATGATGTATGCACTTGGGATGCTCTCCGTGTGTGATGAGGAGATGATTTGGATACGATGAGATGATAGTAGGAGATGCAGGTGAGTGTGGTGGCAATGTAATGTGTGGTCTTGGGCTATACCTACTTGATGGCTTGCTCGTAGAGATGATGAAGACTTAGATGAGAGCTAGGCCTACATCCAGTAGAAAAAGGGTTGGCTCTGTATAACTTGTCATGATGGATAGATTTAAGAGATGTCACTAGTTAATGATCAACGAGATGATGATTGTTGCAACAACGACGATGATGATCCAGTGTTGATGATGACGTTCCAACATTGATGATGATCCAACGCTGATGACATTGTCTAGAGTTTGTGTCCAAAATATTGTGGCGAGATAATACCTTCCTAGTTTAGAGGGAGTGTTGTTGTAAATGCAAATTCATAAGATATTCATTTGTATATTATTATTATATTATTATTGTATTTTTATTATGCCTCCGTCGGAGATGTTTTTCCTCCATTCGGGGATGTCATTATTGTATTTGGTCATGCAAGAATATCGAGGTAAAAACTCCATTGTAACTTGGGGCAATAGTTCCCAAAAGGTTAAATGTAAAATGTATTTTTGAGTCTCCCTAGGACAGGTCAGCCCAGTCAGTTAGACATGTCGGCCCCATTGAGGAATTAGGTCACCCTCACTTAAAGTATAAATAGAGAAGGCCACTCTCTCATTTGGCACTCACACTCACTCAAGCAAGCTCGCACCAAGTGAGAGAGAAGACAAGTTCGCTGGAGGAGAGAGAGAGAGAGAGAGAGAGAGAGAGAGAGAGAGATCTACAGGAGACATCTTATGCTTTGGGGTTTTCCATCTTGTTTGATATTGTACTAGTGACAAATCTATTTCTGAGGAAGTTGCGGGGTTTTCTCCTTTATGGTTTCCCCAAGGAAAACTCTTGTGTCTTTTGTGTTTTGTTGTGCTTGTCTGTCTTTCGGTTTAAAGGTCTAACTAAATTGAATTAAAGTGCAAAACTCTAACAAGCTCTAAGGTTGTAAATTCACAGGGACTAGATTCAAGAAAGCTTTATGAAAGAGGTGAAATTTTTGAAGTTGTATTAAAGCTTTAATTTTGAATTATTTTTGTTAGAAAACTAATCGTAGGGATTGTAGTTACTTGTAAATATCATTATTACGGAAAATATGATGAGTTGTAGAGAATAGGAATAAACCTCTTGGATGTGGAAACAAAAGGTCATCTCTTCTTGTATTTATATGGTGTTCTTGTTAATAATATCATTCAAGCATTGGAGTTATCCCAGGCTCGTCAATGGTATTATAGCCCTAGTATTTTTAATTCCATGACTACCTATGATCTGCATATTGTCCCAAGTATTGTGGTATTTTGTAAAAGGCTGGAGCTGCATATTATTGCCTCTAATTGGTGGGCGTTCTCTACAAACCCTAATTTGTGCTAGTCTATTGGAGCTATCACCTCTCACCTTTATGTATTGTATCACCTCTTCATCTATGTTTTTTTACCTATGTGTTCATACCTTTGCGGTCTATCTGTGTGCAAGGTATCATCTCTCAAAGTCATCTTTATCTTTTTGTTTTACCACTGCATCTATTTGTATTACCTCTATGTTGTACTGCCTTTGTGTATTGTATCACATCTGTGTTTCCTTATCACCTTTGCATGGAGACTGCCTCCACACATTACGTCTAGTGTAAATTGTGGTGTTCCCTTTGTGTGAGTATTACCATTACAAAACCCCTAATTTGCATCATTTCATATTGTGTTACCTTTGCGTGTCTTAACATTAGGGAAACCCTAATTGACATCATTATGTATTGTTTTACATCTACATGAGTCTCAGAAAATGCATATGGAATTGGGGTCACTCGACCAAAAGTAGCCCCAAAATGTCTTATTTATGGATGGGAAATCACGAGATGTGTTATTGATTCGCAGTGTTTTAACTTTGGTTTGAAGTCATGAGTTGTGATCTATGCAAAAGACAATCTTAAACTTTGAATTGGTAGTATTATACTTTGTATTTGCAGTAGTGATGGTCTTAAACTTTGAGAGGTTTGAGTTTGCAGTATACACTTCTCATTTTTTTAAACTTTGGAAGTCCTCTTCTTTGCTAACAAATTTGTCATTATTGCATGTATGTTGAAGAATACCATGGAGTGCTGACAAATTTCTTATTTGTAGCATCTCGTTCTTGGTTACTACAGCCTTGAAAATATTTAAGCGAGTTTAAGTTGCCATGGGAAACTTATTTTTGTTGTAATGATTTCCATACTATGTAATATTTAAAGGAAATGATGTATTATTGATTTAAAGGAGGTCAATTATGTATTTGACATTGCCTTTAAATATGCATTCTCTTGTTTCAATTGTCGGAGTGGTGCTTAATGGCAATGAGAACTATCCAAAATAACCGAGTAAGATCAAGCATACACTCATTTTCAATGATATGTTGGATGGAAACACTACAACAAAAAAGGCCAATAATGTCGAAATTTACGTCATTTTTTAGTGTACTTTTTTTCCTAGATTTGGACTGAACTCTAGATGCTTAATCTGATGCCTTGCTACGTTTTATATTTGCGCAGAATTTTGTGTTGGCTTTCGCGCCATTTTTTTCTCCTAGTCTAGTTAACGTTGGGTTTTGCTCCCTTTTTAGCGTTGGATTTTGCTCCCTTTTTAGCACCAACTGTTGCTCCCTTTTTAGCACCAGGTTTTGCTCCCTTTTAAGCGTTGGGCTTTGCTTCATTTTTAGTGTTGAGTTTTGTTCCCTTTTTAGTGCTAGGTTTTGCTCCCTTTTTAGCGCCAAGTTTAGTGCCTAAAATAGAGCCTTTGTAAATTAAAATTTACGTAAATAAAAATAGAAAATGGTAAAAAATTAAAAACCGAAACAAGAAATGGTAAGGGAATGTTGGGATTTATACCCAGATCATTTGTCAAAAGGAAATACTTGAGCTACATTCCCACAACAAATTTCCATTAAAACTATAGATCTAAACTAAAATAGATTAACCTAGTGCAAATTAAAATTTACAAAAACTGAAATGGGAAATGGTAAAAAAATGAAATTAGAAATGGAAAATGGTAAGTGAATGTTGGGATTTGAACCCAGATCACTTACCAAAAGGAAAGAACTCTACTTGTGCTACATTCCCCCAAAAATATGCCATTAAAAGTGCAAATATAAACAAAAAATAGCCTAACTTATTATGCATGCATACAAGTGAACAATACATATTTGAGATAAATATTAGCATGTAATATTCAGGGAAAAGTAAGTAATCATAGATAAGTAAGTAATCATAGATAGATGGGTACCGGGATTTGAACCTAGATCTCCTTATAGGAGTGCAAGGTCCTTCCTTGGTCCACATCCATGAATTAGATATGCACATTAAACAAACCCCCCAATATCATTTTCTTCTTATTTCTCCATTATATCTGCAACAATAAACCACAATAAAAATCAGTAAGTCAATAAAGAAAAAACAAAGTAAAAGTGAAAGGAAGGAGAAGAAGGGAATGGAGAAGCCATAACCTTCCTAATGGAGGTTCCTCCATGAAACCCTAACCTCCATGCACGAAACCCTGAACCGGCAACAAGAAAAAAACAAGAAACATTAACAAATCTATAAAATAAAGAAAAGTAGAAGAAAAAAGGAGGATAAGGTAAGGGAGAAGCCATTACCTTTTTCACATAGCTTCCTCCATGAAATCTTAGCATCCATGCATGAAACCCTAAACCTGCAACAACAAAGAAGATAGAAAAAGAAAGAGAGAAAGAGAGAAAATATGAAAAGAATGAGACAGTGAGGGGTTTTGTGAGGGAAAATAAGAAAAATAACCTCACACTCATTAGGATTGAAACAAGTGGCTTATTTTTAGCCCACAATTTCTCTTAAGTTACATTTTAAAAATTTTCCCTCTTAAATTGATTTTTGAAAACCCCCCTCATTTTCATTTGCACTCAGGAAATATGACACTAAACCCAACGCTAAAAAGGGAACAAAACCTGGCGCTAAAAAGGGAGGAAAACCCAACGCTAAAAAGGAAGCAAAAGTTGGCCCTAAAAACGAAGCAAACACGGTGATAATGATTCTGGCGCTAAAAAGGAGCAAAACCCGACGCTAATTAGTGTCGACTTTAAAAATTAGGCGCTAAAAACGCCAGAAATTGTGCCAACTTGCGAAATAATGCAGACTTTTCCTAGATAATGGAGAAAAATACATTGAAACGGTGACTGGAAGAAAACAAGGGAGATAAATGAAAAGCAAATGATAGGATTTTGTTGTAGTGAAATGTGAAAGAGACAATGGTGTTGAACTGAGAGAACCTACAACAGACAAAGAGCTTGCAATATGGAAGAACAAAGACAAGAAAGCCTATGCATTGATTTCACTACAATAATTGAAGAGGTGATTCAGCATATCATATGTATTACAAACTCCTATGGTTCTTTGAATAAATTGAAGGATTTGTATGACACACTCAAAATTGGAGTTCATTTAGTTGTTGTTGAAGCTCTTCAACTTGAGGATAATGGTCCCATGACTTTAGTATAAAAATTAAAGCCATTATGCATGGAATTGATGCCTCTAGTGTGAAGCTAGACATTGTTCTCACGACCTTCATCAAGGTCGTCTACCCCACATATTCCCACTATCTTGAATCACTTCAAGCTAATGGGCAGTTGAAGACCCTCAAATATAAATCTTTGTTGGAGAAAATGCAGAACATGAGAAATCATTTGTCCCATGAAGATAGTTTAGCCCACTTAGAGATTTTGTGCTCTGCTCAGAAAGGGAAGAATCAATCACATGATTCTTCCAGAGATGGAAGTAAGAGAGGAGGTGGAAGAAAGAATTTAGCCCACTTGAGAGATTTTGTGCTCTGCTCAGAAAGGGAAGAATCAATCACATGATTCTTCCAGAGATGGAAGTAAGAAAGGAGGTGGAAGAAAGAATTTCAGGGTAGGGTAGACATAGCTGTTAATGTTTATAGCAATATAACCAGGATCACTAAAGGAATGGAAAAACATAGAAACAAAATGAGTGTGGATCTCATTTAACCACGATAATAAGAACAATAATCTCCCAACCATAGACAAAGCTATTTGTCTCCCCCAAGCTCAAACCTTCCAATAGAGAATGATGTACATCCAGATAGTAGTAGCGTAAACCTAAGAAAATAAGAGATAAACTTTTCCAATAGTGGAGAACCCCAAAAAATAAGTCTCATAGCTACAATAACGAACCTCTCTTGACTAGTGCAAACTTTTCTTGAGTGAATGGCCAAATGAGAGGCCAAACTCTCTATTTATACACATCAAAAGGAGACTTTTTCCCTTACTGGGCCGACCTAACTTTCCCTAACTAGGCCAACCTGACTGGGGTAGTTCTGCCCATTGTTTGGGGCAGTCTGCCCACTGTTTTGGGGCAGTTTACCTGGCATTGGGACGACTTGTCTTAGGGGAATACACAAATTTACATTTAATGAATCTTTTCTTTGTGATTTCATCCCAAGGTTTACATTGATTCTTTCAAGGGTTTTACATGATCAAATATATTGATATCTTCTCCAGTAGGAGGTACAATGACAATAATAATAACTTCTGAAGTTGCACTATTTCCAACACTCCTTCTCAACAAGGAAAGTATTCTTTGGACACTGTATTCTAATCTTATTCTTTCTTTGGTCGACCTATGAGGTGATGCCTCACGCAGCTACTACTCCAACACTCCCTCTTAGCCTGCGAGGTATCATCAATATTACAATACTGAAACACATCTGGATATTATATGTACATCACGGTTATCTCTAACCTCTCTACATCATAAGGAAGGTCTTCCAACACAATCTCAGTCTGTCGAGAAGTGTCAACAAATCAATCTTTGTGCATCTGCTCAATCTAGTCCATCAGAGAACATGCACTAGCTCCATGACTCTGCCTATCCATAGGGGAGTCACTCGTGCCTCAGTTCAACAACTATGCATAGTCCATCGGAGAGTCGATCATGCATCAATACAATGTGCCTCAGCTCAACCCAGTCCATCGGGTGCCTACATCATCAACACTCCCTCTTAGCTAGAGAGATATCATCACGTCGGAACACATTTGGTCATCTTGTTTGATCATGTATGATCATCACATCGGAACACATTCGTTCATCTCGTCTGAGCACGTATGATCATCACATTGGAACACATCTTGTTATCATACGAGGGTCCATTCCTGTTAACACCCAAAAAGTGCTCACTAGCTCATTTCCCTATTCACATGACCCATTTGTCCACTTTTTCACCATCTGAGCCTCTGAAACCAACAAAAAGTCACCAAAAGACCTGAGTACACCCCTTTTCCCACTAAAAAAGATTATTTTTCCTAAAAAAGCATAAAAAACCCTCAAAAAGGGTCCAAAATTCCCAAAAATTAAAAAGGGAATAAAAATATTAATTTTATTCAAAAAAGGAAAAAGGAGGGAAAAGTACCTAAACCATGTTGGTCAATACCATTTGGTTTCCACAAAACCACAAATGGTATTCCCCACCACCAAAACCTATAAAAAGGTGGTAGGGGCTCCTCATTTCATCATCCATCCATTATCTCATCCTCATGCTGCCGAAATCTCCCTTGAGTATTTTGGCCATTATAAGCAACCTTGGAGAAGGAGACCTCTTGGAACTTGGAGCTACTTATCTTGGGAGTTGCTCTACATCAACCTTCACCATTGGAGGTATTACTATTGCAAGCATTAGCTTGCCCCATTTTCAAATACAAATTTATTCTTTCATATTTTCTTGTTCTTGTTTTTAAAATATTTCCATTATTTGCTTATATTCTTGCATAGATCCATGATTAGTTTTGTTTAGTTTAGTTTCTTGTTTAATTCTATTGAGACTGCTGCTACTAGTTAGCAGGTGCCCATAGCACTAAGCTTGGTTGCAAAACCAAGCCAACAGTTTTTGGCGACTCCGTTGGCTTTGAACAATAGATCTCAAGTTTTGCTTTCAATCTTAGTTTTTTATTAGTTTTTAGCCTTTAGATCCATAGATCTGCCATCCTAGACAGCAGATCCATTGCTGCTCTAGTTTTTGGCCCCATCTATTTCCATTAACAGCCTGGAATTCTCAATTTTCGGGTTCGTTTTTCGGCTTCCGTGCACGGCTTTCGCCTCGCGGTTTTCAGCCTGACAGTCGCGCAGCTCATCGCGACTTTTTGGATTTTTTCCGCGCGGTTCCCCGCGGCTTCGCGGCCTGTTTGCGCGCTGCACATCGCGGCTTCGCGGTCATTTACCGCGCTGCACATCGCGACTGCGCGGCCCTTTTCCGCGCGGTTCCCCGCGGCTTCGCGGCCTATTTACACGCTGCACATCGCGGCTTCGCGGACATTTTCCGCGCTGCACATCGCGACAGTGCGCCAAAATCCCGCGCGGTCCATCGCGACTGTGCGACAGAAACCCGCGCGGTCCATCGCGGCTGTTCTGTCAAAACCCGCGATGCTAATTTTTTCATTCGGTCAATTCGTTTAAAAAATTAATTTTTTACTGTATTTTTTGCCCACATAGCACATTTTAACAGTATTAAATTCTGCATATTTTACAGCCATAGAAAAAAATTTACTATTTGAATGCACATCTAGAAAGTCTTTTTAAAAATTTTCAAGAAAGTGAAAGAAGGACTTATTTTGCAGTTTATCTAGGTTAAAAAAATTTCCTGTTTACTTCTTTAAAATCTTGCCCTTAGCAATTTCCTTGAAAAAGAAATCCATTTATTTCTTTAAGAAGTCTATTATTTGCTTTCATGATTCAAAAGATCCTTTATTTTTTCAGTTGATTTTGCAAAGCATTTAATTTCCATTTATTGAAAAAAGTCATAAATATTTGCTTTTTTATTTTCAAAAGATCCTTTGTTTTTTGAAAATTTTCAAGTTCAGTTTACAATACCACATGTGCACCCACTCAAACACTTAATTGAACTAAGCTTTAAAACTTACCCTAATTTCAACACACTTTTAACCCCACTTGGGGAACACTAAAAGAACTTTGTAGCTAGGTAGTATTGAGGGGATAGGTGTTCCAATAACACCCCTCAGTTATTACATCTGAGACATAGAAGTTGTCCATTTAGGGAGCTAAAATCTCTTAGTATTTATTGGCGCGGTCACAACCGGTTTATGGGAAGGCCTCTCCCCTAGGAGGGTTGAAGTCACGAGGATGGTTCCGGAAGCCTGAGTGGAATACCGAAATCCATTCAGTAACCGAAGGGCTACCATTCGCAGTTCTCAGGATATCCCTGTATGGGGGTATTGCGGTAAAGGACCAAACGGCAGATTTACCTTTTCTCGACGCGTCATGAACGGAGTATCCTAGTTGCCATTCTTTAGGATTGATTACCCGGTGTCTCTCCTGGTAGGGGGATATCTAGCCGTTGTCTCAACACTCATACTGTATGACTTGGATTTCATCACCTTGCAGAGGATATCGTTTGTTGATTCACAATACTTTTAGCTAGGTGTTTGCATGATACAATCCACCTTTGGTCTAGTTACACCTATTTTTTCTAGGAGCTGTTTGCATCTTGGTATTCTGACCATTTTTTTTGCATCCCTCCACTTATTATAGCACAGATGCTATAATAAGTGCCTTTTTTGAGTTTGATTTTTTGGCCTGAGTGCCTTCATTTTCACTCCCCTTCTTGCACCCTTGGTTGCATTAGGGTTTTGAGTTTTTTATATATATCACCACCTGATACTTAAACAGATTTTTTACACAAAACTTATTTCTCACCATTGAGAATTTTAGACGCTCTCGTCGTCTTCAGGGCGAACTCCCATAGTTTAGTCTACTTGGCTCTCCACGTCACCGACGCAGAGCCTTATCCCTTGATTCGACACATCGTCGGTCAAACATAGCGTCATCCAATTCTGACACGCTTCACTTCACATCAGATTCTGAGGCAGAATCCGAAAACTACGTTATATTACCACCAACCACCATTATGGCTGGAACACCCTTTGACCCACTTTTCACCAGCACCATAGGAGAGACGTCCATCAACCCTTCTACTGCGGTGCCATCCATGGCAACCATCACCCCCTTAGGCATGCCTAATATAGGGGGCACTACACCTTTAGGAATGCCCAACACAAGACCACCACCTGTGATAGGTATGCCCAACATAGGAATCACACCACATGTGATTACTACAAACCAGATCCCAGCAGTTTCTGGTAATGTTCCCAACCCCAGTGTAACCCACGTTGCACTTGGAAATGCCATCCCGCACCAATCCACCACAATTGGAGGTCAGATACCTTCAATACCTAGCATACCTTTAGGGACGACTGGACCACCACACCATGCTAACATCACTGGTTATGTCCCAGTTCCTATAACACACCTGTCTGCTAGTTTGCCTTACATGGCAAGTCTGAACTTGCCAGATTTAGCCAGGATCACCAATGACCCCATCAGGCACAACCCCACATGGCCTCCCATGCCCACCAAACTCCCCTTCGACATCCCTAAGTTTGAGGGTAAGGCAGGAGAGGACCCCCAGAACCATATTATGTCCTTCCATCTATGGTGTTCCTCCAACTCTATAGTGGACGACTCTGTCCGCCTCCGCCTTTTACAGCGCACCTTCACTGGCTCTGCAACTAAGTGGTATATCGAGCAGCCCCATGGGACGCATGCCTCCTTTACCTCCCTTGCCTCGACCTTCCTGCAGTTCTTCCAGTTACCTGTCCGCTATGATGCGGGAGTCGAGATCATACTGTCTTGCAGACAAACCACGGCCACCCACATCACTGACCACATTCATGAGTGGCGTCGACACTGAAGCCTCTGCAAAATCAAGTTAGACGACCGTATCTTCTTAGATTGGTTTCTAAAATCTCTCCTCCCTCTCATTGCGAAGGATGTGGCATCTGAAAGACCCCAGTCTGAAGAAGAGGCCATCCTCAAAGCCCAACAGTTTGATCTCATTTACGCCCAGTCAGGTTATCTATACACAATCATACCGGACGCTCCACTGGGCGACTCTTCACGCTGGGGGCATCACATGCCGTTGATGGCATTATTGGCCAAATCACACCACAAGCTAAACCTTTCAGCATGGTGAGCACCATGCCCGCCCCAGACCTCTCTAGGGCTACATCCAGTTCCGGAGCAACAACTTCTTACGCTCCAACAAAACAGACCCATCACATTCATGGACCCTCTTGTCCACAACATTGCTACGGGAAAACGCCATCAGCATATGTACCTCCTACATACTATAACCAACCTGCTACACAGAACCCCATTCAGTTCCCGCCACAACAGATGCAGTACCCACAGCAAGCTGCACCAGCTAATCCAACACATCCAATAGGTCAGGGGTACCAACAACCCTAACAGGCAACTGGACCACCGCCAGCTCCACCTGCATATTACCCACCGCAACCTGCTCCCACACCTGCAACTCCCCAGAATCCCCCCAATGCTCAAGGGTAGGTATATGTACAACAAAATCAGCCCCAATACCAAAATAACCAACGCAACCAGGGTGGGCAACAAAACCGTGGCAGAGGACGTAACCGCGGCAACAACCAACACAATAACCAAGGTCCACAACCTCCCCATCCTCCACAAAATAATAACACGGCACCCGCTCATCAGAACCCTGATCGGCCACCCAAGCAAGCCAAAAATCCTAGTTTGCGAACAAACCATCCTTGTTCTATTTGCGGGGTCTATGTCCACTATACACACGCTTGCCCACATTTGGAGCAAGCTCGACAACTCTGGACTGACGATGCCCATCGTCAAGGACAAGCGGCTCCTCAGCCACCACCCAACCCTCCACCACCACAACATCAACCTTTGGTGCTACAAAACCCTTTTCCAACACAAGGAGTGGTGAACACTCAGCCATTAGCTCCCCCACAGGGCAACGTGCCACCACAACAAATCACTTACGCCGCTCCTGATCAACCAATGTTTGATTCAGGTACACACCACTTGTTGATGATGTCAATTGCCGATGTCAACATCCAAACCCGTCGGAACTAGTATGGCTCTACCTCCGAAGCCCCCCCCACCGATAAAGATACTAACGCTCATCCCACAGATCAGACGTTACGTATACCCCCGCTTCCACTCGATGGCGCCTCTAAAGCACCTCGCTTCCCACTTCGCCGTATCAACAACAACCCCAATGCACGGGTTGCCTCAAATTACAACATCGTCGATGACTTAGCTCAGTCTCCCGCAGCCATGTCTGCGTTAGAAGTCTTGAAAAACTATCCTACGCAGCGCAAGACTTTACTTTCCTCCATTGGGGCGATTGACCCAAATGATTCGAAATTGATGACCTTTGATTTGGACCAGTCCGAACCACGTCTACCTTCCACCATAGCAGTCCAAGTTTCTGTTTCCATTCGGAATCTTGTCATCCATCGATGTATCATCGATGAGGGTGCCTCTACATGCGTCATGTCCACATTCGTTTGGCAGAAGCTGGGATCACCTACTCTCCAGCAATCCACCACTGCATTGCGGGCCTACGACGGCCGGTCAGCTCAACCCCAAGGCCTACTACCCAATGTCCCCGTTCAGTTGGGTAGTAAAACTGTGCTCATCGATATAGAGGTCATTAACGCCCAACTCGATTATAACCTCTTACTTGGCCGCAGCTACATGTACGCCATGAAAGCAGTTGCCTCATCCGTTTTTCGTACCATGATGTTCCCCCATGAGGGACGCGTGGTCAAAATCGACCAACTCACCTACTATGATCCCAATGCCCCTGCAGCACCCGAAAATGTTCTCCCCATGGTTGAACAACCCATTTCTAGTGCAACCACTTCCTTTGTTTCTTCCGTGGGACCCGGACTTTACTCAGATACGCCAATGACCTCAACCTTTCAATCTATTCCACCCCCGCCAGCCGCGACCGCCGTATCTGACCTATGTACTCTTTCCCACAATCTACAAACATCCAACAATCAACCGCCTTTGTTTCCTAAACCACCATTGGTACCTAGTCACATTGGCATTACACCTATTCACACTATCCCCTTCCTATTCCCTCCCTCGGGCGTGGTAAGTTCCCCGGTTATGGCTACCCTTAGTCTCCCCGGTTTAACCTTGGGATTACCTGTGTGGTACATTCCCCCTCCCGTTCCACCTCCGACACCAAACGTCATCCTCCAACCGGTACAACCTATTGTTACCACTACTCAACCTCCTCCTGGTGTCACAATCCCTTCGGCGTCAACGAAACCTCCTCCTGGTGTCACAATCCCTTCATCATCAACGAATCATCCTCCTCTCGTCAAGCCCACTGGGGGCAGAGGTCCACAACCATACACTGCTATACCACCTCCTAAGGCAGTTAAACCGCCACCCGTGTTTCGAGCTCCTCCTAAATGCTCGTTGTGCGATGAGATAGGCCATCCAACTCATCAATGCCCACAGTTACCGACGCTCCAGGAGCATATGAATATGTTGGACGATGACACCAGCATCCCAATAGTTAGACTAGAGCCACCTCCTCAGCCTCGCGACAGATCACTACGCACCAACCATCCTTGTGCCATATGTAGTGTGTACGGCCACTACTCTCACCATTGTCCTGATCTCCCGGACTATAGAGCAGCATTGTACGAGTTAAACAACGTCGATTTGGAGATATCTCCTCCCCTCATCGAGGAGATCTACCCCCCACCATCATCCTCGTCGGAAGAAGTCAATACAATCTATATGATTTCAACAACTTTCAAACCAGAACCCCTTGATTTATGGTCTGACTACTTCAATACTAATGAGCAAATTTTGGAGACACTCACTGCACCCGACTACCCTTGGGATGATATGCATCATCGTTCGTACTTCCTCCCGGAAGCATCCACATCCACCGCATCCAACCAGCTATCGGTCGAATCAAAATATTTCATACCCACTAAGGTCGATTGGTTAAAGGACCCCATCCCAACACCGGATGCCTTCGAAGAAGGGAACATGTCCAACATTTCCCCCATTATACAAATAGATATTTCCACAACACCAGGGAAACCTGAGCTCATCTTGCTGGGCGCATCTTGCACTCAAGCAGAAACTCAGGCGTATAAAAAGCTTTTTCAAGAATTCCGGGATGTTTTCGCCTGGTCCTATACCGAAATGCCTGGTCTTGACCCCGCCATTATAGAGCACCACATTGATACATGGCCTGAGGTACCCCCTGTTCGTCAGAAACAGCGACCCATTCATCCTTCCAAACTCCCCGCTGTTAAAGCTGAGGTCGAGAAACTTCGCAAAGCAGGATTCATTTATCCTATTCCGTACACCACTTGGGTGTCGAACCCCGCTCCCGTAAACAAAAAGCAAGGCACCCTTAGAGTATGCACTGACTTCCGTGATTTAAACCACGCTTGTCCAAAAGACAATTTCCCCACGCCATTCATTGACCAACTCATTGATGAGTGTGTGGGCCATGAAGTCCTATCTTTCATGGACGGGTTTTTCGGATACAACCAGATTCACATCCGCAAGGAGGATCAGTACAAGACCGCCTTCACCACCCCATGGGGCACCTTTGCCTATCGCGTCATGCCATTCGGCCTTAAAAATGCTGGTGCCACTTTCCAGCAAGCCATGACCTATTGCTTTCACGACTTGGTCCATATCCTGCGAGTCTATCTTGATGACCTTACAGCTTGTTCCCGAAAACGATCAGACCACCTTAACGACCTCCGGCAAGTTTTCCTGCGTTGTCGCAAATATAAAATCCGCTTGAACCCACACAAGTGTGGCTTTTGCGTTCCGGCAGGCCGGTTGTTGGGTTTCATTGTTTCCCAAGACGGAATTACTGTTGATCCCCTAAAATTCAAAACCATCTTAGAACTTCCCCCTCCTCGCACGCTTCGGCAGCTCCTGAGTCTACAAGGGCGGTCCAATTTCCTTAGGCGCTTCATTCTTGATTACGCCACCAAAGTCCACGGATTCTTACGCTTACTTCGTACCCACATACCCTTTGTTTGGGATGAGAAAGCAGACACGGCATTCGAAGCCCTCAAGAAAGCTCTCACACAAGCCCCCTTGATATCCCCTCCGGATTTCTCTCAAGACTTCACCCTTTATGTCTCAGCATCTGAACATGCCGTGTCCGGAGTCTTGGTCCAAGAAGATGCCTCTCACCAAGAGCATGTGATATATTACGTCAGCCAGACCTTGTCTGGCCCACCCCTACGTTACCCATACGAGGAAAGATTAGCCCTAGCTGTAGTCTTTTCTGTACAAAAATTGCGGCACTACATTCTACTCAGTCATACCACGGTTGTGGCCGATTCCAACCCTATGGTCTATCTCCTAACTCGGTGGCTCCTACAAGGTCGTGTTGCTAAATGGGTCATTATCCTCCAAGAATATGACCTTACTTTCAGAACTTCTAAAAGCACCAAAGCCCTCGCGCTTGCTCACCTCATCACCGACCTCCCGTCCTCTTCGTCATCACCCGCTATCCAAACGGATCTGATTGACGAACAAATCTTCATCATTTCGTCTGACGACCCATGGTACGGAAACATTTTGATTTACCTCCGCATGCAAAAATTTCGACCAAACATCGATCGTGATGGACGCCGTCGCATACGACACCATGCCCCCCGATACCTCTTGTTAGGGGATGTACTTTACCGACGCGGCGTTGATACCATCCTATGCCGCTGCCTATCCCATAGTGAGGCAGAACAAGTCTTCAATGATTGTCATAGCGGTGCCTGCGGAGGCCATTTCTCCGGCATGGCCACCGCCCAGAAGATCATTCGGGCAGGTTACTTTTGGCCATCATTGTTTACTAATTGTATCACCGCAGTCAAGCATTGCCAGAACTACCAACTCTTTTCTCCCAAAGCAAGAACCCCCCCGCCCCCCTTCATCCAGTCATCACTGTTGGACCATTCTGCAAATGGGCCATCAACTTCCTCAACTGCAACCCCACGTTAGCCGGCGGTCACAAACACATCGTTGTGGCCGTAGATTATTTCACCAAGTGGGCAGAAGCCATGCCGACTTACAATTGCAAGGCCGACACTGCAACACGGTTTTTCTTCAACCATGTTATCACTCGTTTCGGAGTGCCGAAGCAACTAGTCTCTGACCACGGCTCTCACTTCGAAGATGCCGTCTGGAAAGAATTATCAACCATGTTGAAATTTGAACACCATTTCTCTTCCGCCTACTATCCCCAAGGAAACGGCCAAGTCGAAGCGATCAATAAAATTTTGAAGACCATTCTCCAACGCACTGTAGACAAACACAAATCCAATTGGAACCACATGCTTTTCCCGACACTATGGGCTTACCGCACCTCAACCAAAACCGCCACCAATTTTACCCCTTTCCATTTAGTTCATGGTGTCGAATCCGTCCTCCCTATCGAGTGCCAGATTCCAACCTTACATATCGCCGTTGAACTCCTACCAGACACTTCCCTGATTGAGAAATGTTTACTACTCCTAGAGCATGCCGATGAAGATCGGCGCACAGCTATTCAAAACATGGAAGCAGCCAAACAACGATCAAAACTAAGTTACGACAAACACGTCCACCCTAGAACCTTTTCTGAGGGAGACCTTGTCCTCGCTTACGATCAAGCCCGCGACAAAACCGGAAAGGGAAAGTTTGTATCTATGTGGCAAGGCCCCTACATCGTACACACTTGCCTCGGGCAGGGGGCATACATTTTGACCGATTCAGAAGGCAATCCCCTACGCAACCCACGCAACGGGTTGTACCTTAAACGATTTTACCCATAGAAAATCTGATGGACACCACCGTCCATTCTAGTATAGGCTTACTTTATTTTTTCACAAAAAATTCAAAAAACCTAAATATTTGTTTTTCTCTGCATGACCACAGATGGATCCTCTTCCACTCTGCTATGTCGGTTTCGCTGATGGTGCAATCCGTTGGTCTCCCAATCTCACCTCCGCAGCTTGGGTAATATACTCCCCTTCACATGAGTTAATTCACATTGACGGAGTATGTTTAGGTGCCGCCACCAATAACCAAGCTGAATACGATGCCGTGACCGGTCTCCTGGCCGCAGCTCTCCAAATGAGCATCCGTCACCTCAACGTTTTCTTGGACTCACAGCTCCTGGTTTCCCAGCTCAACAATGATTACCAGGTACGCGATCCCTGTCTTTTCAGAAAATTCCTGTGCACTAAACAAATGGTTAGACAGTTTGAATCCATTTCGTTCACACATGTCCCAAGACACCTCAATAGTGTAGCAGACCATATGGCCAACAATGTCCTTGACTGGCACACCAATCACATCATGTCATAACCAAAATATGCATCCACGTGCATAACATGTGCCTCCACGAGAATATCCATAAACAAAATGCATCCACGTGCATAACATGTGCCTCCACGGGCATATACAAATAACAAAATACTACATCCACGTGCATAACATGTGCCTCCACGGGCATATACAAAAGACAAAATGTGCATCCACGTGCATACACGACAATATATCCAAATATATATACACATATATATATAAACCATAATAGTCAACATGTCATAGGTGCCCTCAGCACCCGATATACAAAAAATACATCAGTCGTACAAAAATGCTTCCCCATATGCTCATCAACATTTGGGGGCAGATACAATATCATCTACTCATCAGGATCCCTAGGCTCCTCCGGCTCCTCCTCCGCTGGCCCCACCGGGTCATGGCGAGCCCGAACTCTCCGCTCTGCCGGCCCCGCTGGATCATCCCGTAGACGTATCCTCCTCACAGCCGGCCCTGCCGGATCATCTCGTCCAACGTCCCTGTGCTCCGCCACAAACACCGCTGTCCTCAACAAGAGCGACCGCCACTCAGGCGGCGCACCGAAGCAACGCTCCACAATATCCCGGTCCAGGTCTCTCCAACCATCCTCGGGGAGTCCAGCTAGGATCATGTCGAAGGTCTGTCTGACACCCTCTATGGCGTCATCTCGAGGGCCAACCCTTCGCCCACGAGCCACAAATCCTCCACCGCGTGGAGGCAGTACCACTGCAACCACCATCGCCCGCCCCTGACGAGCCACGTAGTCGGCCGGTGGCACTGGACCAACATCTGCACAAAGCAAGTAAGCCATCATATACTATCCAACTATAATCATAGACGATAAATCAAACAACACATGATATAGTATAAAATAAAACACAAAACATACCGTCTAAAATCCAGGCCTGTCCTGGGGCACGAGGCATCTCTGGGTCGCCTCGATAGTCCATGCCGGCATAGGGGTAGTCCTCAATCAGCAGGGGCATCTGCTCCCACTGCTCATAAAAATCCTCCGTAAAGAAATCGCGGACACCACCGCCACCACGAGGCATCATCTTCCCCCACCGCATCATGCAAGGCTCACTCACCAGACCAGCACGAATGGGTACCCATGGTCGCAAGGTCGGCAACCGCTTGAAGAAAAAACAGCATAGAAAGGAGGCACAACAGAACTCTCCTCCCTCTCGACTGGCCTTGTCCAGATCTCTCCGGACACCAGCCAGAAACATCTTCCCCCAGGCATAATAAGTCCCCCGAAGAACAGAGTCCACCAACATCGTTTGTCCCCTAGACAAACGATGTGGCGCAGCAGCACCCAATATCCGCAGAACACATGCCCCAACGGCCTGCATATCCCACTCACGTAGGGATCGCAGACTAATAGAGCTGTTCTGCAAAACGGCATCATCAACACAGAAGGTCTGTAACAAATCCTCCATATCTACACCCGGTGGGATCCTCGGCAAGAGATCGCCCACCTCCCCCAAACGAGGCAACCCAGTCAGAAAATAGACATCCGTGAGGGTGATCTCTAACCTCTCACCCCCAATAATAAAAGCACCCTCCGCCGGCACCCACCAACTCACCAACTTGTTCAGGATCCGTCTCACTGAACGAATAGGTGGGATCTAAGCGAACTTCAAGAGTCCGCTCACAGCCAGAGTCTGCCGCACCCCCGGATCAGTCTGAATCTTCTCCATCATATCATCATCGATCTCCCGCTCTTGCCATGAGGACAATGGTCTCCTCAACATCCTTCCAAAAAACAGAAGAAATTTTTAGCACCAGCACAAAAAATTTTGAAAAAATCCCATCGCGGCTTTTCCACCAAAAGCCGCGATGACCATCGTGGCCTCCATGCTAAAACCTGCGATGACCATCGCGGCCTCCATGCTAAAACCCACCATGAACATTGCGGATATTGGCCAGACAGTCGCGATGAACATCGCGACTATCTCCCATGAACTCGCGATGAACATCGCGGGTTCCAACCTCACAGTCGCGATGAACATCGCGACTGTCAGCCTGAAACCCGCGCGGTTCATCGCGGGAATAGACCCAAAATCCGCGATATTCCACGTTGGAGGGTCAACATGGAATTTCGCGGCCTTCGGGGGCACGCCGCCAAACAAAAAAGACATAATTGAAAAGGCTAAAGCAAATAGAGTTACTTGAAACTCGCAGAATCGAAAACCAATGGTGAAATCTCCCGGAAATCAAGAAATAGCTCTGACTGCTCTGCCAAACTCGCACGTAACAATGACACGTCATTTGGGCCCCACGCCCTATTTATAGAAATTCCACCATTTTTCAAACAACCATTGCGGTATCATACGAAGTCCATTTTTCAAACCGTTGGAATCAGCACAGCGAGAACTTCATGCAGGTTCCTTCCTTTTCCCGTTTTTATGGGGTCCATTTTTTGACCATTTATTGGCCCCCCTCGTGGTCTCGATTTGCGTGCCACATCGGTCGTCATCCGTTTTTGACGTGTCTTATATCGCCGGATTCAGTTTTCTGCGCTCGTGATGATGCTTGAGATCATTTCTCGCTCTCACTTTTAGATTTTTCGGGCATTTTTCCCATGCCCCCTCGTCACCTCGATTTGCGTGCCACATCGGTCGTTCTCCGTTTTCGATGTGCCTTATATCGTCGGATTCAGTTTTCCATGCTCGTGATGATGCTTGAGATCATTTCTCGCTCTCACCTTTATATTTTTTGGGCATTTTTCCCACGCCCTCTCATTGCCTCGGTTTGCGCGCCACATTGGTCGTAGCCTCCTTTTAACAATCTGTATGTCACCGGATCCAGTATCCCGCACACATGATGACGCTTGATACCTTTTCCTCGCTCCCATCAATCCCTCTTTGTTCGGTATAATTTTATCCCTTTTTCGGGCCGAGCAACCCCTTTTACGAAAAAGGCACTTAGGGAGTTTCTGTTAAGCTCTTTTCTGACTCCTAAAACAATGAAAAGATTGTCGAGCAACCTTGCTTCCTTTCATGCTTGTTAAATGTATCTGAAAGGGTGTCTACCTGGTATAAGTTTACCTCTTTTCCGGACCTTGTAGACTAATTACGAAAAAGGAATACTCTAGTCACATCGGCTAGAAGAGTTCTCCATCTGCATCATTTTATGCTTTTTCGGGCCTTGGAGACTAAACTACGAAAAAGAACACCAATAGAGTCCACTTACCATTTTCAGACTCTCTAAACATGAAAGCAACCATGAGCATGAGCCGTCCTGGGCTCACAAAATCCACAGGACCGTACCATTTCAGAGCACACTTTTATCCCTTCTTGGAGCTCATTAAAACTACGAAGAAGGAATCAATGGTGCCTCTTGGCGCCACGACAGATCACATCTACTCATATGACAGCTTCCCCATGATTGGTCACCTTTGTTCAGAGTATTCTGCAGTATGTCACCTTGAAAATCCCTCGACAGCACCTATCAGCTCGTCCTCCCCCCCAGAGTCAATATATACCATTCAGTCAATAAAAGCAATGATCCCCACACCTACAAGTCAGTTCCCTACGCTGCCAGGTCAACCATGTCATCATGCTCTGAACAAAGGAAGTTTGAGTCTACCCACTTTTTGACCCAGTTATTTCCCATCCCCACAAGTATGTCAGTCCTACCATCAGTACTACAACACTTCAGTTCTACACCTCGTGCTCCTATCAAGGAAAAATCATTGCCTTGTTAGTTGCTGGTCTCCCTCTATCGAAGACAACCACATTTATTCCAGAGGATAGACCTAGAGGTCCCTGTGTCTTGGACTCATTACCATTTATGATGAGTGCCTATGAATCATTTCGAGAGGAATCCTCAGTGCCTTTCCAAATGGTTGTTTCTCACATGCTCGACTTCAACACCTTGATCGCATCGTTGAGATTCGCACATGACATTGATCCTTTCAGTTATTAGTCGAAGACCCCGGATACCTCCTGACTCCTCCACATTTGAGAATCTTCCTATGGATAAAACCAGTTACACTTTTTCTATAGATATCCGGGTTGCGCATGGCGACAGTATTCAGATGTACCCCAGTTTCATACTCCCTTGAGTATACAGTTACATTAATTCTCAGAGATGACTCATAGTCTTTGAGTCCCTACAGATGTTGGACACCTTCAGTTTCAGCAGTTCATCAGTTATTCTAGTGTATCAGTTATTGAGATCAGTTATGATCAGGAGTATATCCCAAAATAATGTCCCCTCTGGACCATTATGATGTACCAGTAGATTCTTTATGTATTAGATCCCCCTTCTTGGGACTAATTGTTATGTATATGTCTTGATACGAGCATGGGAATGCCCGCCTCGTCCATTATCAGAGATTATACCTCATTCATATTGAGGCCATGTAATATTTTTTTTTTTTGCAGCTTCCAAGGGCTGTGGCTCCAGTCTCCAACCGGTCTCTTCTCTCCCCTAAAACCCCAGAAAAAGACAAAAGAACTATGATGTCTATCGGCCATACGATGAGCTCCTGCCCTCACACATCAGGGGGCAATCTGTTAACACCCAAAAAGTGCTCACTAGCTCATTTCCCTATTCACATGACCCATTTGTCCACTTTTTCACCATATGAGCCTCTGAAACCAACAAAAGGTCACCAAAAGACCTGAGTACACCCCTTTTCCCACTAAAAAAGATTATTTTTCCTAAAAAAGCATAAAAACCCTCAAAAAGGGTCCAAAATTCCCAAAAATGAAAAAGGGAATAAAAATATTAATTTTATTCAAAAAAGGAAAAATGAGGGAAAAGTACCTAAACCATGTTGGTCAATACCATTTGGTTTCCACAAAACCACAAATGGTATTCCTCACCACCAAAACCTATAAAAAGGTGGTAGGGGCTCCTCATTTCATCATCCATCCATTATCTCATCCTCATGCTGCCGAAATCTCCCTTGAGTATTTTGGCCATTATAAGCAACCTTGGAGAAGGAGACCTCTTGGAACTTGGAGCTACTTATCTTGGGAGTTGCTCTACATCAACCTTCACCATTGGAGGTATTACTATTGCAAGCATTAGCTTGCCCCATTTTCAAATACAAATTTATTCTTTCATATTTTCTTGTTCTTGTTTTTAAAATATTTCCATTATTTGCTTATATTCTTGCATAGATCCATGATTAGTTTTGTTTAGATTAGTTTCTTGTTTAATTCTATTGAGACTGCTGCTACTAGTTAGCAGGTGCTCATAGCACTAAGCTTGGTTGCAAAACCAAGCCAACAATTCCCACACAGGTATACACTCCACAAAGGAGTACTCTCTACAAAGGAGAACATTCCACAAAGGAACCATCCACAAAGAAGCACGTTCCACAAAGGAACCATCCCACAAAGGGACACACTCCACAAGGGAGCACGTCCACAAAGGAACCATCCCATAAAGGCACACACTCCACAAAGGAACCATCCCACAAAGGGACACACTCTACAAAGTAGCACATTCCATAACAGAACCATCCCACAAAGGGACCACATCATCTTTTCAAAGAAGATGTATGATCAACTTGGTCTTTTTGGACCATAGAGGATTACTTCCTTATGCACTTTATCGATCTCAAATCCAAAGGAGGCTGCACTCCCCAAGAAAACACTTCTCCCAAGCACTTTGTCGATCTCAAATCGAAATGAGGCTACACTCCCCAGGAAGACACTTCTTCCAATTTACCAGTCATTACAACTAGAAGGTGGTGATAACTACAGCTAGTTCACCACTCTGGGCCCAAGCTCCACACAAGAGCACTCTCCCCACTAGAGAACATCCCACACAGGGATCATCCCACAAAGGGACACACTCCACAAAGGAGTTTGTTCCACAAAGGAACCATCCCACACAACGACACACTCCACAAAGGAACCATCCCACATAGGGACACACTCTAGAAAGGAGTTTGTTCCACAAAGGAACCATCCCACACAGGGACACACTCCACAAAGGAGTCTGACACAAGTCTCGGCTTGTGCCTCATCAACAACCACACTGGTCATCAATCTCCCTTCCCGAGGAAGGGAATCTACACCACTCCAAGCATTCATTCTGGATAAGGTATTGGTAAGGATATCTAGAATTTACTCATTTGTAGAGATATACTAGAGCTTCATTGCTCCCTTCTGTCACAGAATATCGTTGTCACATCAAGCTCATGACCATACAAATCTGCAAGCAGATTTCGAAGCCATAATGCTTCCTTACTAGTTGCACTAGTTGTGATATACTCTACCTCAGCTATACTGAGTGCCACATAAGTCTATTTCTTGCTGATTCAAGAAACCATAGTTGATCTCAAGCTAAAATCAAAACCCATAGGTGTTCCTTCTGTCAACTGCACTACTAGCCCAATCTGAATTTGTGAAGCCTACTAGTTTCACTCTATTTTCTAAGGCATATCTCAATCCATAACCGATAGTACCATGAAGATATCTCAGCACATGCATAGCTTCTACCCAATGTACTTGTCTTGGCTCGACCAGGTGCTGACTCAACATATTTACTGCATAGAAAATATCTGGCCTGATATTAACCAAGTATAACAAGGATCCAATCAATTGACGGTACATGGTAGGATCTACTAAATCTGAAGATATGGCAGAAGCAAGTAACTTCTTCAGATTTGCTTCCATAGGTGTATCCATGGACTTACAGTCCATCATACCAAATCTACGCAAGGTGTCAATGGTATACTTCCCTTGTCTAAGGAAGATATCATCAGGTCCTTGCCACGCCTCCAAGAAATAATGCATCAACCCCCAGGTCTCTCATTTCAAATTCATGGACCATCTCTCTCTTGCACCTGGAAATCATACTCTCGTCCCCTGTAAGAAAGAGATCATCAACACAAAGTACCAATATCAAGGGACGAACATCATCAACCTTATAATAAAAGTTTTGATATGCTTCACTCCTGGTGAAGCCTAGCTTTGTCAGGTAATTGTTGATCTTGGAGTACCAGGCCCAGGGTGCCTGCTTAAGCCCACAAAGAGATTTCTTCAACCTGATAATAGCATGCATGGCGACTGGAGCAAGTGTCTCATCATAATATATTCCCTCTATGTTGTAGACTCCCTCTGCAACGCTGCCTCTTGCACGCACTCGTCAATATCCATATGAGATCCTTTGGACCTATGGATTATGGGTCCACATACGACTGAATGTGCATCGATAATCATCACTTGTTCTTCGGAACAAGTCTGATCATCCTTCTCTTTTAGTTCATAGCACATGATCTTTCCTACAAGTCAAATTCAGTCAAATAGTTAGTAATATTGCATGATCATGAAATTCAATCAAATCATATTGACATTTTAATGCAATGACAATTTCTTATGCACAGTTATGCAACCAACTTAGCCAATGCTTCAATCACAACACCCATCCAACAGGATGTAGTGCAACATTATAGTCTACTTACTCATCATATGCATGGTATGCACTACATGAGCCTACATCTTTGTCAATCATATATAGATGCATAATAGAAAACTATATAAGTCTAATGCTCAATTTCATAATCATATGACAAAGACTTTAAAAAAACATTAAATACTTATCTTTTGTTTGTTTTGTGGATTCCCACTTGATCTTTGAATCCTTGCAGTGACCACTGAAGTCTTCAAGAACACTTTGGCCTTCAAGTTCTGAACTTTTTTTTTTAAACTTTTTGAAGTATTCATGTATAGATTCAAGTCTTCCATTAAAGGAATAATTATTCTACATTCTTAAGCAAAATGTCCCATCTTGCCACAAGAGTAACATCTGAGTTTGGATTTGTCTTTCTTGATCTTTGTACTTTGAACTCCCTTAATCCCTTTCTTGCCTTTGTTTCCACTTTCCTCTAATATATCTTCTATTCTGAGTCCAACAACCATCTTGACCAAAGACTGAAACCTGTTTCAGAAACCCTAGTAGGAGAGGGTAAAAAAAATGAAATTTGGAATCTTGCAAAACTAACTCCACAAATAGATGTGCCCTATCAAGACGAGTTGAGAGAAGGTAGGATCGAACCAAATTTGTAGACTGGATAGCACAAAATTTGAAACCCTAATTTTTGCAGTAACTGTAGCAGCTGCAGAATTAGGTCAAAAATGAAACTTCTTAGAATTGGAATTTTCCTTCACCAAAAGATGCGCCTTCCCTAGGGAAAAAATTCCAATGCACTTTTCAAGACAAACTGAGAGGGGAAAGCCCTAAAATGTGAAACCCTAGTTTCTTGTCCCCAGCATAAATTAGGTTAGATTTGAAAGTTCTCTGAATGAAATCTTCCTCCACAGATAATTGTGCCTTCCCAGGGCGAATTGAGTAGAGGTATTTCCGGATCAATTATGTGGTTGCAAACCCTAAATACAGGAATCCCTAGTTTATGGCGATTGTCTCTTTCAGCACTGCTCTGACACCATGTTAATGTTTATAGCAGCATAACCAGGATAACTAAAAGAATGGAAAAGCACATAAACAAAATGAGTGTGGAGCTTGTTTAACCACGATGATAAGAACAATCATCTCCCAACCATAGACAAAGCTATTTGTCTCCCTCGAGCTCAGACCTTCCCATAGAGAATGATGTACATCTAGATAGTAGTAGCGCAAACCAAAGAAAATAAGAGAGAAACTTCTCCAATAGTGGAGAACCCCAAAAAATAAGTCTCCTTGCTGCAATAGTGATCTTCTCTTGACTAGTGCGAACTTGTCTTGAGTGAATGACCAAATGAGAGGTCGAACTCTTTATTTATACACATCAAAATGTGACTTTTTCCCTTATTGGGCCGAACTAAATTTCCCTAACTGGGCCGACTTGACTGGGGCAGTTCTGCCCATTGTTTGGGGAAGACTGCCCACTGTTTTGGGGTCGTTTACCCACTGGGCCGACTTGTCTTGGGGGAATACAAAAATTTGCATTTAATGAATCTTTTCTTTGTGATTTCATCCCAACATTTACATTTATTCTTTCAAGGGTTTTACATGATCAAATACATAGATATCTTCTCCCGTGCGAGGTACAATAACAATAACAATAGCTTCCGAAGTTGCACTATTTCCAACAATAACCACGATGATAAATTTGATCTTCACTGTGTCCATTGTGGCAAGAAAAGACACAAGGCAAAGACATGTAGAATTATGTGGGAGAAGTTTGCAGAGAAGGATTAGAAAGAAGAAAAAGTTAAAGCTCTTGAATTTTCTCATTTCATTGTTGCACATTGCAATACTGGTGTAAATGAATTTATGTTCAATACTTCATTTCCTTCTTGGAGAGATACTTAGTTGCTTGACATATGTGCTACCTACCATATGACTTTTAGGAAAGACTTCTTTGAAGAATTAAATGACAATGTAGAAGGTATGATATACATCACAAATAAATTTAACCTCAACCATAAAGGAATTGGCACCATGCTGTTCAAATTGCATGGATTCTTAGACTTTCTATTGCACAATATTCTTTGTTTCCTAGATTTGCAAAGGAACCTACCATCTCTTGTGCACATTTGACAGTAAGGTCATTCCATTCACATGATTTATGGAAAAGTTGAGATAAGGAGATCTTATGATGATCAAGTCATCACGACGAGATGAGAAGATGATAGATTGTTGAAGTTGAAAGGAACATTTGCAAAGGCGCATAATTTTACATACCTCTCACCATGATGAAGTTACATTATCATCTCGTCTTTTGTGGCATGTTAGATATGGGCATATCAACTTTGATAGTCTTTGTTTGTTGAAGAAGAATGGTGTTTATGGTTACCCACAGTTCCAAAAAAATTGAAGCAGTGTGATGCGTGTATCCTTGTGTAAATTTTTCAATGCTCTAAAATCTCAGACCCTAACCCAGTTTCAAGTCTTAATAAATCATTGTTTAATGCCCGAAGCCAATATTACAACCCCGGAGTAAAATATAACAACATAAAAAAAATTATAACTAGAAACACATTAATCCTTTCACTCTTTTATCATCAACAATAATCACACACAAATAATTTACACGGAGATTTTTGGTTAATATGACCTTGGAAAAACCCTTGCGGGAAAACCAGTGAGAGAGAGAAGTTCTTTTATTATCTCAAACAAATTTAGAATGAAGTACAACATAATTTATTCCAACAATCACACAAACTTATCTGTGAACCTCTTGCCTTGAAGTTCATTCCTGATCTATGTTAGATGCTTTGGGATTTGTGCCCCTCTCTTTTTCTAGACATATTTGGGATATGTGCCCCCTCTTTCTGTCTGCTCACTCGTTGAGTCTCTTAGCTTCTCGCAATATCTCATATATCCCACATTTACCCCTATGCTCTCTTTTATAACACTCCTGTGAATTTTAAGGTTCCAAATCCCTAATTTATTTTCCATTCAAAACTTACATTTCCACAATAAAAAATTACACTTCCGCATTAAAAAATCACACTTCCGCATTAGTATAAATCTATTTGTTCAAATATGAAGTAAGGGTAAGGTTAGGACACTTTTCCTTGTTAAATTTTTCAACACCTTAGAAAACATCATAAGCAACCCTTTTACATCGATCAAAGGAAGTTATGGGCCCCACACTTATCAACCAGTCTTGTTTCAGGTATGTCCTTACACCAGTTGGTTACAATCTGATCTCGGTTCTCAGGATAGGACTCTTGTACTATCATGTACTTCAGCTCTCATCGACATCAAAACACCTCATTTTGATAGTTGCAGTAGTTGTAGTTGTACCTTGGGATCCCTTTCAATCACTAAAAGGGATCACCTTGAACTTAGTAGGAAGAGTCATTGGTGCTCTCTAACTAAGTGTTTTCCCCTATGTTCGTCGTTAACACATTATCGCATAAGGGGGAAACGTACTTTTGAAGGTAGTAGTGTTCACATTTTGAAATCATGGTAGCAGTCTATTTGGTATAGTGAAGCTCTCAAGCAGATTTATGTGCCAGTTTGGTCCCCCACCCCAGTGGGCATATCATGGTCACCGACAGTTCCACTTCTTCAATATTTTCGCAGCAGTTCCTGGGACACTTGCTCAAACATGGATTGAATCCGCCTTCATTCATGTCCCAACAATATCGTAGAGTCGACACCATTGGTCATCTCTCATTGTAATCACTTTGATAGCATTTCGCGAGCATGGGTATGCCCACCTCGTTTGTATAAAACTATTCTTTATTACAGCTCCAACAATTCCCCCCATGGGAGAACCTTATTTTGTACACATATGCTTCGTCCTACAACACAAGAGAGAAACATCAGAAAACATGATGCATTATCGGCTCTATAGTACCCTCCGAACCTCATACATCAGGGGGCATCTGTTAATGCCTAAAAATCGCACACATGCGATATTTTAGCGATTCATCCAGTAAAGCGTCATCAACATAAAGAATGCATCTCACCATATGCATCCTCAACAGATCCAAAACACGACATGAGTCCATAAGTGTCAAGAAACAGTCAAAACAAAGGGTAGCACGGGTATTACACAGTTGATCCACGCTATAGCGCAGGTTATCTAAACAATGTCTGTGCTACTCTCGCGTGACTTTTCCCTCAATAGCCACGCTATTGTCAAAATGCGGGACCACTCACTCACAAAAACGCATTGAAGACTCAATCCTCCCCAAGGATGAGGATTCAGCTCCTCACACACTTGGGGGCATTAATCAGCCCCCCTTGTGTACCTTGGAACTAGTTCATGAAGGAGGAGAGTTCACATTTGGATCTAGTTGTTTGATGGCCACCTCTTGGCCTATAAAAGGAAGCCATTAGTATGCATTTTGTAGAGAGAAATTAGAGCAAGGTTATGCTGTTGGATTTGAGTTGGAGCTTCTTCATAGCCCACCATTTCCTACCATTGTGAGCATTCCCAAACTTGCTTTCCACCTCCCATTAAGGGGCAAGTGTTTCTCTCCATTGTTCTACCATTTATTTAGCATTTAGTTTTGACAAGAAAGGCCTCTGTAAGGGATATTGTTAGCTTCCCTTGAAGCCCTCACCTCCTAGGTGTTGTACAACTATTCCATTGGGAAATGCAATAGTGGTTTAGCATATCTTTGGTTGTTGTTGGAGTTTGCATCTTCCTCCTATCTCTTTCATTTTATTTTTATCATTGTTTTTCATGTTTGGATGTGAACTACACTAACAATCTCTTGTAGGATCACTTGGAGGAATACCAACCACATCAAAAGGGGCTCCAAGGACTGAGGCCTTGTAGCAACCTACAAGGCTTAGCCCCTTACCAAGTGGAAGAGTGCACTTGTGCAATTTTTTCCACAACAAGCATATATATACTTTATTGTTTAAAAAAAACGTGTGTTAAGCCTAGTGTGACATTGGGTGTGTTACATCATCCCCCATGCAACGACGTTTGTAGGAAATGGAGGATTGGGTGCAAAGAAAATCCGGCCACCTTGAGATGACGGATTTGGTTGTGGATTTAGGTAGGTTAATGGAATATCTTGGCTCGACATGGACGAGGGAAACCAAATTTGTTGGATGTTGACCAGGGTTCTACTCTTGCTACTCGCATGGATCATATTGAAGAATGGTTGTGTAGGATGGATAAAGCTCATATTGTTCTAGATTCCAAGTTGGATGTGTTGGCTCGCAAACTAACGGGTAGGGTCTTCTGCAAGCAAGTAGCTCCTGGACACGAGGCGAATTTGGTCTTCCACAGACAATCGAACCCCAAGCAGACGAGCGACACCGAAGGTTTGAAAGCAACCCCTCCTATCATTATTCTATATGACTCATGACTTTGTTGTTGTGCTTGATTATGGGTAGACTTTAACTTTTAGTTCTTTATCGCTCTATCAATTAAGCCTGCTAGTAGTGGCTTCGGTTTTGTTTTCCTATCCAATTTTTTGAATCATCGGGCCATTAACCCCCACTTGTGTGGGATTATGATTTCAAACTTTCATACCTGGCACTCTATGGATAGAAGTATTAACTTATGCATTAGTATTATCTTTTATACTTTTAATAGAAGCAATTTGAACTAGAATCTTGTAGACAAACTATGGCTGTGTGGCTGGTTTGGTTTCCTAAGCGATAAACTAGCCACAACAACATATGTATCTCTTTGTTTTTCTTTTAATAGATTTTTAATCTTACAAAAAAATATTTCCAAACTTTCATATGTCAAATGAATATGTGAGCTAGTTTAAGTATCGAAACCAATTAATTTTAAGTGTTTCAAGGTCTAAGCTACTAAATGGTGAAGAGCTTGACTTAATGCATTTGAATTAAGGATATTTGTGAGACATCTAAAGTCATTTTACATGAGCTCAAATGGAAAATTTAGTTTATTTGTGAGACATCTAAAGTCATTCTACATGAGCTCAAATGACAAATATAGTTTATTTGTGAGACATCTAAAATCATTCTACATGAGCTCAGATGGCAAATATAGTAGACCATTTATAAACTCAAATGGCAAATATAGTAGACCATTAAGAAAATGTGTGGTTCAACATGATGAAAGAGGTAACACACAATCTATCTATAACATCATCATCATTATATGAAAGCATAAGAATTTTATATTAAAAATTATACATATAAGAGGATAATAATAAAATATTCATAAAATAATAAAACATTCATTTAATATGTTCATTGTTTAAATATTTGTTTATTATTACCATGTTTATATTTTCACATTCAATTTATTCCAAGTAAATAGTTTAGTTTGAAAATATTATCTTGTAAACATTTATATATTTTTAGTAAGGATTCATAAAATATATTGATTTCCAACTTTTTCAAACACTTTTTCTGTCTCATATTTTTAGTAAGGATTCATAAAATATATTGATTTCCAACTTTTTCAAACACTTTTTCTGTCTCATATTTTTTAGTAGGGATTCATAAAATATATTGATTTCCAACTTTTTCAAACACTTTTTCTAAATCACACTAACACCATCCATTGAAATAAAAAATAATAATAATATGAATACTTTACGAAACATTCAAGTTTAAAATTTTGGATTGAAATCCACATCTACAAATAAAAGTAAAATTTTGGATTGAAATCCACATCTACAAATAAAAGAGAAAGATCACGTACCACTCTCATTCATCATTTTATAAATTTCATGTTGTATTACATCCATCCCTAATGTATCTTCCTATGGTGGCCATGACCTTTTTCACTCACATTGTCAAATCTTGGCCACGGCCTTTTTCACTCGCATTCTCATCTTGATCGCTATATTCACCATTCCCATCATTGTTCAATCAAATCATATTGACATTTTAATGCAATGACAATTTCTTATGCACAGTTATGCAACCAACTTAGCCAATGCTTCAATCACAACACCCATCCAACAGGATGTAGTGCAACATTATAGTCTACTTACTCATCATATGCATGGTATGCACTACATGAACCTACATCTTTGTCAATCATATATAGATGCATAATAGAAAACTATATAAGTCTAATGCACAATTTCATAATCATATGACAAAGACTTTAAAAAAACATTAAATACTTATCTTTTGTTTGTTTTGTGGATTCCCACTTGATCTCTGAATCCTTGCAGTGAGCACTGAAGTCTTCAAGAACACTTTGGCCTTCAAGTTCTGAACTTTTTTTTTAAAAACTCTTTGAAGTATTCATGTATAGATTCAAGTCTTCCATTAAAGGAAGAATTATTCTACATTCTTAAGCAAAATGGCCCATCTTGCCACAAGAGTAACATCTGAGTTTGGATTTGTCTTTCTTGATCTTTGGACTTTGAACTCCCTTAATCCCTTTCTTGCCTTTGTTTCCACTTTCCTCTAATATGTCTTCTATTCTGAGTCCAACAACCATCTTGACTAAAGACTGAAACTTGTTTCAGAAACCCTAGTACGAGAGGGTAAAAAAAATGAAGTTTGGAATCTTACAAAACTGACTCCACAAATAGATGTTCCCTATCAAGACGAGTTGAGAGAAGGTAGGATTGAGCCAAATTTGTAGACCGGATAGCACAAAATTTGAAACCCTAATTTTTGCAGTAACTGTAGCAACTGCAGAATTAGGTCAAAAATGAAACTTCTCAGAACTGGAATTTTCCTTCACCAAAAGATGCGCCTTCCCTAGGGAAAAAATTCCAATGCACTTTTCAAGACAAACTGAGAGGGGAATGCCCCGAAATGTGAAACCCTAGTTTCTTGTCCCCAGCATAAATTAGGTTAGATTTGAAAGTTCTCTGAATGAAATCTTCCTCCACAGATAATTGTGCCTTCCCAGGGCGAATTGAGTAGAGGTATTTCCGGATCAATTATGTGGTTGCAAAGCCTAAATACAGGAAGCCCTAGTTTATGGCGATTGTCTCTTTCAGCACTGCTCTGACACCATGTTAATGTTTATAGCAGCATAACCAAGATAACTAAAAGAATGGAAAAGCACATAAACAAAATGAGTGTGGAGCTTGTTTAACCATGATGATAAGAACAATCATCTCCCAACCATAGACAAAGCTATTTGTCTCCCCCGAGCTCAGACCTTCCCATAGAGAATGATGTACATCCAGATAGCAGTAGCGCAAACACAAGAAAATAAGAGAGAAACTTCTCCAATAGTGGAGAACCCCAAAAAATAAGTCTCCTTGCTGCAATAGTGATCTTCTCTTGACTGATGCGAACTTGTCTTGAGTGAATGACCAAATGAGAGGTCGAACTCTCTATTTATACACATCAAAATGTGACTTTTTCCCTTATTGGGCCGAACTAAATTTCCCTAACTAGGGCAGTTCTGCCCATTGTTTGGGGAAGACTGCCCACTGTTTTGGGGTCGTTTACCCACTGGGCCAACTTGTCTTGGGGGAATACAAAAATTTGCATTTAATGAATGTTTTCTTTGTGATTTCATCCCAACATTTACATTGATTCTTTCAAGGGTTTTACATGATCAAATACATTGATATCTTCTCCCGTACGAGGTACAATAACAATAACAATAGCTTCCGAAGTTTCACTATTTCCAACAATAACCACGATGATAAATTTGATCTTCATTGTGTCCATTGTGGCAAGAAGATATCAAATACATTGATATCTTCTCCCGTACGAGGTACAATAACAATAACAATAGCTTCCGAAGTTGCACTATTTCCAACAATAACCACGATGATAAATTTGATCTTCATTGTGTCCATTGTGGCAAGAAAAGACACAAGGCAAAGACATGTAGAATTCTGTGGGAGAAGATTGCAGAGAAGGATTAGAAAGAAGAAAAAGTTAAAGCTCTTGAATTTTCTCATTTCATTGTTGCACATTGCAATACTTGTGTAAATGAATTTATGTTCAATACTTCATTTCCTTCTTGGAGAGATACTTGGTTGCTTGACATATGTGCTACCTACCATATGACTTTTAGGAAAGACTTCTTTGAAGAATTAAATGACAATGTAGAAGGTATGATATACATCACAAATAAATTTAACCTCAACCATAAGGGAATTGGCACCATGTTGTTCAAATTGCATGGATTCTTAGACTTTCTATTGCACAATATTCTTTGTTTCCTAGATTTGCAAAGGAACCTACCATCTCTTGTGCACATTTGACAGTAAGGTCATTCCATTCACATGATTTATGGAAAAGTTTAGATAAGGAGATCTTATGATGATCAAGTCATCACGACGAGATGAGAAGATGATAGATTGTTGAAGTTGAAAGGAACATTTGCAAGGGCGCATAATTTTACATACCTCTCACCATGATGAAGTTACATTATCATCTCGTCTTTTGTGGCATGTTAGATATGGGCATCTCAACTTTGATAGTCTTTGTTTGTTGAAGAAGAATGGTGTTTATGGTAACCCACAGTTCCAAAAAAATTGAAGCAGTGTGATGGTTGTATCCTTGTGTAAATTTTTCAATGCTCTAAAATCTCAGACCCTAACCCAGTTTCAAGTTAATAAATCATTGTTTAATGCCCGAAGCCAATATTACAACCCCGGAGTAAAATATAACAACATAAAAAAATTTATAACTAGAAACACATGAAGCCTTTCACTCTTTTCTCATCAGCAATAATCACACACAAATAATTTACATAGAGATTTTTGGTTAATATGACCTTGGAAAAACCCTTGCGGGAAAACTAGTGAGAGAGAGAAGTTCTTTTATTATCTCAAACAAATTTAGAATGAAGTACAACATAATTTATTCCAACAATCACACAAACTTATTTGTGAACCTCTTGCCTCGAAGTTCATTCCTGATCTATGTTAGATGCTTTGGGATTTGCGCCCCTCTCTTTTGCTAGACATATTTGGGATATGCGCCCCCTCTTTCTGTCTGCTCACTCGTTGAGTCTCTCAGCTTCTCACAATATCTCATATGTCCCACATTTACCCCTATGCTCTCTTTTATAATACTCCTGTGATTTTTAAGGTTCCAAATCCCTAATTTATTTTCCATTCAAAACTTACATTTCCACAATAAAAAATTACACTTCCGCATTAAAAAATCACACTTCCGCATTAGTATAAATCTATTTGTTCAAATATGAAGTAAGGGTAAGGTTAGGACACTTTTCCTTGTTAAATTTTTCAACACCTTAGAAAACATCATAAGAAACCCTTTTACATCAATCAAAGGAAGTTATGGTCCCCACGCTTATCAACCAGTCTTGTTTCAGGTATGTCCTTCCACTAGTTGGTTACAATCTGATCTCGGTTCTCATGATAGGACTCTTGTACTATCATGTACTTCATCTCTCGTCGACATCAAAACACCTCATTCTGATAGTTGCAGTAGTTGCAGTTGTACCTTGGGATCCCTTTCAATCACTAAAAGGGATCACCTCGAACTTAGTAGGAAGAGTCATTGGTGCTCTCTAACTAAGTGTTTTCCCCTATGTTCGTCGTTAACACATTATCGCATAAGGGGGAAACGTACTTTTGAAGGTAGTAGTGTTCACATTTGGAAATAATGGTAGCAGTCTATTTGGTATAGTGAAGCTCTCAAGCAGATTTATGTGCCAGTTTGGTCCCCCACCCCAGTGGGCATATCATGGTCACCGACAGTTCCACTTCTTCAATATTTCCGCAGCAGTTCCTGGGACACTTACTCAAACATGGATTGAATCCGCCTTCATTCATGTCCCAACAATATTGTAGAGTCGACACCATTGGTCATCTCTCATTGTAATCACTTTGACAACATTTCGCGAGCATGGGTATGCCCACCTCATTTGTATAAAAACTATTCTTTATTACAACTCCAACAATCGTCACCAACAATTCCCCCCATGGGAGAACCTTATTTTGTACACATATGTTTCGTCCTACAACAAAAGAGAGAAACATCAGAAAACATGATGCATTATCGGCTCTATAGCACCCTTCGAACCTCATAAATCAGGGGGCATCTGTTAATGCCTAAAAATCGCACACATGCGATATTTTAGCGATTCATCCAGTAAAGCGTCATCAACATAAAGAATGCATCTGACCACATGCATCCTCAACAGATCCAAAACACGACATGAGTCCATAAGTGTCAAGAAACAGTCAAAACAAAGGGTAGCATGGGTATTACACAATTGATCCGCGCTATAGCGCAGGTTATCTAAACAATGTCTGTGCTACTCTCGCGTAACTTTTCCCTCAATAGCCACGCTATTGTCAAAATGCGTGACCACTCACTCACAACAACGCATTGAAGACTCAATCCTCCCCAAGGATGAGGATTCGGCTCCTCACACACTTGGGGGCATTAATCAGCCCCCCTTGTGTACCTTGGAACTAGTTCATGAAGGAGGAGAGTTCACATTTGGATCTAGTTGTTTGATGGCCACCTCTTGGCCTATAAAAGGAAGCCATTGGTATGCATTTTGTAGAGAGAAATTAGAGCAAGGTTATGCTGTTGGATTTGAGTTGGAGCTTCCTCATATCCCACCATTTCCTACCATTGTGAGCATTCCCAAACTTGCTTTCCACCTCCCATTAAGGGGAAAGTGTTTCTCTCCATTGTTCTACCATTTATTTAGCATTTTGTTTGGACAAGAAAGGCCTCCGTAAGGGATATTGTTGGCTTCCCTTGAAGCCCTCACCTCCTAGGTGTTGTACAACTATTCCATTGGGAAATACAATAGTGGTTAAGCATATCTTTGGTTGTTGTTGGAGTTTGCATCTTCCTCCCATCTCTTTCATTTTATTTTTATCATTGTTTTTCATGTTTGGATGTGAACTACACTAACAATCTCTTGCAGGATCACTTGGAGGAATACCAACCACATCAAAAGGGGCTCCAAGGACTGAGGCCTTGTAGCAACCTACAAGGCTTAGCCCCTTACCAAGTGGAAGAGTGCACTTGTGCAATTTTTTCCACAACAAGCATATATATACTTTATTGTTTAAAAAAAAACGTGTGTTAAGCCTGGTGTGACATTGGGTGTGTTACATCATCCCCCATGCAACAACGTTTGTAGGAAATGGAGGATTGGGTGCAAAGAAAATTCGGCCACCTTGAGATGATGGATTTGGTTGTGGATTTAGGTAGGTTAATGGAATATCTTGGCTCGACGTGGACGAGGGAAACCAAAGTTGTTGGATGTTGACCAGGGTTCTACTCTTGCTACTCGCATGGATCATATTGAAGAATGGTTGTGTAGGATGGCTAAAGCTCATATTGGTCTAGATTCCAAGTTGGATGTGTTGGCTCGCAAACTAACGGGTAGGGTCTTCTGCAAGCAAGTAGATCCTGGACAGGAGGCGAATTTGGTCTTCCACAGACAATCGAACCCCAAGCAGACGAGCGACACCGAAGGTTTGAAAGCAACCCCTCCTATCATTATTCTATATGACTCATGACTTTGTTGTTGTGCTTGATTATGGGTAGACTTTAATTTTTAGTTCTTTATCGCTCTGTCAATTAAGCCTGCTAGTAGTGGCTTCGGTTTTGTTTTCCTATCCAATTTTCTGAATCATCGGGCCATTAACCCCCGCTTGTGTGGGATTATGATTTCAAACTTTCATACCTGGCACTCTATGGATAGAAGTATTAACTTATGCATTAGTATTATCTTTTATACTTTTAACAGAAGCAATTTGAACTAGAATCTTGTAGACAAACTATGGCTGTGTGGCTGGTTTGGTTTCCTAAGCGATAAACTAGCCACAACAACATATGTATCTCTTTGTTTTTATTTTAATAGATTTTTAATCTTACAAAAAAATATTTCCAAACTTTCATATGTCAAATGAATATGTGAACTAGTTTAAGTATCGAAACCAATTAATTTTAAGTGTTTCAAGATCTAAGCTACTAAATGGTGAAGAGCTTGACTTAATGCATTTGAATTAAGGATATTTGTGAGACATCTAAAGTCATTCTACATGAGCTCAAATGGCAAATATAGTTTATTTGTGAGACATCCAAAGTCATTCTACATGAGCTCAAATGGCAAATATAGTTTATTTGTGAGACATCTAAAGTCATTCTACATGAGCTCAGATGGCAAATATAGTAGACCATTTATGAACTCAAATGGAAAATATAGTAGACCATTAAGAAAATGTGTGGTTCAACATGATGAAAGAGGTAACACACAATCTATCTATAACATCATCATCATTATATGAAAGCATGCATGCAACAAATAAATAATTTTATATTAAAAATTATACATATAAGAGGATAATAATAAAATATTCATAAAATAATAAAACATTCATTTAATATGTTCATTGTTTAAATATTTGTTTATTGTTACCATGTTTATATTTTCACATTCAATTTATTCCAAGTAAATAGTTTAGTTTGAAAATATTTTCTTGTTAAAGATTTATATATTTTTAAGTAAGGATTCATAAAATATATTGATTTCCAACTTTTTCAAACACTTTTTTCTAGATCACACTAACACCATCCATTGAAATAAATAATAATAATAATATGAATACTTTACGAAACATTCAAGTTTAATATTTTGGATTGAAATCCACATCTACAAATAAAAGAAAAAGATCACGTACCACTCTCATTCATCATTTTATAAATTTCATGTTGTATTACATCCATCCCTAATGTATCTTCCTATGGTGGCCATGACCTTTTTCACTCACATTGTCAAATCTTGGCCACGGCCTTTTTCACTCGCATTCTCATCTGGATCGCTATATTCACCATTCCCATCATTGTTCAAACCAAAACCTTATAAAAAAATTCGAATTTATTAAATTTTGTGATATTATGGTGTTTGAATTCTAAAAACTAGATAAGGAAAAGGGGCAAGACCACCGATATATTTGATCCCTCCATCCACATAAAGGTCGTTTAAGTCAACTATATAAAGATTCTATATCTTGATGTGTTCTTAGGTGTACAATTACTTCTTATCCATTGAGATGGACTTGTATAGAATTATTGTTCCATAGATAGGTAATATTGCAAAGAAGACAAGGGATCACTCTTAACATACCCTCATAAAATAGAATGGTCCCATTAAGATTCCTCTATGGATTGATCATATCAACGAAGGGGCATTATCAATTTATGTACACACCTTTTTGTGGAAATCCATCACTATCCTTTTGAAATATCTCCATACATCAATAATAGAAGAGAATTATGCACGTCTATTAAGCTTGATCTTTTTGAAAGTGTTTTTAAATGTTGGGTTGAATTGGATAATATTAATTTTTGTTTTATTATAGACATTTTTCTTTTTAAATAATATATTATTAATATAAAATAAATAGATAATATTAAATTTAAAATTAGATAAATTTATTTTTTTTAATTTTTATTTTAAATTAAGTAAAATTGTGTTGAAGTTATAATTGATCTAATTAATAAAAACTTTAATATAAAAATTTATATATAATGATTTAAGTTTATTTTAAGAAAATCCAAATCATCTAAATTTCAAAAATAAGTATATTAAAATGGAACTTTATCTTATGAAAAAGAATAAACTCACACACAAAAAAAATGAATTTGTCTATTTTTCACTTACTCCACAATAAATCACTTAAAATTATATACACCAAAATATTATTAGTATATTAACTATGTTTTAGGTGTTTCGCAACAAATAAAAAACTATGCGATATAAATTTTATATCTATTTTATGATATACTTCGATGAGATGGTTTATTTGTTTTTGGATAAAGTAGATCAAAAGTTGATTTAAGTACAACTTTAGTATTTTTATGTAACTATAAAATCTAGGTTTTAACCCTTGTATAGAGGTTTTGACAAAGTGCTTTATATGAATAAGACCATGTAATCTCCTTTAAAATATTGGAGCAATCATAATATTGAAACCAACAACAATGTTTCCAGTAAGCTTGTCACCTTGTTTCCAGAAACCAACCATATGGTATCCAACACCTATGCTTAGATGTGTATTTATGTTAATTTGAATAAAGGTTTTTCCAATCAATTTGTGTTGGAGAAGGATATAGTTTGGATACAATTATCGAATTATGAAAATATATATTTATTGTATGTGATGGCCATTTGCCCAAGGATATAGTCCCATAGTCTTCTAAACGGAAAAAAAATTATACACTCACTGATTCTTTTGCACTTGATTCTAAGTTTTTATCCTCAACTTCCACCAATCCATAAAGGATGGATTTGGAGGCAAGAGGCTTAACTTTCTTTGTTCTTTAATTTTTTATATTTACATATCGAAAGGCTTCTTGAAGATGCATGTCCATTGGATGGACCCATCTTTGCCATCCTAGAAAATTCCCTGCATGCTTGGGTCCTATTTGCTAACAGCAATGTTGAAACACTAATATAGTTGTGACCTGGGATGCAATGACCCTTCCTTTGGTCTCTTTGAATGACAACCATTTTGGAAAGAGAAAACAACCGCATTAGTTAGATAATTTAGAAGTGGGAACGAAATCAATCTCATGAAATTTAGTAGATGATGCAAAATAATTAATGATATTTAGAGTTCCAATAGTCTCTAAACATGTTAGGTTAGTTTGAATTTTTTTTTTTAAATGGAAAAATAAACAAAGAGATATGATAGTAAGGGGCTTGAGCTCTGAAGATTCTTTTCCAATTATGATAAAAAACAAAACAAAATTTTGTTTTTTTTATAAACAAATCAATAGTTAGACAATGAGATAGGCATAGGCAATTGACTATGACCTTAAATATATACTTTTATATCTAGCTAAATATGAATTGTAGCATTAGATGTAAATTGCTTATGTTGGTAATAACATGTTATACAACTTGACGAGAACTTTATACTCAAAATGAGAACTCTAGCCATAAAAATTGATATTTTTGCATAAAAAACACCAAAAAACAACCCTGAATCAAAAAGTGGTGCTATCGATAGTACCAACTTTTTTTGTGGTTAAAAATATAGACATGGACCAAAACAATACTTATTGTTGTTTATAAAAATCTTAAAATTAAGCCTTGAATTAAAAACTAATGCTACCTAGCACACTTTTTCAAAAATTTGCATTATTATATCATTTTGTCAAAATTTAAAATTTTATTTATTAAATCTCTTAGTAATGTTATATAAAACTTGCACTTTGTTTAACACAAATTATTCAAGAAATTATTTCACCACTCTTTCTACATGAAATAAAAAAAATTATAATAATATTCATAATAAAAAAAAACAAAATTAAAAAACTCTTCGAAAAATGTATTTTTTTTTAAGTTTTTTTTTTTTCTTTTTTCAAAAGGTGGTTCACCGTTTGTTAGAGGGCTAGTCCACCTGGGGAAATGGTCACCACCTGCTATTCTAGAGAATCAAGGTGGCACGAATTACAATCATTACAATATGGGCTCAACAAGAGCAATATGTCACTTACAAGAATTGAACCTGGGTGGGGAGGGTAACAAACATTCCTCCCAACCACCCAAGCTACAACCAATATATCATTTATAAAAAAACCCATTTAATTTTTTTTTTTTAAATTATAAAAAAAAAAAAAAATTTAAAAACTCACAATTTTTTTTTTAAACACTTAAAAAGTTTTTAAAATAAAATTAAGAAACCAAATATACCCTACCTCTCCCCCCACCCCCTCTCCCTCTTCCCCTCCCCCCTCCCCCCTCCCCTCCTGCTACCCCTCCCCTCCGTCCCCATCCCCCTACCCATGGCCCTTGGCGACCCTTTGGGTGCACGAGGGGCGGCGACACCACTCCCTCATGTGACCAAGGGCCATGGGTAGGGGGAGAGGGCAGAGGGGAAGAGGGCAGAGGGAGGGGAAGGGGAAGGGGGGAGGGGAGAGAGAGGAGGATGGGGAAAGGGCATGGGGGCAGAGGGGAGGGGTAGCGGAGAGGGAGGAGGAGGTGGGGAGGGAGGGAGCGGGGGCAGGGGAGGAGGGGGAGGGGGAGGGGGTGGGGTAGATAGGTTAGTTTTTTTTTTTAATTTTTAATTTTTTCTTAAACTTTAATTTTTTTTAAATGTTTCTTTTTGAATTTTTTATAATTTGTTTTCTTTATAATGTTTAATTTTTTTAAATTGTTTTTTTTTTTTAATTTTATAATTTTTTTTAATAAATTTTAAATGTTTTTAAAATTTTGGTTTTGTTTTAATTTGTTTAGGTAATTTTTATTTGGATTTTATTTATATATATACTTTTTTTTAAATTATTTTAAAATTTTGTTTACATCTGGTTAAAAAAATTGTTTTGAAATTGTTGTTCATAAAATTTATAATTTTTTTTATAAGTTTTTATATTTTTTTTACTTTCTGAAAAAAATTAATTTGTTTTCTCATTTTGTTTTTTTCAAATTTCTTTTTTAAAATTTTAATTTTTTTACTTTGTTGTGTTGGGCCCCTTTGAGCTGTGGGGAAAATCTCCGCTCCTCCCCTAAGCCCTCTTTGGGCGCCCAATGCGCCGCTCCAATGGGCGGCACGATTTTAAAGAAAATGTCAAACTTGATAAATTTTTGAGAATATATTTTTGTAATGTTTTGACTTTAATATTTTAATTTGATAGTAAATATTATGTTTTTAATATGTTATTTACAAATATATGGTATACGTTTTGTTCACTTTATGTGAATCAACACTTTATAGAAAATAATGTTAAATAGACTCATTTTTAAACATAAAATAGCTAAAAATATATTAAAAATGGTTTGTAATGGCTTTATTTTCTCATTTTTTTTACAAATTTTCCCCAAAAATGACTTATTTAAGAGAAAAGTTTAAAGAAAAAAATTCCAAAATGTATATATTTTTCATTCTATCCAGCTTCTAAATGTTAAAAAAATTCAAAAATGTATATGTTTTTTCATTATAAGTAGCTACTAAATGTATAGTTTTTAGTAAACTTTGAAAAAATGCCCTTGTAAATAAAAGTTATAGTTTTCATATGACCAAGAAGTTTCAAAATCACAAAAAAAAGGCTCAAAATGAAAAATGGTGCTACCAATATACACACTTTTTGAAACGGAGGTAAAAACAACTACTAAAATTGACCCCCCCAAAAACGAGAACAATGTCAGGTTCTCTTCAAGTTGTATAACTTGTTTAATATAATTTTGTAAAAAATTGTTAAAATGACTAATTATAAAGAAATGGTCTCAATGCCAAAAGCCAAAAGCTCAATTGATGGTAAAGTGAATGAAGGAGTTCCATTGCGACAGGCCTCGTTAATGAAACATGATTAAAGTTATTTTATGCATAAATTGTGTCGTGTATTTTTCCATATAAAACATTAAATCATGGTTATGATTTTCTATAGGATTATATTTATTTATCATTCAATAACATAGTTTTCCAAGCACATGAATCATAATGGTAACTGGCATAGATAATCATTATCACCCTCAAAGCAAAAGATATAAATGATTGCTAACCTAATTAACAATTATCATAAGAGTTTTGTTGTCATCAAGAAGGATGGAATATTAAACTTATGCTCCAGATTTTCTCCACTTCATCCTTAAATAAAAAAAGTGTGTGATATGTTATGCTCACTTAGTTATGAACATAATAAACAACCAAGATAAGGTCTCAAATTTCATCTTAAAGATATGCCAGTATGCATTTTAACAACTTCTCATAGAATCAAAAGATTAATGATGTGGGTATCTTGTTAAACACCTAAATCTGATATTTTGGTTAAGGATCCATGGGCTACATGTATAAAAGGTCTTGAGTTTGGCTCTCCCAAGTGGTTCCACTATGCCTCCACCAAATCCTTATTAGACCCAAAAGATTAATGACATGTGTACAATGCCAAACACCCCACTTTTATGTTTTGTTAATAATTCTTATCTAGAGGTAAAAGGTCTAGAGTTCCACCCCCAAATCGATACCTTTGTACATTGCAACAACTTCGTACATGAACAAAATATTGATGGCATGGGTACCTTATTGAACCCCTTGCTTTAGGATTTTAGTTAAGGATCTATTTCCACAAGTAAAAGGTGTCGAGTTTCACCCCTTACTCCCAAGTAGTGTCATTGTGCATCATGACAATTCCATACATGAACAAAAGATCAAAGGCATGAGCACCTTGTTGAATAGCTTAGTGTGATTATTTGGTTAAGGTTCCATATCCATAGGTAAAGGTTTTCGAGTTCCAACCCCCCACCCCCCCCCCAAAGTGATGCCATTATGCATTGCAAGAACTCCATGCATGAACAAAAGATTAATGGTGTGGATACCTTGGCCTTATGTTTTTGTTAAGGATCCATATCCACAAGTCAAAGATATCCATTTCCACCTCCCGGAGCACTGTCATTGTGCATCATGACAACTCCAAACATTGACAAAAGATTAATGATATGGGTACCTCGTTGAACACCTTCGTCTAGTGTTTTGGTTAAGGATCCATATCCATAAGAAGTTCTCAAGTTCCAATTCCTTAAGCGATGTCATTGTGCATTGCAACAACTCCATATAGGAACAAAAGGTGAATGATGTGGGTACCATGCCCAAACACCCTAGTTTGAGGTTTTGGCTAGGGATCCATATCCACATGTAAAAGATCTCAACTTTACCCCACACCCTCTAACGACACCATTGTATATAATGACAACTCCATACATAAACAAAATATTAGAGACATATGTTTCTTGTTGAGCACTCTAATCTAGTGTTTTGGTTAAGAATCCATGTCCACAAGTAAAAATAAAAAAACTCAAATTCTATTAACACTAACACATTACAACAACCCTATATAAAACAAAAAATTACATCATCGAACACCTAAAAAAAATGATATTTTAATTAAAAATCCACATTTAGAAATTAAAACCATGCAATTCAAAATATTGAGTTAACACAAAGTCATATATTATACTCTTAAAAACAAAAGGACAAATGCATTGTTCCCAATGACATGTTCTCTAATCCATCTATGACTTAGATTAGAATGTTCTCTTTTAAATAATAGCTTATATTATATAAAATAATGTATCTTTATAATGGGATACCGTTCCTTATATTGGTACATAGCCTAGCTGACATATAATGCAAGGGATTATGTCCACAAAATTGCGCATGTAGCCTTGTAAATATACCTTTATTTCAAATAAAACTTTTAATTAAAAAAAAATTAAATTTTGCCGATATTAGAAGCCCTTGTCCACATCCCATGGCCCCGCCAGTTTGAGTAAGGAAATTTTATACTGAGATTCTTGCATGGACGGTCCCCACGTGACCTTCGGTCTATTCTTTATGTTCTATAAACCGCCGAGCTTCACAGCCCACTCCTGCAGGTGCATATGACCGTGAATACTTGAAACCTATGTTTGTTCCAGGGAAGATATTTTCAAAATTCCGCCTTAAAAGACACTTGATTTCTTTCAATTAATTTTCTATGCTAGTACTTACTCCCAAGGTTTTCATGATTTGTTCACTGCTTTCATTCAATTTTTGAAAAATCAAATTTTGGAGGTGATAAAAATAGATTATAATTCTTCAGATTGTATAGTGCGGATAGTCATTATTGGCAGCTATCAATGAATGGGAAATCAAAAATAACGTGGTGTTTATAAAGGGGTAGACTTTTACACACATGCTTATGAGCTTTGGGTTATTAATCGATTTCATTATGTTAAGATGGTGTTTATAAAGAGGTAGACTTTCATACATATGTATATAAGTTTTGGGTCATTAATTTATTTCTTGATGTGACAAAGTTTTTATACAATTCACAAAAAAACTGACAAAGCTTATATAAAAAATATAAAATGTTGTAACTCAAAATTATTATAATTTTGGATTTTTTAAATAAATTTATTTAAGATTTTTTGCTTTATGAAACAAATATAATTTATAGTAGCAATATTATTATCCCAAATTAGGATTAATATAGTATGGAAAAAATACAACATGGTTTGAATATAAAAGTATATAAAGTATATATTTGATGGATATAAAATATATATTTTATAATTTATTTTTAATTAAAAAATAATTTTAATTTCAAATATATTTAATAAATAATGTATTTTTCAAAAAAAATTATTAATTTATATTTATAAATGTATTTTTGTTTATATATTTTTTGTATTTTATATAAATTAAAAAAAAATACATAATTGATAATCAAAACTAAAGTGACTAAAAGTAAAGTTACTCAGACAATAAAATATGAAGTGACTGAGACCATAAAAAAAATAAAGTGGCTTATCTATATTGTACGGAGAGTTCACAAGATTTTGCACAAGTGACTAGTTTAAATACATGGAATATTTTAAATGGATTTAAGAACAAATGCAAGTAAATTTCACTTTCAACAGATAAATCACATGATTGCAAAGATTGTGTTCACGTGAAATATTTAAAAAAAAAATTGTAATTTAGATATATTTTAAATTCAAAAAAGATAAAAAATAAGTAAAGTTCAATTAAATTAAATAGATTCATCAAATTATGATAATTTAATTCAAATATTATTTCAATAAATTTTATTTATAGTAAAATTTATTAGTTTAATCAAAATATTTTATTTTAATAAATTTAATCCATTTTAAAAATGATAATAGAAATCTATCTTTTTTTCCTCGGAAAATAATGTGCAGCTTCTTATAGTAAATAAAATTTATTAGTTTAATCAAAATATTTTATTTTAATAAATTTAATCCATTTTAAAAATGATAATAGAAATCTATCTTTTTTTCCTCGGAAAATAATGTGCAGCTCCTTATAGTAAATAAAAATCCACATTTTATAAGCCTGCAACCATATATACAAAATATCATCAGTTCAATTATAAAACTTGTCAAAATGACAAGCTCGTATATTACATCAACCACTACTACATCATACCAACTTCCAACATTATCCTAAAATACCAAAAAACCTATATAAATAAATAAAGACAAATAGATATCTCATAAGATGAGGTGAAGAAAATTGTGGAATATTCCTTTATCCTAGGAAAGGTCCAGGATCATGCTCTGTCATGGTCTCATTGTTCATCTCCCATCTATGCCAAGTGCCCAAACCAATCTGAAGACCATTCTTAGATAAGAGATCAACCTCTTTATTTATTTCTTTGTATATATGCACAAAATCAACTTCTTTGATCTAATGAACCAACGTTTCAATTTCCTCGAAGATCATCATGAGGTGTATATTTCTGGGGTGAGGTGGGGGGGGGGGGAGGGGGGGGGGCTTCTCTGTTTCATCCACTCGATAACCAGCTTGGAATCCCCAAAGATCTGTAGCTTTTGAATACCATTCTGAATAGCCATCAAAAGGAGGATTTTGAGTGCCTCATCACCCAAGCTAGTAGCAAATTGTATCCAGTGTGTACCAGTCAGATGTAAGATACCTTTTGGCCCTCAAAGTTGGTATTCCTTGTGAGGCACCATCAAAATATGACCAACTACCATTCCTATCAATGATCTCCTCCACCACCCTTTTGTTATACACAGTCTTGTCCCCCTATGGGAAATAGCTTAATATAACCAGGCTATTTGTTGCATAGATTGTAGGAGGGATGAATCTATCCTAAAATATAGCATTATTTCTTGATATCCAGACCCCCAAGATCATAATTACAAGAAGTGATTTAAATTCCTTAAATGCCTGATTGTTACACCAAGATTCTAGGGCCTCATTAAGGTTTTGTCCAGTCCATATGAATTGGATACCACTCACCTATGCAACACAATCCCACATCATTCTGATATGCTGACATTGTAGGAATAAATGGTTGACACTCCCCCATTGATCTTACATAAAGGACATCTCACAGGTCCACTCCCATACCTTTTAATCAAGTTGTCCCAAACAGGTACCTTGTTGTGCAGAGCCGACCAAATGAAGATCCTATGCTTTTAGCCCATATGAGGGACTTTTCAATCAACCAACCTAATGTGACTATTATGAAGGGCCTTTGTGTATGTCTCAAATAGTTGCTTCTCCCACATCTATAATGCTAGGATCCTATGCTTTTAGCCAACCTTGCCTCAAAATGGTAATATTGGCTAAGTCGACAATTTGATCCAAATAAATTTATCTGTGTTGCCTCAAAGAATCAACAATCACATTTGGAAGTCTATGCTCACTAGCACTACCTATCCAAGGGTCCTGTCCCACCCTCAACTTTCTTCCATTACCCACACTCCACACCATCTAATCACCTATAACATCAAAAGTCAAAAGTAGTGCTTTCCACATTGTGGAAACAATCCTGGAAGGTTTTTCTGTAACTTTAAACCATTCCTCAATAGTTAAGGGATGAATGTATTTTTGGAAAACCACCTTCACCTTTTAGGATTCTCCAAGCCCCTTTGGATTCCAAAGCCTATACAAAGCTTATGGGGTTTTTAAAACCCCATCCTCCAAGGTTCTTAGGCCAAGCCAACTTGCTCCATGCCACCCAATGAAAATAGTTCTCTCCCAGATTGCCCTTCTAGAGAAAATTATAACACAACTTTCTTATCTAATCCAAAATATCAGTGGGGACATAAGCCATTGCAACCTAGAAGACTAGGATTGCTTCTAACACCGATCTCACCAAAATCATCTTACCTCCCCTACTTAACCATTTATTACACCATAACAGTAACCTTTTTTCTACCTTACCCACTAACAAGGCCCAATCTCTTCTTTGATATGCATTGGGATTCAACACAAATCCCAAGTATTTTAACCCAGTATGGATGCCCACCTTTGAGAAATCAAACTAAGTGCATATCCACCCTTCCTCTTCCTGAGCCAGATTCAAAAAAGAAAGAGTTGTTTTCCCAATATTATAAACCATTCCTATAGCTGCTGCAAAAAGATCCAGTATACCTTGGAGCTTTTCAACCTCTCTTCTAGATCCACAAGAAAAAATCATGATATCAATAAAAAGTAACTGGGTAACATATACCTAACCTCCTCTGTGAATACCCTAAAAGATCCCGAATTCTAAGCATGATGAAAGAGGCAACTCAACCCTTCTACAACAAGAATAAAAAGGATGGGAGCCAGAGGACAACCTTGGTGGAAGCCCCTTGCAGGCCTAAAAAATTCAGAGGTAGAGCCATTAACAAGAACAACTTAATTGCATTGAGAGTAGCGAGGTGCTCTACAGCCCAATATGGGGTAGATGTTGTAACATGTAACGTTGTGCAACATTTTTTTTCAACAAGGAAAAAAGTTGCTTCTTGATATTCATTTTTTAATCAAAGAGAGCATTGCTCTATACAAGCATAAATTTTTCACCAAACAACACAACATGTTGGCAACTAGCATAGAAACTATGCAAAGTTCTAAAACAGGCCATACTATAGTCATGATCCTTATTAATACATCAACAAAATAGTAGCCTTAATCCACAAGACATTCATGTGCATGACTACTAACATTTCACAGTAACAACAGGGCCACAATCGATCAAATAACAAACTAAAGTTGAGTCAATATCATACTCAGTATATATAGAAAGAGCCTTTTGAAGTGATTGAACTTCCGAGATGTTCTTCAAAACACAAGTGACATCCCCCCAATGCTATAGCATTTTTTGATAAAAGATCAATACCAATATTGAGCTCTATATAAATATTTTGGAAAGTAATGGCACTGAAAAAGATATCAACTTTTTTATATTTGACACCAGTTGTGTAACTTTATGTAGCATGTCGTTCCTATAGAAATAAAAATCCAAATGATGTCGGCTTAAACTTAAAAAAGGGGAGACGTTATAACACGTAATGTTGTGTAACGTTATGTAACATGTCGTTCCTAAAAAATATCCAATTGATGTTAGCTTAAACAAAAAAAGGAAAGATGTTGTATCATGTAACATTATGTAACATGGTGTTCCTATAAAAAAAATCCAAATCCGAATGATGTCGACCTAAACAAAAAAAGGAGATGTTGTAACACATAACATACGTTGTTATGTAACATTGTGTTCCTATAAAAAAAAATCCAAATGATGTTGGCTTAAACAAAAAAGGGGAGATGTTGTAACATGTAACATTGTGTAACATTATGTAACATGTCATTCCTATAAAAAAAATCCAAATGATGTGGGCTTAAACAAAATAATACTAGAGATGAGATCAAGACTGGAGGTTGCATTACCTTCGAGCACATCTATAGGGATCACAACTCCATGTCAGATAAGCTTTCAAAACAAGCGATGGAAGGTGAAGAAGGTTTCTTAATTTGGGAAGAATGACATAATAGATGTTCACAATATGGGTAGCTTGTTTACTATTTTGAAGCATCTTTTTGGAATCAATTTTGTAAGTTGTTGTTAATTCACTATTTGATGGTTTGAAGGATTTGTAATATTTTTGTGGTCTTTTTGAGTCTTTTTTATTGATTCCTTTGAATAACAATAGTACGCTTTTTTTGCTGAAAAAAAAATCAAGAATGGGATCAAATATCTAAAGATGTAATTTTTTTCTTAAAGTATGAAAAATTTAAGATAAAAAAAAATTACACCTTTAAGAAATTGAATCCTTCTTGGTGTTTGATAGATACAGGTTTAAAATGAATATTTTTACATCCAATTCAATTTAACTAACAAACTTGAAACCTCTTATTAGCCTGGTGGTAGCATCCTAGCAAATTTTTCTTCCATCCAAAAAAACATTGGGGCTGGCTAGCCTAATCTCAACCTAAAAGGTAAAATTTAAATTTCTTCAGCATCCTATCTTAAAATGGTTTTACTAAAAAAGATCCCCACAAATGATTATGCTTCACTGATTTATGTTAAAATAAAATAATTTGTAGTTTTCACTAATACATGTCAATCACAAGTGGACTCACAAGGTTGAAACTGGGCAATGCCCAAGTGGCTATGGCGGCCATTAGCAAATCAACTGAGACTTTGCAACCTAAAGCAAACCTCCGGATTGGTAAGGGTACAGCCGATGCCTCTTCCACCACTAAAAAGATTGACAATTCTCGTAAAGTATTCAAATTATTTGCTGTACGGGATTTAGATAATTGCATTGCCCTGCTGTTTTGGTAGTTTCCTGTTAAGTTAATTTCAATCTGCTGGGCAGAATTGGGGTTTACAACAATTGAATAAGTTTTGGTTTTTGTCGATTATAGGATAGCAGAGATTCATATGGCACGTAGCTTTAATGGAGCGGCGAAAGAGGCCAACACATGAAGTCTATTATTGAGTGGAAAGCAAGGAATGATGCTTTCAAGAGTCCCATCAATCTGTAAATGGACCACTGACTGCTAGATACCCTCGCTGAAAATCTTGTAATGGTAACGTTTTTTTCTCTTCTCCTGTTGTTTCTTTTAAATTGTCCGCATAATCCACTCAATTGTTAGATGCTTTTCATTTTGTGATGTTATATAAGCTTCTAATCTTTCAACTTGATTCATACATGATGATTTCTCAATGTCTAGGAAATTGAGCTTATTCTTGTGAGTACGATTCTTCAATTTATTAAAAGTTGGACCGGTATATTTATCAAAAATTCATGATCTGATTTCATTTTTAAATCCAATTATTCATGTTGTCTTCATAGTTTTAAAGAGATGCCTGTGCATACTTTTGTACTTGGCTTGACTGGTTTCCGCATAAACAATTTGGTTTGATGTATGTGTATGTTGTAGATGGTTTGATGGCTTTGTTTGCAAAAGTTACATGATTTTATTGGTGTACGATTGTTTTTATTCGAGACGAGTTGGGCTGATATAGATTCCCTCTCTCTTTATATATCCAAAGGATCTTTGAGTCTGAAGCTCACTTGCTGAAGTAACATGCCAGAAATAGCTTCAGAACTGCATGAGGGGTTGTTGTTAAATCACAAAGAAACCCACAATCTCAGCAACTATGATAGTATAGATAACAATATGCTGATTCATGGAGAAGGGGATCAGTCTGAGATCCATTTGCATGATGGACTTAGTTTTGCCCAATTCATGGCAGCTGGCTCAATTGCGGGTATGGTAGAACATATGGCTATGTTTCCTATTGACACCTTGAAAACTCGAATGCAAATGTTGGCTAGATCGGGTGGTTCTGTTCACTCTGCTGTGGGTAGAGCCCTAAAGTCCATAGTGAAATCCGAGGGGCCTCTCGGTCTCTATAGGGGTATAGGAGCAATGGGTTTGGGAGCTGGACCTGCTCATGCTGTATATTTCTCTGTATATGAGACTTGCAAGGAAAAAATGGGAGGTAATAGACGTGGTCACCATCCTTTTGCCCATGCAGCATCTGGCGTTTTAGCCACTATTGCAAGTGATGCAGTTTTTACTCCTATGGATGTAGTGAAGCAGAGGCTGCAGCTCAGAAACAGCCCATATGGAGGAGTAATGGATTGCATCAAAAAGATTTCGAGGGAAGAGGGCTTTAGAGCCTTTTATGTATCCTATAGAACTACAGTGGTAATGAATGCCCCTTTCACTGCTGTCCACTTTTCAACTTACGAAGCAGTGAAGAAAATCCTGAATAGAATTTCTCCTGAAAATGCAACCGAAGAGCACCTCCTTGTTCATATAGGTGCTGGTGGTGCAGCTGGAGCATTAGCAAGTGCTGTGACAACACCTCTTGATGTTGTCAAGACTCGATTACAGTGCCAGGTTGGTATCCTGTTCTGTCATTGTGCTGTTAATCTCATTAAGTAGACATTAATCATAAATAATAAGGAACAGGTGGTTTTAAAGTTTGCAGATGAAATTTATCAATTTTAATGTTTGGAATCATTCAATTGAGCAGTATGGTGAATGGCCTATGGAAATTGCCCAGATCAGGCCAAACTAGTATATAAAGGGGAAGATAATTGCACAGAGAGAAGCAATGTGCACTATACAGCTCCATGGAATGGATGTGTCATGTCCATGAGTGGGCAAGGTAAAAAGAAATGTCAACCGTTTGTTAATCAACATCATGTAAACTATATAATAATAAAATAAACTAGCATAGATCCATCTTACACTTGTTTTTTTTTAATCTTTTAGATTTGATCCATTTTACTAAAATAAATTTCCAATCAAGTCTAAAACCCAATTGATCAAAAACAATCTTTAGGATGTGAAAGAGTCGTGTTGTTATGATATCATGTCCAAGAACTGGTAGACCTGTTACCTGCTTTTTCATCCAGATTTGCTTGATCACTTATTGCTATTAGAAATTGCTTCAAGCTTTCTCAGATATTGAGTTTCTTGTTTTTCAGAATGACATAGGCAAGACCTTCCAAGCCATGGCCAGAATATGGATGCCTAGTAAGCATAGAGTTACATTTGAGCCCTGAGCTTCCCTAGCAAAATCAGAAAAAACTATCTAGTTGAAAATGGGCACAATTAAATATCACTAATATTTTTCCCACACTGTTCTAAATATGATCTTCTTAGTGTTTTATCTTAGCTTACTCTTCTGATCTTGTCATCAGTTAGAGAGCCTTTGTATTGGTATTGAGGTCAGATATCCGATAGATTCTTCTTGTCCTAATGTTTCTGCAAACCATGATCAGTTATCCTATTTCTACCCTAGCATTCTTTTGTTCAACACTAGCCTTATCTGACAACAATCCAGCCCCTCTCTCTATATATAATAGTTGAAGCAAAAGTACTTTTCAAATGAGATGATCTATTTATGGGTGGCCATTTTAAATGTGTATAATTTGTTGATTTTTGTTCAGTTTGTTATCAAGGATACATGGAATTAGTCACTGCACTAAAAAGTAGTGTAGGATGTCAAGCTCTAAAGTAACAATATGGGTTTTATCATCAACGATTCTGAAGTGCCTGCACATATGTCCAAAATTCTGCAGGGAGTTTGTGGCGCAGATAGATTCACTAATAGCTCAATAAGTGATGTTGTGCGGAAAATAGTAAGAAAAGAGGGACCTGCAGCTCTGATGAGAGGGTTGAAGCCTAGAATATTGTTTCACGCACCTGCAGCAGCCATTTGCTGGTCTACATATGAAGCAAGTAAGACCTTTCTGCATAATGTGAACCAATCTGCAGCTCGAGTATAGAACTTACAATATCTGACATGGTTCCTCTCAATAAGTGATACCTTCCTTGATTTTACTGTCAAAGGGAGTACAATTATCTCATTGTACCTCTTCTTCAAATTACTTGTACTTTATACCTATGCATTATTGAGAAATATATAAGGGCATGCTATCTGATTTATGTCTACATTCCATCAATAATCGTACAAGATTAAAGCATCAAATTTATATTATGTAGCATGGGAATACCAGCAGTTGATATTTTCAAAGTTGTTCTTGACTGTTGTTCCCATGGAAGAGATTTGTAACTTTACAAACACAAAACTAAATACTTGTGTGTCCTTTTTTATGGCATGGGAGCCATTTGGCCTCCACAGCGAAAGGCCTTCATGTCACCCTTATTGGACATATTTTAGTAGTGACTTAATGAGATGGACTGCCCGTTCTTCAAAAATTTGATAAGCAACCAAGCGTTTTCTATCACAATTATTTTGCATTCTATTATTTTTGCATAACTCCCTGTTGGTGTGCAAACTAGGCCTTTTTTTTTCTGTTTTTGCATAAGAGATCAAGCATGAAAGGAGTAAAAATTTAAATAAGGCAATAAACAGGGAAGGTACTGTGACCCTATTGGATGTTGTTGTAATTTTGTTACAAACCAAACCAAATCAACAGTAAAGATGTTAAATCTGCATATAGACAATGTACACCAAATATGGGCATGGAGAACAACTTCCAAAATATTTATTATAATGAGTGATAACTCTTTATCTGTGGAGAAGAAGCCCACATAATTCAATTCAATCCAAGAAGAATAATAATGAGCCATTGTGCCCAATGATAACTCTATTAATCTCTTATATATATAGGTTCTCCCCATTGACCATGTAGGTCTACTACTAGGCCGACCTATTATTGCATATGCAATTGACACCTTATATGACCCATTAGGGTCAGAACATGGTACTCTTGAAAAAATTGTCCCCAATGATTCGGAATTAAGGGATTTCCACATGATGAAACCAAGTAATTGGATTTCATCATATTTTTATTCTCCTGATGCCACGCCATTGTTGACTACCCATCCATCCATATTTGATTCTAATCAACCTCTATTCTTGATTGTTTGGTGTCACAAAATTTATTTTCCTTTGATTCCATGCAATGTTGTAACTTCTCCAATTTGTTGTAGTTGTTCGTCATTGATAATATATACGGTTGCCTAACATATCATTGAAGCCACATTCCATTAATGTTGTTGATGCAATCTATTAAAGTGAAGATGTTGTTCTTGTCATTCAACTCTCTTGGTAAGGAGGATGTCGATAAGGTTCCACCTTTGATTGTGTGTCTTCATTTTCCACACCCTTGTCATCGATCTTATTTGATGTTACATTGGCATGCTCTAGTTTTTGTTCTTGATCTTCAATTACTCTTGTTTTTGAATAATATCATCATATTTGACCTTCAAGTACTCAAGATGGAACACAACTTCTTCAAGTACTTTCTAGTGACCTTCTTTTATCTTTTCTTCCTTCTCCTCCTAAAGTTGAAAGGTGATGTTATCCATCAATTTCATTTGTCCTTCTCGAGTTATCACTTGCATTTTTTATTTGATGCTTCTTCAACATTCTTCCAACCTTCCTCTTCAAGTCTTTTAGCCTTATATTCATTTATGATCTTTGATTATACTTCTTGTAGATGCTTTTTCACATTCTTGACATCATTATGGTCTTTCTTATGATCATGCAAGCACTATATTTATTCTTCTTTCTTTATTAATTCTTCTATTGAATATCCGTCTTGCATTTGCTCATATTTCCTCAAGTTCTTAACCTTCTTAACACGTGTTTGATTTTAAGGGCTTAAAACTTGGAGAACTCTTTACAATTATTGTAAGCTCTTCTTTTACTTCATCTTTGTCCTTTTACAATTTAGATATTTTCAAATCTCTCTTTTGCAATACTTATTTCATTCCCTCCAACTCATCCTTGGTTTTTGTCATATGTCCCTCCATTTTTATTTTTATTATCCATCTATTTGAGATTATATTTCCAAATTCTTTCCATGTTGAGTTTAATCTAGTGTCTCTAGTGGGATTCATCAACCACTCTAAAGATTCATGTTTCAAATATAAACTTGTAAAGGTAACAAAAGTTTCTTTTGTAATATTCAACTAGTTTTTGGAGTCAATCCTCTCTTTATCTCCCCTAAAATTAGGTATTCCATCAATTAGCTCCATAAATACTTGGGGTCTAGTCAAAAACCTTGAATTCCAATATAATAATTTTATAAGGTTTATCCTCCAGATTGTACCAAATGTTTTATCTACACATTGTTAGTTTTTCACTTGTTTAGCATAATAACATTAAACAATCTATCACTGAAAGAAATACAAGCACAACAAACACAATGAACACAATATTTCTCTCGGGGAAACCACAAGGGAGAAAACCCTGGGAAAAATTCCTCAATATAGAATTCGAAAGTACAAAGATAAACCCCAAGACAAAATCAGCTTCTCCTCCACTTGTGCGAACTTCTCTCTCTCTCTTATGCGAACTTGAGTGAGTGAGATGAATGAATATAAATGAGAGACCCACCCTCTATTTATATTCTTCTGTTGGGGTGACTTTTCCCCAACTAGGTCGACTTCTCCTAGCTAACTGGGCCGACATGTCAAACACATAATATAATAATATTTTATGGGTTCTTCTAGGCCGACATAAGACCTAGAGTTTACATTGAATCTTTAAATGACTCTTACATTATCAAATACATCAATGGCGTCTCCCGAAGGAGGAATACAATAATACAATAGACAAATGTAATTAAAATATCTTTCGCAGTTACATTTCTTTAACGCTCCCTCTTAACTAGGAAGGTATTATGCGGGTAACATCACCAGTTGCACAACTGACTTGTGAATCTCTATATGTCGTCAGAATTTTTGGATCATCATATGTCTGGGGTATCACATCACATGCTGGAACATCATCATCAACATCATCATTGTCTGTTGGAATATCACCATCAACATCATCATCGTTTGCTGGAGTATCACCATCAGCATCAGCATCATCTGTTGGAATATCACCATCAGTATCATTATCGTCTGTTGGAGTATCACCATCATCATTATCATCATCGTCTACTGGAATATCACCATCAACATCATCATCGTCTACTGGAGTATCACCATCAACATCATCATCGTCAGCAACATCCTTTGCTAGAACATCATTGTCAGCAACATCCTTTGTTGGAACATCAGCAACAACATCCTTTGTTGGATCATCATCATCAACAAAATCCTTTACTGGAACATCATCAACAACATCCTCTGTTGGATCATCATTATCAGCAAAATCCTTTGTTGGAACATCATCAACAACATCCTCTGTTGGATCATCATCATTAGAAAAATCCTTTGCTGGAACATCATCAACAACATCCTCTGTTGGATCATCATCATCAACAAAATCCTCTGTTGGAACATCAACAACATCATTTGTTGGAACATAATCATCAGTAAGTGAATACTGGAACAACAACAACAATCACCAGTAACTAAATACTAGAACAACAATATCAATCATCAGTAAACAAATACTGGAACAAAACTATTAGTCAGCAACTACTGATCTTCAGTCACCAAGGACTGGCATCTCTATCAATCAACAAGTACTGATCTTCAGTCACCAAGGACTGGCATCTCTATCAATCAACAAGTACTGATCTTCAGTCACCAAGGACTGGCATCTATATCAATCATCAAGTACTGATCTTTAGTCACCAAGGACTGACATCTCTATCAGTCAACAAGTATTGATCTTCAATCACCAAGGAATGGCATCCGTCACCTAAGGATAGGAACTCTATCAGTCGGAAAGTATTGATCTTCAATCACCCCTGGACTGACATCTGTCACCTAAGGACAAGAACTCTATCAGTCAGAAAGTACTGATCTTCAGTCACCCCTGGACCAACATCTGTCACCTAAGGACATGAACTCTATTAGTCGGCAAGTACTGATCTTCAATCACCCCTGGACCAGAAGCCATCACCTAAGGACAGGAACTCTATCAGTCGGCAAGTACTGATCTTCAGTCACCCCTGGACCGAAATCCGTCACCTAAGGACAAGAACTTTATCAGCTGGAAAGTACTGATCTTCAATCACCCCTGGACCAGAATCCGTCACCCTTGGACCGACATCAGTCACCCTTGGACCAACATCAGTCATCCTTCGACTGACATCAGTCATCCTTCGGCCGACATCAGTTCCCTAGGAACTGGAACTATCATCCTCTCTTTCGAGAGAGGTCCCTCTGGACCACACCAAGCTTGTCTCGAAAGTATTCAAACTTTATGTGAGATAGGGGCTTAGTCAGCACATCAACAACTTGTTCCTTTGTAGGAACATACTTGAACTTCACAACTCCCTTCTGCGCCATATCCCGGATATAGTGGAACTTGACCTCGATGTGCTTCGATCTATCATGGAACACAAGATTCTCTGTCATATTGATGCAACTCTGGTTGTCACAGAGTATATCTGTAGCATCAATCTCTACATCGAACAATCATGCCAACATCTTGCGAAGCCATACTGCTTCGCTACAAGCTGAACAAGCTGCTACATACTCAATTTCCGTTGTACTGAGTGCAACACAGGGCTGCTTTCTACTAAGCCATGAGATCATGCCTAATCCCAAACTAAAGCAACATCATGAAGTGATTTTCTTATCTTCAGCACTTCCAGCTCCATCTGAGTCTATATACCCGTACAACCTAAACTCACTATTTGAAGCATATTTGAGTCCATAATCCAACGTATCCTTTAGGTACCTCTTCACATGTTTTGCTGCAATCAAGTGAAAATGTCTGAGCTCCACCATATATTGGTTCAATGTGTTCACAACAAAACATATATCTGGTCTAGTATTGGTCAAGTACATCAATGTCCCAATAATCTGTCTATACATGGTGACATCTACTATCTCTGATGAAGCATAATTCAGGAGCTTCAAGTTTGTCACCATCGGAGTGGTCATGGCCTTACAATCCATCATCCCAAATCTCTTCAGGATCTCAACTGCGTATTTTCTTTGACTCAAGAAAATCTCATCTGGAAACTGCCATACTTCAAGACCTAGAAAATAATGCATCATACCAAGGTCTTTCATCTCAAATTCTGCTGCAATCCTTCTCTTATGATGATCTTCTGTGTATCCATCTATGTCATCTTTAAAGGTCAATGGATACCAAGATCTCAAACTCTGCTGCATGTTCTCTCTTGCACCCATCCATGAGCTCCTCATCTTCAACCTTGTAGCAAAGGTTGATATCTCATCACTCTAGGTGATCATCCTATCTCATGGGTGCCTTCTGAGCTCGTACAAAGTCTTCTTCAATCTGCACACATGTGGTTCTCTATAGAGAGTCCTGAGTTCTGGAGGTTGCTCGTGTTAGTTTTTCATCATTTAATTCAATAGGATCTAGGATCTTAACTGAGAGAATAACATGCACAACAAATCAAACACAAGTGACAAGAGACACAAATCATTTCACCGGGGAAACCATAAAGGAGAAAACCCCACAACTTCCTCAGAGATAGAATGAACAATAATACAAAACCCCAAAACAAGTAGATGATCTCCAGTAGCTTCCTCCTCCTCCACTTGTGCAAAATCCTCCTCTCTCTCACTAATGCAAAGTGAGTGAGTGTGTGAATGTCTGTGAGTGAATAAATAGAGAGCCTAGCTCTCTATTTATACTTTACCTTTACCACTTGACAAGTCGTCCTCCACTAAAGTTGATTGGGTTGAATCCTTTAGGGGACTTAAACACCCCAATACAAATGACTCTAGGGGAACTAATGCCTCGACTTACATGGGAGGATTGACCTCAATGACTTTACATGATCCAAGTTCAATAATGACTTCTCCGATCGGAGGAATAAACATCTCCATCGGAGGTACAATAATAAAATACAAATACAATATAAAATATACAAGTGAATACATTCTGAAGTTACAAATACATTAACACTCCCTCTTAACTAGGAAGGTATTCTCTTAACACAGTTCATTAGCACAAGTCTTCGTCACTGGATCATCATCAAAGCTGGATCATCATCATTGCTGCTGCTCTCTTGATCATCAATCTCCAATCTACTCGTCATAGGAAGTTCTACAGATCCAACCCTTTTTTATGTTGGATTTAGGCCTAGCCTCCATGTAGGTATTCATCATCTCTGCGAGCAAGCCATCAAGTAGGTACATCTTAGGACTTATTATATGCCTCTGCAAAACCTGCAAGATCTCCCAGGACTGATTATATGCTACTGCAAAACCTGAAGGAGCATCCCAGGACTGATTATATGCCACTTCCAAAACCTGTAAGATCTCCCAGGATTGATTATAAGCCATTGCAAAACCTGTGTACCCTACTGTCACCTCATCATATTTAGATCATCTCATCGTCAACGAAGCACACCCCAGATGCACATCACACAACACTTACACCACCCGAAATGGGAGAACACATCTGCCACCATTCAGGGAAGGCTCCAACCCTTACTTTTTCACCATGGGAGAACACATCTACCACCATGTGAAAAATGGCTTCAGCCCTTACATCTACACCATGGGAGAACACATCTACCACCATGTGAGAAAGGCTCCAGCAATTGCATCAACGACCATGGGAGAACACATCTATCACCATGTCGGAAAAGCTCGGCAATTACCTATACGACCATGGGAGAACACATCTACGACCATGTCGAAAAAGCCCATGTGAATCTGCGTCTTCCGGACTCATCACTTTCCCTTGGAGGGACCCTCGATCTAAAGTACACCAAGCTTCTCTCTAAAGTATTCAAACTTCACTCTGGCTAGCAGCTTGGTCAATACATCGGCTATTTACTCGTCCGTCGCACCATACTGGAGCTTCACTACTCCTCTCTGCACCACATCCCTGATATAGAGGTACTTGATCTCAATGTGCTTCGACTTGTCATGGAACACTGGGTTCTCAGACAACTTCACACAACTCTGGTTGTCGCAATATATACAATTCGTGTCCAACTGAAGATCAAACAAATCAGACAGTAGCTTCCTCAGCCATACTGCCTCACAACTAGCCGAACAAGCTGCAACATACTCTGCTTTAGTTGTACTCAGTGCCACACATGACTGCTTCCTGCTAAATCAAGAGATCACACCTAATCCCATACTAAAGCAGCACCCCGAAGTGCTCTTCCTATCAATGGCACTTCCTTCCCAATCCGAATCAACATAACCCTCCAGGTTAATCTTCTAATTCGCATCATACTTGAGCCCATAATCAATCATACTCTTTAGGTACCTTAGAATGTGCTTTGCAGCAATCAAGTGAACATGTCTCGGATTCGTCAGGAACTGGCTCAATGTGTTCACAGCAAAGCAAATATCTAGTCTTGTATTCATCAGGTACATCAAGGACCCAATCATCTGACGATACATCGTGGTAGCAACCGACTCTGATGAAGCATCACTCAATAGCTTCGGGTTCAATGCCATAGGTGTGGCCATTGCCTTGCAGTCCATCATCCTGAACTGCTTCAGGATCTCTATTCATACTTCCCTTGTCCAAGGAAGATTCCATCCGCACTCTGCCACACCTCCATGCCTAGAAAATAGTACATCATACCCAAGTCCTTCATTTTGAACTCAACAACAAGCTTCCTCTTCGTCTCAGCAATCAATCCATCCTCACTTGTCACAAACAGGTCATCTACATACAGTAGGAGTATCACTGGATTGTCTTCCTCAACCTTGTAGTAAAGGTTGGAATCCGCTTTACTCTTGGTAAATCCCAAACTAGTCAGGAAGCTATCAATCTTGTCGTACCATGTCCTGGGTGCCTGTTTCAAGCCATACAAGGCTTTCTTCGGTTTGCACACATGAGTCTCCCTGTCATGTGTCTCAAACCCGAGTGGCTGCTCCACATACACTTCCTCTTCCACTACACCATTTAAGAATGTGTCTTGAGATCCATCCGGTGTATCTTCCATTTCATCACTGCAGCCAGAGTAAGTACTGTTCTGATGGAAGTGTATCTGGCTACAGGTGCAAATGTCTCCTCATAATATATCCCTTCTTTCTGGGAGAAGCCATGTGCCACAAATATTTCCTTGTATTTCTCTATGATGCCATCTGCAACATGCTTGATCTTGTAGATCCACTTAGAAGTCACCAAAGACTTCCCTTTTGGTCTCAGGACCACATCCCAGACATCATTCTTCATGATCGACTAGTACTCCTCGTTCATGGCATCCTTCCATTCTTTCTTTTATGTTGCTTCTTCATAGTTGGAAGGTTCTTTCTTAGTGATGCTGCATAGCAGGGCTACATAACTAGAGTATGGCCTCGGTCTCTATGCATTCCTTCTGGAGCGCCCTATCTCTCTGCATCTTGACTTGCCTCTCGTACCCATGTTGGTTTCCTCTTGTGAGAATTCTTCTCACAGGGTGGATCTACAGGTTCCTATGGGTCTTCCATCTTGCGTTCTTCATATTCTTCTGGAATCGTTTCTTCCATTAACTGTATTTCTGATCCTAGGAACTTTAGGTTCTTCAATATCTTCAATAGGTAGTTTTCTGATGTATGTTGATTCTTCGTCAGTTGTTCTTCGAAACAAGTCTCTCTTGTAGGTGATGGTATACGATCTTTCCTACAAGTCAAGTTCAATTGCATGATTAGAAACATTTCACAGTTTTCATAACAAATTCTTATGCATAAAGACATAGGTCATACAATAATGCAATTATGTTCGCCAATGCTTCAATACAACATCTATCCATATCCCGTAACTTTCTAGATGCCTTCCATTTCTACCAGAACATTGTTAAGAGTGTGCACTACTCCCAACATGTCAACAAAAATGTTTCATTCTATATAAGTAGCAATGGAATGTTGTACAGTACCATAGGACACTTACCCATTACTTGCATATTAGTAGTATCTTGTTAATTAATGAAACTTTTCTAATATGCATAATATACATCCTAAATCTAGGAACATAAGTATGTACATGACTGAACAACATCATTTAAGTAATCATATACACAAGAAATGACAATTCAAATACTTATCTTTGTTTGGTTGTTGGGTGGACTTCCTCTCAATCTTTGCTTCCTTGCAGGAACTACTGGAGTGTGCTCCCTCTTGATCTCTATTTTCCCTTTGTGATAGCATCATGATTATATGTCTTTGAACTTCTATCCATCTTGGACCACCATGCATGCTTAAGTGTGCACTAGTTTCATCATTGTGTCATCCTCAAGATCTCATACATAATCATACATTCATTAGTATAATCTCAATACTATCAAAACATTATAATCCTATAATCTTAACATGTATGGTCATAATCATTTTGTACACAGGTAATTTATCACAAGCATTAGTATTCAAGGTTTCAGGGAGTACTTCTTTTACTCATGCATATTCTTATTTGACCATAGGACTCCTCTAGTTTGTCATATCATTAATCAAACTAAGAAACATAATATGCATAAACCCTTGATTACTCAAACTTATAAATTCATGAATACTAATTATCAATAATACAAAAGTATACTTATATAAGATCCTAGCACAAGGTAGGATTCTAACTCGATATAGGAAGACATACCTGGATTATCATGTTTGCTAGTTATGTCTAACATAACCAAACAATGTATTCTTTGTTCTCTTCAATGATTTAGAGACCTTGTGCTAGTAACCTAGATATCTCATAAGTTAAGCATTGTAGAACCAAATTATACGTACCTTGTAAGTAGAGCTTATATGTGATCAATGACTACGGATGAGTCTTTGTCTTCATGTCATCATGGTCATATGGATTTGTCTTTCTTGATGTACCTTTCATGTTAGCAGACAACATCATCCTCATACAACACCACAAGTGCATTAGTACAATCATAAGTGTTATAACCCTAATCAATGAGTGTCTTCTATCATTCACATGCATTCATGCTTTTACTAAGGTGATCAGACAAGTCTAAAATTAATCAAGATTGTACTAATCTCAATAATATGAAGACAAACATACCATGAACTTAATCATCAGAGAAATGAAACAAATATCCTGCATCTCCTCAAGTCATACCTTTCGAGATTGCTTGTAGTCTTCTCTATAAGGGTAAAACCCTAACCATCCAAGGTAGATCACTTGTAAACATATTATATAGGTTCATGGTGCTAGGATGATAGAATATCAGTTCCATTTAAACCTCCTTCATTGCTGCCCTATAAGTCTCCCAACTTTGCTAGGGTTTCATCTTACTTGGAAACCCTAATTTTCAATCTCCTTCCTCCCACAACATTTTGATGGAGGATTAATATCTATGATGAATGGATTCCAAATCCATTTTCAAAGTTTCCAATGTTGCATCAAGTGTCTCCAACATTGTATCAGGTCATGCCATACCTAAAAGCTGAAAACCCTAAGTGAGAGCTTCTTTCTCCTCTTCTTTGATTTCCTCCGTTGAGCCATTTTAGATGTGCCGTATTTTTTCTAGTGTATCTTTGAAATTTCGGATCTACAGGATCTGAAACTTCGGCCTTTGGTATCCTAACCTGTCATCTTTCCAACCCCACAGGTTTGAGCTTCATTGGATTCTCCATCGGAGAGATATGCTCAGTTTCCCAACATGACCTGTTTAAGGGATGAAACGGTATAGAGAACTTGTACGGAGTGCCACGTGTTAGTGTTTCAACTTCAGCCTCTGAACCTCAAACCTGTGAAACTACAGTCTGTTCCCTAACTGTCACATTTTACGAAATTCCATTTGGAGCTTCCTAGACCGAGATATGACCTCTTTACCTAGGTCACCTGTTTAGGGCTTCATTCTGGAAGAGGCAGAAACCATAACTTATATGGATCATATCTCAGAAAGTACAACGAATCTGAGGCTGAAACTCGGACACAATGTATAAGAAAATTTCATCTTCGGCCTGTCCAAGTTTCAGATCCTGAACCTTCACCAAAATTGATTTATAGCGAAAGTTCCACAATGACTAGGTGTTTCTATACAAAGCCCTAGCTTTCAATTTGTCGCAAGTGAAACAAGTGTCGTAAATGCCATACAATGCCTTCCTTCAGTCTAGCTCTGATACCATGTTATTTTTTCATCATTTAATTCAATATGATCTAGGATCTTAACTGAGAGAATAACATGCACAGCAAATCAAACACAAGAGACAAGAGACACAAAGCATTTCATCTGGGAAACCATAAAGGAGAAAACCCCGCAACTTCCTTAGAGATAGAATGAGCAATAATACAAAACCCAAAAACAAGTAGATGATCTCCAGCAGCTTCCGCCTCCTCCAGTTGTAAGAAATCCTCCTCTCTCTCACTAATGCGAAGTGAGTGAGTGTGTGAATGTTAGTGAGTGAATAAATATAGAGCTTAGCTCTCTATTTATACTTTACCTTTACCACTTGACAAGTTGGCCTCCACTAAAGTTGAATGGGCCGACTCCTTTAGGGGACTTAAAAACCCCAATACAAATGACTCTAGGGGAACTAATGCCCCGACTTACATGGGAGGGTTGACCTAAATGAATTTACATGACCCAAGTACAAGAATGACTTCTCCGACCGAAGGAATAAACATCTCTGTCGGAGGTACAATAATAAAATACAAATACAATATAAAATATACAAGTGAATACATTCCGAAGTTACAAATACATTAACAAATCGATATCATCTTCTACTTCGATTACACCATCTATCTAGTGTAATATTCACCACTGAGGAAGTGTGTCTAGCCACTAGAGCAGCTTCTCGTCATAGTAGACTCCCTCTTTCTGAGAGAACCCTTTCTTTGTACTTTTGTAGTATGCTTAAATTCATAAATCTTGTTTGAATGTTATGGTTGAACCATCGTCACTTGTTCTAAGAAGCAAGTCTCATATTCTAAGTTTGTAGGTGACCGTACACAATATTTCCTACAATACAAATTCAGTTGCATGGTTAGAAACATTTCATAGTTTCCAAAACATATTAATAATTACAAATTCTTATGCATAGTTCACACAATTATGCAACTATCTTAGCCAATGCTTCAACACAACATTCATCCATATCCCGTATTCATACGGTAACTTTCTAGATGCCTTCCATCTCTACCAAAACATTATTAAGAGCGCGTGCACTACTCCCAATATGTCAGCAAAGAGGTTTCATCCTAGATAAGTAGCAATGGAATGTTGTATAGCACCATAGGCCACTTACCCATCGCATGCATATTATTAGTATTATGTTCATCAATGCAAACTCTCTAACATGCATAATACACATCCTAAATCTAGGAACATAAATATGTACACAACTGGAAAATACAGGAAATGATAATTTGAATACTTATCTTTGTTTGGTTGTTGGGTAGACTCCCTCTTGATCTTTGCTTCCTTGCAAGAACTACTGGAGTCTCTGACAGTGTGTTTTACTTCATTGTCTGATTCTGAGGACCTGTGCCTTTCTTGCTCATGATCGGAAATATTGATCAAATATTATACAACGTAGATCACTTTCTCTTTGTATTGGAGTAGACTTTGTGTATCCCTTCTTCCGCATCTTAACCAATGCTAAAATGGATGAGAGGTTCTTCCATAGATCATTGATCTTTATTTGTTTTCCAAAGTCCATCTTTGTAGGATCTTCTCCTACTCTTTTCATGTATTACTGGAAGTCATTGCTAGCTTCACCTCCTGATGAACCTTTGAGTTTATAGAGTCCTTCTTCAATTCCAATCACGTCTGTATCCCTTATCTAATTCCAAGATAGATAAGAGGTTCTTCCATCTTCTCGGTTTGGATTAAAGTACATATTCTTCTTCGTCTTCTCCGATTTTGACTTCATCATCATATTCACTATTCATCATCATATTCACTATCTTCAGTTGCATGAGCATGAAATCTCTTCTTATGCTTCTTATGATGTCCAGTTTTGAGTGGACAATATATCGCAAGGTGTCCTATTTTGTGATAGGAATAGCATTCAACTGAAGATAGGTCTCTCTTGAACTTCCTTTTCTTTTGAGGTCTTTGATATCTTCTTGGAGAGTCCTCACAGGAACGTACATCGTTCTTCCTTTTCCTTCCACCTTTGGCATGGGTTGCAAAAGCTTGATCTTCATTGTCATTTAGTTTCTCCTATCTCACTGCTATTCTCTCTTCCTCTTGCACACATTCTTCCCATAGCTGTCTGAACTGAATCAATTTCTTTTTAGCACATATGCCACAAACAAATGGTTCCCAATCTCTGGGGAGACCATTCCGAGTGGTCATCACAACTTCAGCATCTTCTGCCATGTCTCCAATAGCTTCTAATAGACTTCTGGATCTTCACACCCTTCAGTTGATTTCTCAAGGTCATCTTCCTATTAATGTTCTTCCCTTCAAATAGGTTAGTCAAGGCATCGAACATTTCTTTTGGAGTCTTCTTTGAAGACACTTGAGGGATCAAGTGATCTTTTATAGAATCAACTATGATCCTCTTTTCCTTGACCTTATTCTTCTTATGCCTTTCTTTGGCTCCATCTCCCTCTAGTTCTGTAAGTCCTTCATTTATAAAGTCTTCTAGGTCATGTTCTTCAAGAATGAGCATGACTCTATACTTCCATGCCCTGAAGTTCTCAGCTCCCTCAAGCTTCTCATTAAGCTTGGTATTGTTTGTCATCTTGATAATATGAGAACCTCAAATGGAAATAGAATAGATTTGAGACTTACCAGAAAAGTTGTCCTCCTAAAAAGTGCTTTTTCCTTGACCTAGGGTTTGTCAGAGAAACCCTAATTTTCCAACTTTAGGATTTTGGAAAACTAATTGGATGAGCAAATTCACTTCCTTAAGGCGAGTTGAGAAAAGTACTCCTTCTCCCAATTCTATGAGCAGATGATCCAAAACATTGATGCCCTAGTTCTCCTGGGCTGGAGTGGGGGACCCAAAAATGAAAATTCTCGGAATTAAATTATGCTTCAACAGAAAGATGCGCCCTAGTGAAGCGAGTTAGATGCACCCTTTTTTTCAATTGATTTGTGGAGAGAGCTCTCGGAATAAGAAGCCCTAGCTTCTCCATTTGTAGAGGCTGCACAATGTTTTCTTTCAGGCCTGCTCTGATACCATGTTAGTTTTTCACTTGTTTAGCATAATAACATTAAACAATCTATCACTGAAAGAAATACAAGTACAACAAACACAATGAACACAATATTTCTCTCGGGGAAACCACAAGAGAGAAAACCCAGGAAAAAATTCCTCAATATAGAATTCAAAAGTACAAAGATAAACCCCAAGACAAAATCAACTTCTCCTCCACTTGTGTGAACTTCTCTCTCTCTCCTATGTGAACTTGAGTGAGTGAGATGAGTGAATATAAATGAGAGACTCACCCTCTATTTATATTCTTCCGTTGGGGTGACTTTTCTCCAACTGGGTCGACTTCTCCTAACCAACTGGGTCGACATGTCAAATACATAATATAATAATATTGTCTAGGTTATTCTAGGCTGACATAAGACAGAAGGTTTACATTGACTCTTTCAATGACTCTTACATTATCAAATACATCAATGGAATCTCCTGAAGGAGGAATACAATAATACAATAGACAAATGTAATTAGAATATCTTCTGCAGTTACATTTCTTTAACACACATATATATGCTTTTATGCTTCCTCTTTCAAACACCTTTTGAATCACCTCAATTAGACCTTCCAACCAAAAAGTTATGACAATTTTAAGTTGGCATGCATTTTTAACTATTTCTATGGATATGGTTTTGCATGTCAAACTTTGACATATTATATATGTAGCCTCTAATCCAACTTTGATTAGATTTGGATATGTGACATTCTAAAATGTTTAGTTCGCTCAGTTAAGATTTCCCAAGAGGAAGTTATGGCAAGTTTTCCCAACCCTATTCCTTTTAGCTCTTCTCAGAAAAGCAAGATGGTATGGATTATTGATGTTGTAAATTTTCCAAAATAGATATGATTTTTTGACTTGCAATAACTTCTGAAAGATTCTTCTCAAATGGAATTGGTCCCACTTCAAGTATGCTTGGTAAATTCTAGATATATGTGATCCAATGACCTTACTCACTTTGACAAGGTTATAGGACTAGATAAAAACCTAACTTGTATGGATTCTAACTCCAAGATTCTCATGCCTCCACTATTGAAATTTTGCAAAAAAAAAAAACATTTTTCCAAAAAATTCAAGTCTCACTCAATTTGGAGGTTTCTAGAAAAAGTAATGAATCAATAGTAAGTTGTACTCCATGGAAGTGTCCAACCAATAATGATCTATTTTGATAGAAAATTGTAAACTAAATACATAATAAAACATGAAAAACCTCGAAAGATACAATGCGCACCAAATATAGAAATGTGACACAACTTCCAAAATTATTACAATGTTGAGCTACACATTAACTCCTTACCGGGGAAGAATTCCCACATGGTGCAATTACATCTAATTACAATAATCATAAGTCTATATGTATAATGATGATTCATATAACTTTGTATATACTAATTCTCCTCATTGCCCATGTAAGAGTAATACAACACCAACCTAATAGTACATAAAAATGATGATAATCATAAATAAATATTAAAATTTGAAAGAAATGAAAAAACTAAACAACACAACTAACTTTTGTAAATTTTTTATTGATTTTTTATCCAAGTAGTTTTTGTAATTTTTATATTGATTTTTAATCTTTTTGGTGATATTCCTTTATAAATTACCTAGAATGGGTCAAGGGTATGGTGGTCTGTTGGTGGGGATTGATGGATTTCATTCCATCCACCCGGGTTCCATTCTGTTGAGACATATTCAAGCTTGGATGGTCGACTGACGGCGTGTTAGCTTTCCTTGATTCCTTCATAATAGCAGGAAAGTGGATTTTTTGCTTGACTTTTTTTTTACCTCAAATGGGGTTACAACACGACAAAATGAGTGGATCGACATGATGAGCGTTTACACTCGGACAAGGTATGAGGTGGATGGAAATTTAATAGACCTCCCATCTCAATGCTTGAACCTGCCAGGCAACGTGAACGTTAACTGTTATTTGTGGAGAATAAACCTGGCGCAATCATGGTGGAAACAACACCATCGCCTTCAAATTTCAGGCAACAAAGTCATTCCAATTTCATTTGCAGAGAGAGCAGGGTAGACTTAGGAACTGAGCATGGAGATTGCACAATCCGATACAAGATTTATTGGTGCATTACTATTGAAGACATGGTAAGGGAGCGCTTAAGGGCGTTGACAGATGGGGCAGTCTCTCCCAAGCTCATTGTATGGAGACGGATAATCGATCCCTAGCCCAACAGGTAGTAGCAATGACATAATCGATATTTGACATCCAAAATGACATGCAAAGTCTAGGTGACAACACGTAGGAAAGACTCTAAGCCATTGCTTGTTGGGTGCAAGCGATAGCGAGCTCGTGCATGGATATCACTGAGATTTTTAATGTCTCTCTCCCGACATTCATGGAAGGAATGAAGATAGATATGGAGGGCCTAACCATATAGGCTCCTTCAATGGGAAACGATGACTGCACACCCCTCCACCCCGACTCCTCTGAATGCAAGAGCACACGGTGTCAAGGAAGAGGGTGCAACTTTGGGCCTACTAGTAAAAGTGGAAGTTGAAACAGTGGATAGCAATCTCATATGTGTGAAGGGGAAACACACGGTGGTAGTTTGAGATTGGAGGACATGTTGATTTTTTAATGAGTTTTGATCTTTAATTCTTTTAGATGCAAAGACTTGAATCAATGAGCAATTCAATCCATGAAATTCATATAAACATACAAGATATACTATGGGGAAAATCCTCAAAATTATGAGAATAAAAACCCCATCAATTCTTCTCAGTATAATATAATGGATAGCAGAGAATGCTTTCTTTTACAACATAGCCGATTGCTTTCGGAAGATAAAAGATCATCAAATACTCTTGATGAAGATACCTAAACAATTGAGAAGAGAGATCAATCAGATGTGTGCTCAACACAACAATAACAAGCACGAACAATACCCTGCACAAAGAGAAGTGCCTTTCCTTCAATGGAGAAGAGAATTCGCTTCACATTGGATTCATCAATCCCGTATAACATATTTATACACTCTTCTCTTCTATTTTTAACTTCTAACTTCAGAATGAACTCGCCTTTAAACTAGATGTATTAATCTTGCATGCATAGGTGCACCCCACTTCTTATGCAATGCTTTATCTCACTGAGCTATCATTTAGGATGAACTTGCCTCTTAACTGAAAGCTTTCCCACTTAGTTAGGTGGCTAACTTAAGTGTCAACATGCAAGTGTCACAACTCATGTGTCATCTTTTAGTTTAACATAAGTGTCGTCATGCAATAACATTTAGTTAACTAGATCTTCTTTGTTGTCACTTAGTTAACTCTCTTTAATTGAAGTGTCATCTTTTAGTTTAACTAAAGTGAAAACACTTCAGTTAACTAGTCCTTATTATTTAAAACATAGTTAACTGAAATCATGTTGATTGATTTACTTGAAGTGACCACTGTGAGTTATTTAGTTAACTGAGGAATATCTTTAACTGATGCTTTAACTGAAGCTTTAACAATTCAATTTCTCTTTAGTTAGTTGAAGTGTTTGCATGGGCAATTTCGAATTCTCTTAATCTCTATGCTTTATCTTTTATTTCTTTATCTTTTACTGCATGGTCAATATGTGCTAACTTTAATTATCCATCACATTACATTATACTAAGAAGAATTATCGGATGTTGTGATCATATTATATTATTCTAGACCAAATGATCATATGCTAAAGTAATTCAATTTATAGGTGATCAATCTCTAAATGAGACTTAATAGCAACTGGTGATCATGGTTAATAATACATCACACAACATTAAATGCTTTTAACAAGTAAAGCATGACCTTTATGTGGAAGGTCCACCTCTATACGGGAGGTCCATCTCATGGATACCTTTATACAGAAGGTTCACATGATAATCATGACTTGACACACAAGTCTGGAGTCTTGTCCAACAAGACTTTACAACATCATTACTTTGATCAAGTACCTCTATACAAGAGGAATAACCTTTGCACAGAAGGCAATCAAAGTACTCACCTCTATACAAGAGGATCAATCTTGGCTACACAAGATTGGTTTGGAGAATGTCTCATGATGTTGTATATTTAACAAGACACACCTAGTACCCTTGCATAACCACCCATGCAACATTGTTGTCTCAACCTTGGTGCCTCTGCAATGTTGTTATAAATGGGTATGCATTGTGTCTATCTGAGTCCAAATCATGAGCAAAATTTTGTCTTCCACAGTGGTTTCTGGTTTATGTTTATAGGTCTTGGTCAAAATTTTGTTCATAAGTAATTTTGTTGTAAAATTGTGTAACCCAATAATGACAGTATTTATTATGATTGTGAAGGTGGCTCATAGTCTCTCTCATGTTTATGGTTTGGGTAGATACTTCTTTTTGAAGGCCCATGATCATCATCCTTTGTATATCTATAAATTTTATGACAATGTAATATAAAAAGCTAACTTAAAAAAATATTGTTTTATAAATATGGTAAAAATCTCTAGACAAACTCATAAAGTTTTGAAAGAATTCCAGCACTAAATAAAACAATCCATAGCACAAAATTACTATAGTTATATGTGATGCTTCCTTTTCTTCGAGTGCTTTAAGTCCTTTCATGACACGATTGAAGTCTTGTACTTTATTTAAGTAGGATTTGTTTTCATTTACTTTCTTCATTATATAAATATATGATATTAATTGATCACATTTTTTTATTAAATATTTTGTTAAATAGGAGTGTTTTGAGTCTTTGGGAATTTGAAATGGTTTTGTATACATGCTTTTATGTGAACACAAATTGAGAAATTTCAATAACAATCAAGTTTAAAAGTTTAAATGGAAGAGAGGGGTGATGTTGTGAGAGAGTTTGGTATGGTTTCTTCTTAATATTTTTGAAGAGTGTAATGTAGGTTATTCATCTTATTTTTATTTGCAGTATCATGTAAATTTACATCAATATGTTTTTATTGTGTAATTTTATTAAATAAAGAATTTCTTTCAAGAATACTTTATTTATAATAAAAAAATTTGAAAGTGTCGTGGAAATGAAACTTTATATGGTTGTCTAATAAACAAGGTAGCGCAATTTCCCCCACATAACAAGAATACCAACCATCTTTAGATCATAAAAGTTGTTTTTTGGTAGCTTCCTCTTAGCATGATTTAGTAAGCATGCATTTTCCTCATATAACATTCCCATCCCTCAATCTGGCTAGCAAGAGGGGACATTAACTAAACCGGGGCCTCAAAATTTCACTCCATAACCATAATTACGAATTCTTAACAACTAAATGTATGTGTAGACATGAAAATAAAACACACAGCGGAATGAACTAAATCCACACACACAACGGGAAATTCACAGGCATCATTATCACATGAATACAAATAAAATTATTGCACATCAAATACATATGATTTAAGCAAAGAATATCCAAACAACTGGCTGTGTAAGAGTGATTTTCCACCCAACCATAGGAACTATGTGCAACATATACTCTTTCTACGGAGAGGCCACCCCCAAGCTGGGCTATGAGGTCACTAGGGCAAAGGAAACACCTAGAGGCTTCTCTCACTCAGCCCACAACCCATTTTTCTCACTGTGCTTAACCAAAAAGCTCAACCAGAGCTCTACAGGGATCTCACTAATCCATCACATCCATGGCACTCCTTCCAACTGCCCCACACAACACAAGGAAGACATTTCCCTCCACTGATCTATAGTTCCCTCAGGAAATCCAACCCTTATATTACTTACCAGTGTGTGCAGTAAGAGTCCAACTTGTTGTATGCTAATGGATAACCTCATGCAACCTTAATTCATGGCTTCTCAAGGATCCAAAAGTATCATAACTCAATGGATAAGGGTTCCTAGCTTGCCCAACCTCCATTCTCACGTACAACCATCTATTTTCCCTTCCAAAAATGCATCTATGTCTTCAAATTCGAATTTATGGGTTCAAACACAGTCTGCTAATGGTCATGAGTAGCAATGGAAAACTCTACGTAGTGTAGAATCCCGCATGAGAGAATGAGAATGATCAAAAGAGTGTTGACTCCAAAGATATGCGGTAAGGGTGAAAAGACAATTGACATAGCTTCTGACCATAGAGGAAATAGGACTGCTGACAACTAACATAACTTTCATAACCCCCATTCTTCAATAACTACATGAAGTGACTTTTCCCACCAACCTCACATATACAATCAATGATTGGGTTTAGTAGTCAAGAGAGGGTAATTGGCTTATTTAAGGCACATGTCAGATTTTGGATGAGTCTAAGGTTGACACATGGAAACATAGGATTTGGTTTCCCCATATCCCCCCTTCCTCTTCCCCTCTGGTGGAATCATAACCCCTCTACTACTCTTTACACATCCATCTTGGACCATTTTATTAATTTTCAACATAATATTTACATATATTTTGAATTGGCATGATAAGCCAATCATATGGTCGAAATAAAATATATACATCATACATGCCTATCCATTCACTAGTTGGGCCTTGGCCTTGAGCTCCACGCTAGGAATCCATCCTAGCATATTTACATCATTCATATAATTTTGATTAAATACATTCCAAGTCAAAACTGGGGGTATTACACCTCAATATGGGAGTATTTACAATGAGCAAAGTTTACTTATAGCATAGAAATTGAAATTCTTTGATGAAGAAGTTGTGAGTGGGGAGCATTTTTTTGTCAAAGTCACCTAGTTCTTGCACTTGGCCCCAACCACAATTGCAAGCACAAGTAATCCATGAGGGAAAAACATGTCACTAGGGAGAATTGAACCATGGTTGGGGAAATAACATTGCCCCACTTTCATTGACCTGGTAAGCCATGCTTGACAACACCATTGTCTTTCAAGGACACAAACATGAAAAAGGGGATTCTTTTGATCTCAAATGCAAACAAAGATCAACTAAGTCCATGGCCATGGAGTAGCACTAGAGAGAAGTTTGGCTTGGAATATTGCCTAAGTATGAGTGCAATCATTACAATGGTTGACTTTGGTGCGCGCATGAGTGAGAAATTGGTGTTGTGTTATGAATGCACTGATATTTTAATTGTGCTTTCCTGCTCTATGACCTGATCTCAATAACTCTAAATATGATCACAATTAACCTTCTTGCACTACTAGCTAGGGCTACACATGTGGTCAGAAACATGCATGGATCAATTCAAAACAAGCACACTAATGTGGATGAACAACTTAGTGAATATTTGTGAAGGAATCCTAACAATCATATCCGATCATCGTCTTTCCTCTCTATCTCTTCATCTTCTATACACTTGGACACTAATATAAATTTTTAATTACGAGAAGAAGGAATATGACACATCATGTCCCCTCAACTTGTATTATTTATAGCACATTGTCTTCTAATTGTAAAGATGTTGGGTTTAGTTGTTTAGGTTATAGATGGTTAATAGATAAATAGTTGTGTTAAAGCTTCATATTCACATCATGCTACATAAAATTATTCGTTTAATAAATTTTCATAGTTGAGTTACTATCCAATTTATCGTGGCAATGTGTGAATGCTTTGTGAGTTCATTTATAATATTGAATGTTTTTTTAAATGCATATTCTCCCATAATATAATATGTGTGTATGTAAGTTTATTTCATTATGGTTATTGTTGTGGATACATCTTATTGCGAGGGGTATGGGTTTAGATCATGTTTAAGATGTCAAATTTTAAGGATTGCAATAATGTTATATCAACCAACAATTTTTGCAATGACAAGGAGATCTCTGGTTAAAAAAACAATTCTTATTTCAAATATCAAGATACTCTATGAAAAATACATTTTAAATGGTTAAAATTTATTGGGAAAAATCTTTAGTATACAATTTTAATGGCTTATGGTTGAATATAATAACATTGCTGGACTTTCTAAACTAGTTACAACAAACTAGTTAGAGAGAGTATGAGTTTCCTTATGTGTTAGTTTTTTATTGTTGTATTTTTTTCTACGACCTAAAATATATAAAGAAAATTATGAAAGGAGTACTCTCACTTTGGGGGGAATCCGACTTGTTCTTCAAATTATGGTTTTCTAGTTTTAATCAAGTTATAATGAGAATGTCTTCCATTTGGTTTCGACGTGACTAAGAAATGTTTCTCTAAGCTCATGGGATTAGGAAGTCATAGAGAAAATCAAGAACACTTTAAACAAATTCATCTCCTTGGATAAATGATTCCATTAAATAAACATTAGTAACTATGTTAAACGCTATCCAGATTTGGTCATAAGCAAATGAATGCTTAATCATAGTATTCTACTAGTGAATATATCCATCTTAACTCAAGATTTATAATACACGAAGATGATCCGTCGAGATGCAAACCTTTTCTCAAGTTTTTGCAATTTAAAAAATATTTGTACCTTGAAAATTTTAACCCCTCTCAATACATGATAGATATGAAATTAAAATGAATATATGTAATGTTTTCAAAAATTATTTACTAAAACCATGTATGAATATATGTGATGTTTTCCTATTAAATTAGGATTTATATTTTATATTTTATATTTTTTATAAATGCCTTATACTTTTCTATGTTAAATACGAAAATAATTACACATCTATATCATATCGAGATATTAAAAATCTCTCAATATAACAAAACATAACAAGTGGAGCGTTTGTCATGGACTTAACCTTTAGCTTATAAGAATACCAAATTTAAATATAAAATATGAAAAAAACCAGACATCTCACAGCATCATTCCAGAGAAGGTGCTTTACTTTGGAAAGGAATGGAAAAATCAAACAAAACTCCTTAGAAAATGAGGAAGCTTTTCAAAAAGGGAAGAGGAAAAAGGTTGACCTATATCATGAATATTATAAAAAATAATAAAAAGTTATCGTTGAACCATAGATACAAGCTTTATTTATTGCTTTACAAAAGTAAATAAATTATGAAAGAGACGTTTTGATTTGTAAATTATGAAATATACATTTTGATTTGAGGAAGGGTATTCAAGTTTAAGTTGAAAATTTATTAGACATATTAATTTTAAAAAAAAGTTATTTGTAAGTTCTTATTAAAAATAGTTCACTAATTCCAAATCAAATTAACACTTATTTATTTGTTAATCACAACATTATTTTTAATTAAATAAACTGATTACATATTTTATTAATCCAAAAAATAAACAATATCGTAATATATCTACGTATCAAAATAGTTAAACAATTGTAATTTCTCAAATACAACTTTTAAGAAAAATTTTAAAACATATATTAAAAACATAAAATTAGTGATAAAATCATATATCAAAGCATCTAAAAGGAATCTTATTTTGGGAAGAATTCATTGATTTCAGGATGGATTTTGGTGGCACTTTTCCACTATTAGACACCTAAGGGTGGTTTTTTTCATGTGTCAGATTAGTTTTATGTGGCTAAATGTTTAAATTTTGGACTTATATCCTCGAGATCTAGTTGATTCTAATAGATTTTGATACTCTTGTTAAAGCAGTGCTGATAATAACTCATCGTTGTACTATTTGATTTATTTCTATAAATAACAATAGTAAGTTTTTTTTTCGCTGAAAAAAAAAAAAAAAAAAAAAAAAAAAAAAAAAAAAAAAAAAAAAAAAAAAAAAAAAAAAAAACATCTAAAAGGAACTATAAAGGAGGAATTTAAAACTAATAACATAGCCAAAGATATGTAATATACGAATAAAATGCAGTCATATGTTCATCTAACTTGCAAGGAGAAAAAGTTCAAAATGCCCAAACTTCAAGGCACCACGTTTAGTTGACATGTTAATCTATTTTCCAATTATGTCTTCATAAAAGACTTGTTTTTTAGGGATATTAAAAGGGATTGATAATTTATCGTTCTATCGGAAATAAAATTATTGAGTATATATAAGTGGTAATTATTTGATGTGAGATGTAGAAGTTTCTTATCGTTATATAATATATTTTTACTTAACATTATAATATTCATTAAGGTTATTTATTTGATTTGATTTGCATTTGCAACTATTGGTGAAAACATTCCTAATGGGCGATGGTAGAGCCAGGGGTAGTGTAAGGGATACCCCACACATGCTAGAGCTAAGGTTATGTATTTGCTTTTATTTGCACTTGCAACTATTGGTGAAAAGATTCCTAATTGGGGGTGGTAGGGCCAGGGGTAGTGTAAGGGATACCCCACACATGCTAGAGGGATATTTGTAGCACACCAGCCTAACACATGGAGTTTAATGAGATGAAATGGCCATGTGTTGTAGGGAGACGAGATTTAGGGGCAGAGTGGTATAGAGCGATAGATCGAATGTTTGATAAGAAGGGAGAGCATCATACTCATAACAACCCACGTTAAGCATGGTATTTTTTAAAGATTCAAATATTATACCTACGTGTAGTATTCTAGGTGACTATTTGGATTGAAAAATTATATATATAGATATATAGGTGAATATTCAATAAAAAACATATACTATACTAGTAAAAATTGTATTTTTTGGCGAATTTCAGCAATCATATCTTCGCTAAAAATAAGTGAATTTTTAAGCTAATTGGTGATTAATTAGTTTTTAAATGGCCAAAAAAACCTAATTGGAGAAATTTCGCCCTTAAAAAATACTCTAATATCGAGGTTTAATGACGGGCAGGTGGGGGAACATTAAGTTGGTTTTAGTTTGGTTGAGCGCTTGTCATGAGTTTTGTTCTTTGCATGTGAAGGGGAGTTCTGGGGATTGTAACTCTGAGGATTTTTATAGGGTTTAAGTCGAAGGAACGATTACCTGGTAAACCAAGAAAGAAAACCTTCTAAACCCGTTTGCAAGTTATCTAGATCGGGCAGGCCATAAAGATGATTTATTTGGGTGAGGATGATCATAATAAACCATTATGGGATGGCATGACAGACCAAGGGACGACATAACAAGATAGGGGCCAATAACAAAGGCCAAATAAGGGCTTGATTGGAGGCAAAGGAGGCTCAAGAGACATATTACTAGGAAATTATGATCAAGATTAGAGCATAGATTGCTCATATGGAAGCTACAGTGAAAGAGGAGTAGCAATGCCACCATCTTGATGATATAATGGATGAAATACGACCATGGGTGAGAGATTCGGGCTATACTCACACCAGGAACACCAAATTCTATAGGACAATAACACTGCATTAGACAACCAAGGCACTAGTGGGAAAAGCACTTTTGGAAACCAAGGAGGAACGAAACAAGTTGTTACTCCATATGGATGAACTAAATACCAAAATGGACTACCTCATCAAAGTGGTAACATGCAAAGTATTTAACACTGCTACTTAGACTCCAACTTCTAAGAAGGTCCACATTTCAGCCTCAGAATATCCTCAAGAAGCATAAGCTAGTTGTGTCTCAGGTTCTTTACATAGTTTATGTTTATCTCAAGCTTATATCATACAATCTTATTAATACTAGTAAATTAGTAATAGACTATTAAGCACTTGTTTAGTTGTTTTTAAAGTTATAAACAAGCTAATGTTTCATCTTTGGTTTAGCCTTTTTTGGGCTAGACATGAACATTACATGATGTAATTTTGTTTTCGGTTTTTATTTACCAAAACATAAACCTAAGCACAAATATCCATATTAGTATAGACTTGAAACTTGTTGAAAATGGTAGTAGTTCACTTTTTTCTTGTTGTAAGGAACTTAATTGGCTTGCTTGGGGTTTTGTTTTATAAAGTCACTAGCTTTATTCTCATGATCCTTGATGTCTCCACGACTAAATCGAGTTGTTGGGATCACGGAGCATGGTGGGTTGTTGGCCACAGATAAAACATAACTATGTTGGATATGACAACCTTGTTATTAACACGTGACAAAAAGAAAATACAAACACTATCCCACTTTACTAACCCATAAAATTACCGTGAGTTTAACAAGTTATTTTTCACTATTAAATAATAATTTAAAATAACATTATAGGATTAACAATATGATCCATATTTATATTTTATCATAAAAATTATTATCTTAAATATATTACTAATTAAACTTTATAAAATTTTGAAAGTATTTGGTTAATTAACTAGATTTTTTTAAAATATTTAAAAAAAAAACTTTGAATAACTAATTTATATTGTGATTGCATCGATAGTAGCGAGGTGCTTTACAACCCAGTATGGGGGAGATGTTGTCATGTAACATGATATTATCAAAAATAAGATATAATTAAAAAAAATCATGTCGACTAATAAAAAGATTAAAACCAACATAGATCCATCTTAAAGGTGGATCTATTAAGGATCGAGAGGGATCAAAATTCATAAGGTGTAATTTTTTTAAATGTGTAAAAATTTAAGCTTAAAAAAATTTACACCTCAAGAAATTGGATCCTTTAGGTGCTTAATAGATCCATATTTAAGATGAATCTATGCTAATGTAATATATGTTAATTTCTAATGTAAAATGTTAATATACAATTTGTTATTTACATTATGTTTGAAAGTTAATCCAAGTGGTTATAGATTATATTGAAATCTTTCGTAAATAAGAAAGACCATATATTCCATAGTTAAAAAAAATTATTCTATTGAAATAATTACTTTCTTTTTTTTGTAATGTTTGTATAATTCTATTAATTCAAGAAGCCAAAATATTTACATAACCATGTCAATGATGTCCCCATCATGAAAGAAGTTTAAGACCAAATACTACTAAGCTAAAACCCCCCCTCTGGCTAAAAGAAAACCACCTTGCTAATAGACCAAACCTTAATTGTATCTATCTAACAGTGTTTGAGTTTGGATCCCCCACAGGCCGGGGGTTATAACCACAAAAAATTGGTTGTTGAAAGCTATCATATCTTCTATACAACACCATGAATTCTAAGACCTCTCTTTATGCCTACAATAATTAATCATCATCAGAAATAAAAACATGCGAATAATTGGCACCTAAATTTTATGGCTTGAAAGTGTCCAGGCAGAGTCGAAATACCAGCTAAGTATTGGCTTGCTTGCTTGGCTGGGGTCAACTGAAAGTATTCCCCATCATAGCACGTGCGAGGGAATCCATCTTTGTGTTTATTTGGGCCATTTCTAGTCGATGCTCCTTTTCCAACACTCACATCCCTTCCTCTAGAGTTGCTATCCATCCAGACAAGAAGACCCCGCTCTAACCATCCATCAAATGCCCTTGGACGCATTCCTCTATCACCATGCTCAGAAGGGATTTAACCGTCCAAAACACAATTAGAGTTTTGGTATGGTGAGTCTCCCGTGTGCGGGTGGACCTAGAGTCCTCCACCAACCATCCAAAACTCTCAGCCAACAGACCCGCATTCGGAGCCCTGGTTCCTCTTTGCATCCTTCGCTCCAGGCGTTCCAGTTTGGCCTTTTCCGCAGGAAAGATCTCCTACACAAAGAACCCTTGCACTCTGCCCAATTCCCTGAGAGCTCGGCATATGCGATCACTTGGGCCCATTGGCAGTGCACCTGGTGGTTGTCTTGGTTCGAACCATGCTTCCCACCCCCAAAAGGATAGCCCCACTTAAAGTTTCGAGCGTCCTCAGAGTGATCCAATACACCAGCGAACTCCTTGCACGATTCCTCACAAATTCCAGAAGACTCTCCTTAATCTCTTTGGAAAGAAGAAGCATGCATCGACGATGTAACGTCCCCCTCACCCAATCCGACCATTGGGAGGGGACGCTGGTCAAATCTGGGCTCTCAAATTTTTTCCTAGATCCATAATACAAATTTCAACAAACAAAATGCGTGCAGAAATGCAAATAAACATGCATAGCGGAATTAAAATTTATCCACACACGTCTATTATGCAAATACACAAGCATAAACTTTACATGCATAAGATAAAAACATTTCGGATTCAAATGCATAAGAATACTTATCTTTAATTTTATCCAACGCAGATCCAAGAAACTGGTTGTGTAAGAGTGCTTTTCCACCCAACCATAGGCGCTCCATCTAGCATATACTCTTTCTGTTGGGAGGTCACCCCTAAGCTGGGCTATGAGGCCACCAGGGCAAAGGAAACACCTACATGCTTCTCTCTCTAATCCCACAACCCATTTTTCTCTCTATGCTTAGCCAAATGCTCATACAAAGCTCTACAGGGGTCTTACTCAGCCCTCACAACATTGGCTTCCACAATACCTACCCCACACAACACCCTTCTAACTCAGGCATCCCCTTCATCGATCCACGGTTCTCTTGGGCGATCCATTTTGTTGGGTGCTTCCAGTGTGTGCATAGAAGAAGTCCAACTTGATATTGGCTGCTATAGAACCACTTGTAGCCTCAATTCGTGGCCACTCAAGAACCTACGAGTAGCATAAATCAAGGGTAAGGGTTCCTAGCTTTCCCAACCTCTCTACTCACCTACAACCAATAATATTCACTTCCAAATTTGCAGCATGGTCTCCAAATTCAAATTTCTGGGTTCAAAACGTCATGGTAAGTTCATGGACAACAAGGGAGAGCTCTGCATCTTCTAAATATGTATGCAAGAATGAGAGAAATGAGGGTTGTCTCCAAAGGATATGAGAAAATGGTGAAAATACAAATGACATAAATTCTGGCAATAGAGAAAGGATTCCTGGCAGCCGCAGACTGATTTATGTCATGACAGAACTATCACAAAAGTGCAGTTAGTCTCATGCTTCAATAAATACATGAGGTGACTTTTCCCACCAACCACACACATGCATTAATGATGGGAAAATGGTAAAAAAAGGAGATAATTGGCTTATTCTCATCACATGGTAGAATTTTAGGTGAGTTCTAAGGTTGACACTTGGCAACAAGGATTTAGTTCCCCGTGGACCCACATTCCTCTTCCCCTCTAGTGGAATCATAGCCCTTTGGTGCTCTTTACACAACCATTGTTGGGCCATTTTATTATTTATGTACATAATATTCTAAATCAACATAAAAGCCAACCAAACAGTCCAAATAAACAATAAACATCATACATGTCTAGACATTCACTACTCGGGGCTTGGCCTTGAGCTCCGCACTAGGAATTCACACTAGCATATTTACATCATTTACATAATTTTGGATAAATACATTCCAGGTCAAAACTAGGGGTATTACAATCCCCTCCCCCTTGGAATAACACCATCCTCGATGTTTGGTCAATATTTAGAACAAAAATGGATATGCCATCTCTCATGGCATCCTCCAACTCCCACGTAGCCTCATCAGGACTGAAGTGCTTCCATTGCACCTTTACCTGTCTGATGGCTCAGTTCCAAAGCAATGTCACTTTCCTATCTAGGATGCATAGTGGCTTGGTTTGGAACTCTCCCTCGAGTTCCACCTGGATCAAATCCCAATCAATCACACGGTTAGGATCATGTACACATTTCTTAAGCAAATAAACATGAAAAAATTATGAGCTCTAGTGTTAGCAGGAAATGCATCTCTATATGCAACTGGTATTATTCTCTCAAGCACTTCAAATAGCTCGCAATATCTTGGTGATAGCTTGGCACAAATTCCAATCTTCAAGGAACTCTTCTTTGGCCTCACTCTAAGGTAAACATGATCTCCAACACGGAACTCTCTATGCACTCGGTTCTTCTCTACATAACTTTGATGTCTATCTTGGTTTGCCTTTAAATTTTTCCTAGTTTTTACAACCTCCTGTTCCATTTCCTTAAGCAATTCTGGCCCAAGTACAATTCTATTAACTGGATTATCCCAAGTAACTGGTGTCCTGCACCTCCTGCCATGCAAAGCTTCAAATGGAGTCATGCCCAACGATGCTTGTTTCCCATTGTTATATGCAAACTCTACCAAGTGTAGATAATCCTCCCACTTGGATTGTTTGTCCATTACATACATGCGTAGTATGTATTCAATCACTTGATTTACCCTTTCTGTTTTCCCATATCTTTGCGGATGGTAGGTGGTACTAAAGTTTAGTTGCGTACCCAAATCAACAAAAAGAGTTTTCCAGAAATTTGAGGTGAACTTAGTATCCCTGTCTGAAATTATTGCCTTAGGAAAACCATGCAACCTGAAATTTTCCTTGATAATTTTTTTTGCAATAGCATCTATTTTATATGTGGATTTAACCGGTATAAAGTGTGTTGCTTTAGATAATTTATCCACCACAACCATGATGGAATCATGCTACCTAACAGTCATTGGAAAACCTATACTGAAATCCATGGAAATCACTTCCCATTTCCATTCCGTAATTGGAAAAGGCTGCAACAAACATGATGGGTGTTGATGTTCAACCTTTACTTGCTGGCATTTCATACACTTAGAAATATACTCAATAATGCCCTTTTTCATTCCCGGCCAAAAATACTGATTTCTCGTTGTAGCAACTGTTTTCTGGTATCCTGGGTGACTGGAATATGGAATTTTATGGATTTCATCCATAACAATCCTTCTCAAATCTACCACATTAGGAATGTAAATTTTGTTTTTATAAATAAGAAGTCCGTCACCTTCCAAATGGTAACCTTCATACCTCTTTTCCAAATTTTGTTGCTGCAATTTGTCCTTTATTTGCACATGCAGATCGTCTTCAGCAATACAATTAGTAATATGTCGCCTCAAATCTGATTGGCAGGTACTAATGTTCGCCACATACATTTCATGTACTTTTATGCTAAGTACATCAACCACCTTATTTTCTTTACCTTTTATGTGCTTGATCTCAAAATCAAACTCACATAAAATTCTATCCATATAGCTTTCCTAGCATTTAATGTGAGTTGCTTGTAGTGTCCCTTTTTAATAAATTTGTAAAAATTGGAAAAATTGTACTTTTTGGCCAATTCGACCCTTAGACTAGTAATGACTCAGATGCTTCCAAATTGCTCTGAATGCTTCCAAATTGGGTCTGAATGTGTTTGAGAGGTATTAAGACATAAAGATGATTCTGATGGATGCTTGGACACTCTCAAAAGACTTCTGCAACACTCATTTACAATCATGAGAAAATGGGGAAACTTACTAGCAAATTCGAGGTTAAAACCCCCAAGGGTAGGGGGCAAAGATGGCTTCCCAAATGCAGTATGAACCTCCCAAATTTCAGAACATATACATGGATTAGTTAAAGGACTTGAATGGGCACCCAAATGCATCATTAATCAGTTCCTAAAGGATACTGCAACTCTCATAAATCAGAGGTTTGTGGACATGTCTTCACATAGGGGGAAATGATAGGAAACTTCACTACTTGCTATGAAATTCGAGATTTATGCTCTAAAGGATTATGTAATGTATATGAAACTTATTCAGGACATTAATGACTCTCCATACTTCATAAAAATAATAGAGATGAACTGATACAAGTCTAAATAAAGCAAATTCAATATTTCATAACTAGATATGAGGAAAATGGCACCATTTAAACATTGTTTGGTATTTTGACATAGTTTCAATTGGTATTTCAACCTGAGGATATTCTGAGAAGAAAATGCAGAGTAAATAAATTATATTAAAAATAAATTGTACCACAAGAACTCCCCCAAAGAAATCAGCATCTCACCAAGTGCGCCCTTCCTCCAAGAGCCAAAATATGAAGAGAAAAGTGAGAATGGTGTGGAAACAAGTTGAAGAAGAGAATGTCACGAGCTTACTTGTAGCTTCAACCTGCAATAAATGAATCCATTGTAGGTCCAAATGAAAGGTCTGAATGGCCTCTCCAATTTCCAATTAGGATGGGAATATTTCACCCTTGAAATTGGTACTAAGGCAAGTAGAGTAAACACTCCACTAGCATGGACAAGCTATGCTCTCCAATATCCAAAATGAGAAATGATCAAAATCCACTCTCGTTATTTGTTCTTGACTTTTATAAACTTCCAAAGACATCCTTAGCTTGAATTGCCTCCATGATCTTCATGCCAACTCGAATTCGGAAAAGATTCCAATGTGTGCCACTTGTCCCTCCATTCCTAGCCTCCTCCTTCACTCAATTCGAATGGATGACTCTTTGGCTGCCCTAACTCCCTTGTGCGCCCTCTTGGAGGATATTTTTATCCCTGACATTTCATATATGTTAGATGTTAGCAATTATGTCTGATTTGTGTCATAGGTGTCATAGCATCTTCATCATTGTTGTAATAGAAGCTAGGTAATCTAGCCCAAGTGTCTCAATTTCTCTCAAATGCCTCTTCCTCTTCCATGGGAGTTACTCTTCCACTCCAATTTGACCTTCATTGAGTCATGCCAAGTATATTGACCTTCCAACTCCCCAAGAACATTAGACTCCACCTTGTATTCGAATGGGTGAGAATAGGATGCCATTTGGCATGATGAATCTAGCTTTGTGTGGGTCCCACACCACCAATGTGTCTCCATGACAAAGTGCCACCTTATTTTCCTATCATAAATATTTATTTAACCCCTTTTAATATATTTATGTCAAGCTAATGTTTATTTGGGGTTTATTAGCTCCCTTATTCAAAATCCCAATGTTTCCACCCCAACTTAGGAAACTAGTAGATTGGTGGAATTTTCTTTTTGGAGATTTATTTGAATGGGGACAATACAATCCTCCCCACCCAATATTTCTTGTCCTCAAGCCATTTCGAACATGGATGTTGAAGGACCTGCTTTATTTCCAAAACTTTGCTTCCAAAACTTTCTTTCCCCCTAATTTTTTTTTTGAAACCAATGAGACTAAAAATTATTCCAGGGTCCCATTGCTTGTATTGCACTCCAACAATTAGGAGTGCTCTCCAAACCATACCATCAGGAAAAAGAATTCCTGGATCCCATTAAATTGTATGCCTTCTTCCAAACATCATAAGTACACAAGATAGATCATCAAATTACATAACAACGTAATAAAAATGTACATAAAGGAGGTGCCTCATCAAAGAATCATGAAAGTGATTGTACCTCCAAGTAAGTAGACCATCATTTGCCATGTGCATACAAGCATCAAGTGACCAATCAAATATGCTCCAATGACATAGGTGAGTATCACATGTCCTATAATGCTGCTAAAAAAAGATGTAATATGCATCAAAACAATCAACCATGTATTCTTTCATCCAAGAAGTGAATGAAGAATCGGCACTGAAACCTGAACCAAGTAGGGAGCAAAGAAAACAATGAGCCGTCAAGGGCCTCACAGAAGTACCATTTGTGCATCCATGAATATGTGTATCATCAAGAAATAACAAATGATGTTGCTACCAATAAAAATTTGCTCCAATCATATATATCTTCATCCAAGTATTGGATGAAGTTCCTCCAACATCAATTAAACTAAGCAAGGAGCAAGGAAAATCATGAGTCTTCAAGTGACTCAAGTGAGCATCATAGGTGCGCCCATGAAGATATGTATCATCATAAGGTAAAAAGGGATGTTGTTGTAAATGTAAATAATAAGGTGCTCTAGTCATGTCATCATCAAAAGGAGAGATAGGAGTTTCATACTCCTCATGTGGCACCATTAGAAAAAATATTTTCACCCATACTTCATTAGGATGAATGCTGCAAAATATGGAAGTGTAGAATGTAGGAGAATGAACCAACTCACCCAAATGATCCGAATATGCAAAAGTGTCATCATGTGTAGGCTCCATAAGGGTAGGATCATGCACCTCCCTCAAAAGTGAAAAACTTTTATCATCGGTTGGTTCCAAGGTAGTGGAATCATACACTTCTTCAAAAATTGTGTAACCATTTCCAAGAGGCAACCCAAGTTTCTCTTCATGTAATGCTTCTTCTACTTCACCTATTTCAGAACTATGGGAATCGTGGGTCTCCTCTTTTAGCTCCTTCAAGAAAGATGATGCATTTTTCCCCTTGGTTTCTTTAGGATCAATATCTTTGGAATTGCTTTTTGAAGAAAACCCTAAAACTCTCTTCAAGTAGGAAATACATGCATTCCCTGAAGCTTCAAATATTTCACTGCTATTTTCATTCACACACATATGATTTTCTCTCCAATGTATTTTGCAATAGAGGCATAGACATTTCTTCACTAACTCCACATCTTCATTTTTGGGCCTATTTTAAAACACCCAATCAACAAAGTCTTCAAAAGGAATGGCCTTTTGTTTATCTCCCTTGTACACATCAAGATATGCCTGATATTGTTGGGGCAAGGTTTTACATGTTGCTCTCAATATTTGTAATTCATTCATAAAATTATTGTTTGGTAGTGTGACATACTCATATTAATCAGATTCAAGGTCATAAGAATAACTCTCATTCCTTATGAAATTGTAATAAGTGTTGCATGATGGCTCTTCCTCAAACCATTTACATTCTGCTTCATATTGCTCACAATCATCTTCATACTGCTCATGAGCATTGTACTCATAGGAGTCATCATAATAGTAATACATGGCTGAAAATTATTCTTAAATATATGATATTAATGTACAGGTGCAAGGACAATGCTCCGATACCACTTGTAAGTGCCTCTTTCTAATAAATTTGGAAAAATTGAAAAAAATGGACTTTTTGGCCAATTCGACCCTTAGACTAGTAATGACTCAAATGATTCCAAATTGCTCCAAATGCTTCCAAATTGGGTCTGAATGCATTTGAGAGGTATTAAGACATACAAATGAGTCTTATGGATGCTTGGACACTCTCAAAAGACTTCTGCAACACTCATTTACAATCAGGAGAAAATAGGGAAACTTACTAGCAAAATCGAGGTTCAAACCCCCAAGGGTAGGGGACAGAGATAGCTTCCCAAATGCAGTACGACCCTCCAAAATTTCAGAACAAATACATGTATTAGTTAAAGGAATTCAATGGGAACCCAAATGCATCATTAATCATTTCCTAAAGGCTACTACAACTCCCATAAATCAGAGGTTTGTGGACATGTCTTCACATAGGGGGGAAATGATAGGAAACTTCACTACTTGCTATGAAATTCAAGATTTATGCTCCAAAGGCTTATGTAATATATATGAAACTTCTTCAAGACATTAATGACTCTCCATACATCATACAAATCACAGATATGAATTGATACAAGTCGAAATAAAGCAACTTCAATATTTCATAACTAGATATGAGGAAAATGACAACATTTATACATTGTTTGGTATTTTGACATAGTTTCAATTGGTATTTCGACATGAGGATCTTCTGAGTAGAAAATACAAAGTAAATAAATCATATTACAAATAAATGGTGCCACAAGAGCTCCCCCAAAGAGATCAACATCTCACCAAGTGTGCCCTTCCTCCAAGAGCCAAAATATGAATAGAAAAGTGAGAATGGTGTGGAAACAAGTTGAAGAAGAGAATGTCACGAGCTACCATGTAGCTTCAACCTGCAAAAAATGACTCCATTCTAGATCCAAATGAAAGGTCTGAATGGCCTCTCCAATTTCCAATTAGGATGGGCATATTTCACCCTTGAAATTGGTACTAGGCAAGTAGAGTAAACACTCCACTAGCATGGATAAGCTATGATCTCCAATATGCAAAATGAGAAATGATCAAAAGCCACTCTCCTTCTTTGTTCTTGAATTTTATAAACTTCCAAATACCTCCTTAGCTCGAATTCCCTCCATGAGCTTCATGCCAACTCGAATTGGGACGAGATTCCAATGTGTGCCACTTGTCCCTCCATTCCTAGCCTCCTCCTTTACTCAATTCGAACAACTGACTCTTTGGATTCCCTAACTCCCTTGTGGGCCCTCATGGAGGCTATTTTTAGCCCTGACATGTCATATATGTCAGATGTCAGCAATCAGGTCTGATTTGTGAGATAGGTGTCATAACATCTTCATCATTGTTGTCATAGAAGCTAGGGAATCTAGCCCAAGCATCTCAATTTCTCTCAAATGCCTCTTCCTCTTCCATGGGAGTTACTCTTCCACTCCAATTCAACCTTCATTGAGTTAGGCCAAGTATATTGACCTTCTAACTCCCCAAGAACATTAGACTCAAACTTGGATTCGAATGGGTGAGAATAGGATGCCATTTCGCATGATGAATCTAGCTTTGTGTGGGTCCCACACCACCAATGTGTCTCCATGACCAAGTGCCACCTTATTTTCCTATCATAAATATTTATTTAACCCCTTTTAATATATTTATGTCAAGCTAATGTCCATTTGGGGTTTATTATCTCCCTTATTCAAAATCCCAATGTTTCCACCTAAACCTAGGAAACTAATAGATTGGTGGAATTTTCTCTTTTGAGATTTATTTGAATGGGGACATTACATGTTGAAACAAATATTTCAGACCACAATGGTATGTCCTTAGTTCAAATTTTCTGCCCATTAAATAGTGCCTCCACATTTTCAAAGCGTGTAATATGGATGCAAGCTCCAAATCATGAGTAACATAGTTCTTCTCATGCTCTTTCAACTTCCTTGACTCGTAGCATACCACATGGTTATACTTATCTTTCATAAGGACTCCTCCAAGTCCATATTTACATGCATATGTGCATACCACCAAATCTTTTTCTGGATCTGCAATTTTTAGAATTGGAGAACTTGTGAGAAGCTTTTTCAAAAGCTCGAAGCTTTCTTCACATCTAGGTGTCCACTCAAACTTTTTCCCCTTCTTTTGAAAAGAAGTGATTGGGTGTGAAACCTTGGAGAATCCTTCAATGAACCTCCTGTAGTAACTAGCAAGAACCATAAAAGATCTCACATCTGTCATGTTTTTTGGAGTTAACCAATTCATGATGGCTTCAATCTTCTCGAGATCCACCGATATTCCCTCCTCATAAATAACGTGACCCAAATAATGAATTTTATTTTTATAAAAGTCACATTTGCTTAGCTTTGCATACAACTTATGCTCCTTTAGCAATTGCAAATCCATTCTCAAGTGTTCTTCGTGCTCTTATTCATTCTTGGAATAGATAAGAATGCCATCTATAAATACAAGAACAAACTTGTCCAAATACTTACTGAAAACACTATTAATGAGAAACATGAATGTAGATAGTGCATTGGTGAGACCAAATGGAACCACCACAAACTCATAATGCCCATACCTTGTTCTAAAGGTTGTCTTGTGAATTTATTCTTCCTTGATTCTCACTTGATGACAACCAGATCTCAAATCAATATTTGAGAACACTTGTGCCCCTCTCATTTGATAAAAATGATCATCAATTCGAGGCAAGGGGTACTTGTTCTTCATTGTGACTTTTTTCAATTGCCTGTAGTCAATACATAACCTAAGCGTTCCATCTTTTTTTTTCACAAAAATTACAGGTGCTCCCCATGGAGACACACTTGGCCTTATGTACTTCTTTTCCAACAACACTTGTAGTTGCATTTTCAGCTCTAATAATTCTAGTGTACTCATCCTGTAAGGTGTTTTGGAAACTGGAGCATCTCATGGAACAAGATCAATTGTAAAATCATTGTCCCTCTTTGGAGGAAGTCCTAGAACTTCATCAGGAAACACATCTTTGAATTCTTGCAAAACAGAATGGTCTTCCAACTTAGGAATTTCATTTCCTTTTTTCTCCAAAATATGGGATGCATACAATTGGCAACCTTTCCTATAGAATTTCTTCAACTGCATGGCTAAAATCTTCCTAATAGAAACTACCTTGGGATTCCTTCTTCATCAATACACTCGAAAGTCTTGTTGTAGAAATCAAGTTTAAATCTATGGGCTTCCAACTAGTCCATTCCAATGAGAATATCATAAGAACCAAGTGGCAAAACATTCAAATGTTCAAAAGTGGACAGTACACCCATTTCTAATGGACATTTCTCCACGATCTCACTAAATTTCCTCTTGGTTCCAGTGGCTAGATGGACTAACCATGATTTACTATGCTTTGTTTTCTTAAAAGCACAAACCTCAACAATATTAGGACTGATATTGTTGAATATGTTTGTCATTGATGTCAAAGGAGTTCAATAATGACAAAGGAATAACTAAGGACATGATGGCAGGGAAAACTCAGTGAAAGACAAAGGAATGACAAAGGAAGTGATGACATGGCATGTATGATGATGTGGCATGTGTGATGAAGCTGGAAAGACACATGATGGTGTTCTGGTGCTATCATTAAGTTAGTGTTGCAATCTGACATAATTCTGGAAAAGTATGGCAAGTTTGTGAAACTTTGGAAATTGACTAAGTACGGAAAAAGTAGTAAAAAATGCTCTAAGATAATGCCCTCCATAATTCATGGTTTGAGAAAAATGCACACACCATCATATCAGGATATAGCTTGTTGAAGTGCATATCTATTCATGGTCTCAGTTTTCCTTAATCATTTATGAGGAGAAAGTTATAAGTCTGCCAAAACAGGGTTTTGGGTTGCTTTTACACGAAAGTAGCAAAACTTCCTAAGTGGCCTCAGGGAAATGCCCGCCATAGTCAGTGGGTTGAAGAAAATTCCCACACCATATGGTCATCTTGTAGAATGTTGTTTTTTGCATCTGACCATGGTCTCATATTGTCCAAAGAGTCTCTGAGGAGGAAGATATTGATATGCCAAAAGTTCTTCTTAGCTTGATTTACACTACTCCAGTAAAATGCCCGTCGTGGAGAGAGGAAGAGGTTGCAAGGGGTGAAATTGGTTTGGATAGAATCCCCTGTTGGCCCCTATCCAGTGTATGTCTCACACTTCAAATTTGATGAAAAGAAAAATCACTTCATATTAACCTAGGGTTTGATAATTTTGCCCAAGTGTCAAATCAACAGTTTGGAAGGCCACTTTCAAATGCTCGCCAGATGATGGTTGTGTGTCAATAAGTTCATCTTTTGACATGGTCTTGTTCATTTTTGAAGCAGCTATCCATCCATGCTTTTAGTTTTCCTTATGGTGATCATATATGAAAGAAATCAATCTGCCAAAGTGAAGGAAAAAGTATTTTACATATTAAAGACAAAAATTTGTCTAAGTGTCAAACTCACATGGCTAAGATGCCATTTGGAAATGCCCGCAAGGAGGTGTTCATGTGATGATAAAATTAATCAGATTGCATAGGCTTGTTCTCTAGTGAATTGTTCATCTAACCATGAGATCAGATCTTCCTATGGTGTTCACACGTGCGAAAAACAAGCCTTCCAAAATTAGAAAAAGCTTGTTTTTTCCGTTCAAATGATGGTTGAAGAGGCATTTGGAAATGCCCGCAAGGAGGTGTCCTTGTGCTGATAAAATTAATCAGGTGGCATAGGTTTGTTCCTTGATGAACTGGATATCTATCCATAGGATCAGATTTGCCTCTCGAGTTCACATGTGTTAAAGACAAGCCTGCCAAAATGAGAAAAAGGTTGTTTTGTTTTGCATATTAGGAACAAAAAATTGGCTAAGTGTTGAACTCACATGGATAAGAGGCCATTTGGAAATGCCCGCAAGGAGTTTTCCTTATATTGATAAAATTAATTAGGTGGCATAGGCTTGTTCCTTGATGAACTGGCTATCTATCCATAGGATCATATTTTCCTCTGTAGTTCACACATGTGAAAGACAAACCTGCCAAAATAAGAAAAAGTTTGTTTTGATGTCCAAATAAAGGTTGAAGAGGCATTTGGAAATGCCCGCCAAAGAGTTCCTTGTGATAATAAATTCTCTAGATGGCATGGACATATTCCCTGGTGATCTGGCCATCTAGCTATGGTGTCAGGTCTCTCTTTGAGGCTCACACGTGTGATATTTTGGCCTGCCAAAATAGAGAAAAATAAGGTTAATTACACCTTGTATTATGCTCCCAAAGGCTTAGGAAAATCCCTGCAAGGGCTTATGGTATGCTCACAAGGGCTTAAGGGAATGCCCACAAGGGGGTTGAAGCATAAAGCTCCCAAGAGCTTTATTATGCCCGCTAATACCAGAATCTCTGATACCACTCTGTACCGCCCCCCTTACCCAATCCGACCATCGGGAGGGGACGCTAGCCAAATCTGGGCTCTTAAATTTCGCCCTAGATCCATAATGCGAATTTCAACAAATAAAATGTATGCAGAAATGCAAATAAACATGCACGGCAGAATTAAAATCTATCCACACAAATCTAGCCTGCAAATACACAAGCATAAACATTACAGGCATAAGATAAAAACATTTCAGATTCAAATGCATAAGAATACTTATCTTTATCCAACGCATATCCAAGCAACTGGCTGTGTAAGAGTGCTTTTGCACCCAACCATAGGCGCTCCGTCCAACATATACTCTTTCTACTGGGAGGCCACCCCCAAGCTGGGCTATGAGGCCACCAGGGCGAAGGAAACACCTACATGCTTCTCTCTCTAAGCCCATAACCCATTCTAATCTCTATGCTTAGCCAAATGCTCATACAGAGCTCTACAGGGGTCTCACTAAGCCCTCACAGCCTTGGCTTCCACAATACCTGCCCTACACAACACCCTTCTAGCTCAGGCAACCCCTTCACCAATCCATGGTTCTCTTGGGTGATCCATCTTGCTAGGTGCTTCCAATGTGTGCATAGAAGAATTCCAACCTGATATTGGCTGCTATAGAACCACCTATAACCTCAATTTGTGGCCTCTCAAGCACCTACGAGCAACATAACTCAAGGGTAAGGGTTCCTAGCTTGCCCAACCTCTCTACTCACCTACAACCAACAATATTCACTTCCAAATTTGCAGCATGGTCTCCAAATTCGAATTTTTGGGTTCAAAACAGCATGGTAAGTTCATGGACAACAAGGGAGAGCTCTGCATCTTCTAAATCTATATGTAAGAATGAGAGAAATGAGGGTTGACTCCAAAGGATATGAGAAAATGGTGAAAAAACAACTGAAATAACTTATGGCAGTAGAGAAAGGACTCCTGGAAGCTGCAGACTGACTTCTGTCATGACAGAACTGTCACAAAAGTGTAGTCAGTCCCATGCTTCAATAACTACATGAGGTGACTTTTCCCACCAACCACACACATGCATTAATGATTGGAAAATGGTCAAAAAATGAGATAGTTGGCTTATTCTCATCACATGGTAGAATTTTGGGTGAGTTCTAAGGTTGACACTTCGCAACATGGATATAGTTCCCCATGGACACCCTTTCCTCTTCCCCTCTGGTGGAATCATAGCCCCCTTTGGTGCTCTTTACCCAACCATTGTTGGACCATTTTATTATTTATGCACATAATATTCTAAATCAGCATAAAAGACAACCAAACAGTCCAAATAAAATATAAACATCATACATGCCTAAACATTCACTAGTCGGGCCTTGGCCTTGAGCTCTGCACTAGGAATTCACACTAGCATATTTACATCATTTACATAATTTTGGATAAATACATTCCAAGTCAAAACTTTGGGTATTACAGACAATATAACAGCCGAGGGTCTTGCATGTTTTTGGAAAACCTTCCGAAATCATCATAAGAGCTAGCCAAGGTGGTCATGAAAGCTCGCACAAGAGCAATGACAAAACATAGACCTAGGGATCCTTCACTATCCCATTAGTTGTATTTTGCTACGGGTTTTGTATTGATGATGAGCCGTTGAGGATTTATGTCCTCCCCCTCTCGTACACCAAGCGTCGCTATGCATGAACGGACCTGGCAGGTCGTACACCTGTCCCTCATGCCCCCTTGATGATGAATGATGTGAGCACCCATCGTGGAGGCTCTTGACATAAATACTTAGAATTTAAATAATGATGATTTATTCTATAAATTATAGAGAAATATATTAAAAGAATCTATAATTTTTTTCTTTTGAAAATAAAAAATTACATTAAGTCGGAAATTGGCATTAAGCATTCATTATTGTGGCATTTAAATGAGTGGTCATTTTGATAGCCAATGGAAAGTTTGTTTCACAATGATCAATACGCATATAGGTAGTGCCCACCATGCACATTGTCACAATATTGTAAACTAAATTTTATAGAGAAGTGTCATTATCTAATAGCTTTGAATTTTTTGAAAGAAGTGTCATTATCTAATAGCGTTCAACCTGTGGCGCAGAAACCTACCTCGCACAACCTTTTTTTCCTCGGAAACCTACCTCGCACAACCTATCTCACCTTGATTTATTTTGCCTCCTATTATAGGCTCAATTTCCATGGAAACATAAAGTGGTTGAATATGTAAAGATGTATTTAAAAATATTAGTTTATAGGCTCAATTTCCATGGAAACATAAGGTGTTTGAATATGTAAAGATGTATTAAAAATATTAGTTTTTTTTAGCGAAAAATTAAAAATATTAGTTTATATATATGATTGGGCGCTTCTTAATATTGCATATATATATATGTTTAGTTTTGTAATTACATTAAATAAAGCATATATCTAAGAAATTAAAATATTCAGTCACATCCTAGGGGTAGGGGTTAACATCCTAGAGGTCACCACGACTGGCCTCATTTCCTATACAATTCGGAGAAACGTTGTCTCATTTTGATCTAGGGACAACGTGAGTATCTAGCTTGTATTGCAACTTGGATCCTGGGGCATCACTCCGGTGCAACTATGTTCAGGGTCAAGAAGACTAACTGCAAACGTCGGGCTAGAGTAAGTTGCTCTCACATGCTGAGGGCAATGAAAGAGAGCTAAAGCCAGTTTCTCTGTCATGGTCCATTTGGAAGCTCATCATCATCTCAGTGCGATGGAGGCTCGTGTTCAAAACAATCTCAACCGACCCGAGACAGAATAACTTATCGCAGACATGGGGCGATTCATGGAAGACCCAAGCTCCACTTACTTGTGGGAAACTTACTATATCAAAACTCTCACTCTTCTCTAGTATACAAAGGCTCTTTTGGGTCAGGCCATCATTGATAGCATTGTTGGGAAGCTCTAGGACGACAACATAGGCATAAGCCTGGAAGATAGAATGGACCAATTAGAGGGTTGGATTCAAGGCCTGTCTAAGGCCTGGATGGACTTTGATGCCAATCTCAATGCTTTGGCTCGTGATTTCACAGGCAATGTTTTACCAATATTGCTACCACTGCGCTGCATTCTGGCCTCATCTTCTGTCAACATCCAAACCTCCAGTCTCAATGCGATCCCTTGGGATTGAAGGTGGAAAGTGACTCAATTGTTGGTTTCAAGACTCAACTAATCGACATATTAGATGATGAATAGTTTGGTTGTGACCTCTTTTGATTATCAGGTCTCCCTAGTTTTTTATTCTCTCAGTTTGTTTGTTTCAGGACCTTAATTAATAGATATTTTTATTTTCAATGGTTATAGACTGTTGGTTGTGGAGCCTAATATTCCAGTCTCATAGATGATGTTGTTTCAACCGTGTTTGTACCCCAGTTTTATATGATATGCAGGTTCACCCCAGCGGGTGTGGGGTTGTTTTTCGCCAATAGATTCCGAGCCCATGGTTTTGGGTAACTCGTGGTATTTCCCCTATAAAAGAAAGACATTGTAATATGGCTGTGTATTGTATTGTAGCATTGTAAAGATCTGTGAGATCGTGGAAGAGAGATTGAGAGAGTGTGAAGAGGAAGTTGCAGCAAATGTGCTGCGGGTTGTATCCATTTATCTTGCTGGATGGTATATTAATAAGGACTGACAATTTCTGTGTGGATGTAGCCCATCTTGGGTGAACCACGTTATATTGGTGTCTCTCTTGTAATGTGTTTGTGTGATTATATTTGCATCTTTTCTATTGTTATTGCTCCGCGATTCTGTTTTTCTAACATAAACCTCGGCCCGTGGGGATCAAACTCTTTGATTTTCAGTTCTCAGAACTCCTGTCTTTGGTTAGGTTTCTAGATATTAGCATGCATCTCTATGGAAAACTCTATTCTTAGATCCCCGTGGCTGACTGGTTTGGTGACATCTGTACTCTTTTAATTTTTGTATATAATCTAGCTTCAAATTTAAAAAAAAATTATAAATATAATCTGTACATAAAAAATTATTACAATTTAACTATAAATATCTTAACAATAATCAAAATTGTAATTTTACATGTCCATATTTGTAGTATTGATATATGAAAAGAAGACTATTCAAAATTAAAAGTAAAATTATAATGTCTATCAACATTTTCTATATATTTTTCCTAGAGGTAAACTTTAAACTCATTTACGGAGAAGAGAATTTTTTTTTTCACACATAAATTTATCTTACTATTAATAAAGCGAAATAGCAAATAGAAAATACATCAGGTACATCAAACCATAAGAGCATATAACCTACGGGCATAAGTGCCCCAAACCAACGGGCACATGAGCCCCATAAACCAAACGGGCACATTGGCCCCAATACACATCAACACCAACCATAGCATCCCATGCCATGACCAAACAAGTTCTCTCCCAGTTGGGATATGCCCTCACCAACAACAAGTCCAAAAGGTGATAGACCACAAGTAGCAATGTATCAAAGTGTCCATACATAAATACATGTAATAACAGCCTAAAAAGAGTCCAAAATAGCCCGGAGGCGTGGACACATAAGTCTATATATATAATAGAGCCTCAATATCATATCTAGATCAAAAGTCCAACAAGTAGTTGGAGAATGAAAGCTAAGCACCTGCAACAAATTATACCCGCATAAAATCAAATGAGAAAATATACCAAAAATGAGACCAAACAGACCACAACAAAATAAGTCAGCTCCAAAGCAGGTCGATCGAGCCCCTAGAGGAAATAAGGTCCTCATGCCACCCCTCCCACTGAATAAGACCAGCCGGCGAACATAGAACCCTCTTAGAAAGGATGTCTGCCTCCACATTTATCTCGCGGAACACATGGGCAAAATGAATATGCTGAAATTCACAAATGTATTTCCTTACAGCAGCCATCCATTCTGTGAGTATCAAAACATTCAGAGAGGATGTGCCCAAAGCCCAAGATATAATGGTTGAAGAGTCACCCATAACCACAATAGATGTAACCTGTAAGTGCCGGGCAAAGTATAAAAGAAGCCAGAGTGCACATAATTCACTGCGAGTATTAGTTCCAGGACCCAAGTTTAAAAATATCCAGAAATGAACGGAGGTGTTTAGATGAATCACCACCCCCGCCCCGCAACCACCACCATCCCCCGGCCGCCGCCCCATCAAAGAAGCCTCAAGGGAACATTAAAACGGGAGGAGCCTTGCAATAATCGGGGAGCTTACCAGAAGTGACAGTCTTGCCAACCATATGTACAGGGCTAGAATTGTATTCCAAAAAGGAAGCAATGATACGGCCACAAAGCCAGTGCAGATTAATAGCAGACCCATCAAAAATGAGACGATTGCGAGCCTTCCATAGCTCCCACATCATGTAACAAGGGAGTTCAAGCCAATGAGCATATTGTGAATTGCAGATCCATTTTCCAATACTGTCCAGTAAAGAGACTGAGTGCCAATCAACTTTAATACCAATGGAAATAATCGTGAGCTTCCAGAGCTCCCTCCAGAGAGGACACGAAGAGAAAAGATGGTCAACCGATTCCTCGTATGAACAACATAACGGACACCAACCAGGACCGATGAAACCGCGACGGCAGAGGTTATCCCAGGTAAGAATGCTGTTTCCCATAGCCAACCAGATAAAACATCTTATCCGCGGAGGGAGGGCCAGATTCCATACCCACGAGTGCCACCAAACCGCCTCCGGTCTACAATCAGCAAATAAAGAGTCATATGCAAGTTTCGAAGTAACCGTTCCACGAGCAACATCCCAAGACCAAACCAACCTGTCCGGAGAATCGCCGAGATGAATGTTTGCTTGATATAGGAGCGAGGTAAAGTCCGACCATTCTTTGCCCATATCCCCATGAATGCCAAGTTGCCAAGCAGTGATCCAACCCCCATTATTGTATGCAACAGCATGTGACAGGTTGAAAAGCCCACGAGCACGAAGGTGTGCACGAAGTTCAGGAGAGAAGTGGAACGAGGGCGCAGTCCCCATGATAGGATCCAAGCCGAGTTTGATGTCATGGCCATTGTCGGGGATCCAAGATAGCCACTTGGCCACAACAGAAAAATCCCCCATCAGCCCACGCCAAATATTGGAGGAGCCATTTACAGAATGCTTGTCAAGCCGGAACCAGGACGAGACATAAATCTTTTTAAGATACTTGGCCCGAGTGATACAGCCCCGCAAAGAGGTATTAAATAAAACACGCCACATGCTTTTTGCATGTAGTGCTAACACAAACAATTCCATATTCTTGATATTCCAGCCGCCGAGACAATATGGTTTTGCCAAGCTTTTCCAATTAACCAAATGGAATCTGTTCTTTTCACCCCCACCAGTCCAAATAAAGCGGAAAAATTTACCCCGCAGAATGTGCATAATAGAAGACGGGATTTTGCAAAGTGAGAACCAATATACTCCCATGTTCTGTAGTACAGACTTAGCCAAAGTAATCCGACCACCCAAGGAAAGATATCTCAAGCTCCAATGGCTAATGCGTGAATCGAAACGTTTAACAAGCCATAGCCAGTCATTTGTTCTATAATTTGCAGGTTTGAGGAAGAAACCAAGATATTTTGTACCATCAGTTAGCTCATTAAATTGCAAGGGAAGTAAATCCCTGACATTTTGTTCCACGTTTTCCTCCAAAGAGTGTTTCAGGAAAAAAGATTTTATCATACTAATGAGCATGCCAGTAACCCTGCAGAAGAGGTCAAGAATTCTCTTATACTGAAGCCATTCAGCCAAAATACCCAGCCCAAAAAGCATCACATCATCCACAAACAACGAGTGTGTCACAGTAACCCCCGCCGAGATCTTGATACCAACAAGAGAGCCCTCAGTTTTTTCTTTATGAATGGAGAGGCTCAGCCCCTCAATGATCAACAAGAACAAAAGGGGAGAAAGAGGGCATCCTTGACGGAGCCCCCTGGTCGCTTTGAAGAATTCCGTCGGCTGTCCATTAATAAGCACAGCATAGTTGACCGATGTAACACAGGCCATAATCCACTTCATAACCTTCCACGGAAGGCCAATTTGTATAAGAATCAACTTGAGAAATGTCCAGTTGACACGGTCGTAGGCTTTTACCAAGTCAAGTTGTAGGATGAGTGCCCCAATCTTTTCCTGAGATATACTATGGAAGACCTCCTGTGCCACACCCACCGCATCATGTATCTGCCGCCCTTCCAGAAAGCCATATTGCTCCTTAGAAATGAAAGTGGATAAGATCGGCTTGATCCATTGCGCTATTACCTTTGAAATGATCTTATAAACAATGTTGCACAAAGCAATCGGACGGAAATCATCAAAACTCTCAAGATGTGTTGATTTTGGTATCAAAGCCAGATATGTAGTATTGAGTGCTCCAGAGACCAGACCCAATGCTCGCGTCTCATCAATCGCCTCCCTCAGGTCATTTCCCATAATATCAAAAAAATGAATGAATAGCTCCACCGTCCATCCATCCGGCCCAGGAGATTTATCTTTAGCTAAAACCCGTAGAGTGTTCTGAACCTCAGAGCATGAAATAGGCTCGAAAATATTGTCCCCCTCCACATCCGTGAACATCCGAGGGTATTCCTTAATAAGTTTAAACTGTTCAGGCAAAGAAGTAGTATTTGGGTCATTATAGTAATCAAGAAAATGGCGCGACGCCTCAGACTTTAATTCCTCATCCCCACGAATCCGTCGCCCATCATGATCATTAAGGTCCCAAATGTTGTTTTGTATTCTGCGACCATCTGCATAACGATGAAAGAATTTTGAGTTAGAGTCACCCGCCTTGAGCCAGATAGCCCGACTCTTTAAATGCCAGGACTCCTCAATGTTGAGTAGTATTTTAAGTTTTCTTTCCTCCAGCATAGCAAGATGAGTTCTGTCAGTAGGAGAGGATCCCATTCTCAGGGAATGCTCCCGAATAACACCAATTTCTAATTCCAGTGCCTTTAGTTCAGAGGTCTGTTTAGCTTTTTTGGAGTGTTCCCAGCTTATAGTATGTTCTTTCAGGGACCTTAACTTGACAACCAACTTATCCATAGCCGACCGCTCCCCCGAAACATCTGTATCTACCCACAGTTTTCGGACGCCAGCATCAAAATCAGTATCATTTAACCAGACAGAATTGAATTTGAATGGGTATATCCTATGACAAGCATCGGTTTCAAATTGCAGAATAATAGGGGTATGGTCACTGATATGTGTCTGCATGCACCACGTTCTATATGTATGAAAGGAACTCAAAAGGGGCTCAGATACCAGATAACAGTTAAGCCGCTTTGAAATCATATGCTCATCAAGCTGACCATTAGACCATGTAGGGGATAATGGCCTAGGTTCCACGTCAATCAGGGAGAATGTCGAGAAAAGGTTTTTGAAGTATAGCCCCAGTGGGTCCCTACGAGCCCTATTACCCCAGATTTCCTCAGCACCCCATGTAAAATTCAAATCACCTGCAAGAATCAAGTTGTCCAGTGCCAATAGATGACCCGAACAGGCCAAATTCCAGAAAGTTTCCCTGTTGTTATAGGGCCCATAGCAATTTATGATATTTACAACCTTGTCTGATCCTCTGAAAACTCCTGTCAGTAGTACACCCAACGAGGTAATATAAGACTCTAGTCTTAATACCCCCGGGTTCCAAGCCGCAAGGAGACCACCTGAAAGGCCAACCGCATCCACAGAAGACAAACACCACCCGGGTTTTAATTTATTGAAAAAAATACGTGCTTTCTCCCCACATACCATAGTTTCTTGTAAAAGAACCAAGTCTGGATTTACAATTTGAAGGATTCTTTTAAGGGCCAGTTGTTTGGGCATGCCCCCTACGCCCCTGATGTTGAGGGATAGCAAAATCATTAACGACCCCTGGAAAGGGCTTTGATTCCTCTAAGAGCCCTGGTATTGGGGGAGATGGGGGTTTTAGGAACGACAGTGTCAACGCCCCCCCGTGGGTTGACCTTTGGATTTTTCCTGGCACTTCGAGTTTTAATAGGAGAGAAATCGACGTCTAGCCCACCGAGCCGAGCCCCCCTCGCAATGCTATGATCACCCATCGTGGCCACATTGACAGTAGGTGGGATTTTTTTCGGGCCCTCCTCCGTAGGAGCCAAAGTCGATGTGTCCGGCGGAGCAGTCTCAAGTTTAATATATGAATCTTCACCACCAACAATCCGGTTGTTTAAATAAATAGGGAGGGATGATTTTTGGACCATTTCCAAATATGAGGGGATGTGTAGTATGCGATTCTGAGAGTCGACCAAGGGAACCGTTGACAAAGACCCCTCCTCAGCGGGCCCGTGATCATTCAAACTAAGGTTATTGTCAGCCGGGGAAATCAAAGGTAAATGCGATTTTATAATGGGCTCCAAAACGGGCTGTGACTCCTCATATTCTGAGGAGAGGATAACAGTTGGACTATGAGTATGGGCCTACGTCACAGGAGAGATAGGAATGATAGACGAAGTCTCCGGGGAAGAAGTACAGTTAGGGATAGGGGAGACATAGGGGGGATGAAAACTATCAGACAGGACAGCGGGATCCTTTTCAGACTCAGAAGCTGATGACAACTTTGGATACATACGACTTAAATAATTACCATTATTTCCATTGTTGAGTTCCAAAGCATTTATAAATTTGACGTCCAAATCATTCAATGAATGATAAAAAGAAGGGTCATTTGATAGCAGCTTACCCATAAGATCAGTAGCCGGTGGCGTAAACCTGTTTGAAAAACCGTCGAGCCCACCATTAGTGTCCAGGTCCTTGTCGCTTGCATCATCCGAGGACCAGAAAGGGTCCGCACCCATCAGACGGCCAGAAGAATATCGTTGATTACACTGACGCCATAGATGACCCACCTGTTTGCAGTTAGAACACCGGAAAGGGATGCCCCAATAATCTATGACCAGGTCCAGTCTACGGCCCCTCCAATTGATGTGGAGGACATCAATGAGCCCCAACGAAATTTCCACCTCCACCAAAATCCTGCCCATCCGTCTATCAAAACCAGTAAGGAGATCATCCTCCACATGAAGAAACCTACCCAATCTATTGCCAATAGCTTCAAAAGCGCCCCGATTCCATAGGGCCAGCGGCATACCCGGAATGAGAGCCCATAAATGCCTCATTCGCACAGTGGCCGAATCCGGGTCGAAGTCCGTATACCATTTCTGGAGTATGAGGCTTCCAACCCCATGAAGCCATATCCGGGATAAAATATCAGAGCAGTGCGCTTCCTCCTGAAACTTAAAGCCGAACCAGCCCCGAGCTAATGCAAAGACCCGCGGGGTGTAGCCCACTATGGGCTTCCACTTCTTTGCAACCCACGCCACTATATCCTTACGGTCCATTGCAAAATAAGAGAATTTGCCCACCAAGGCAGTCAGATTGAACTCGACGAGCTCCTCCAAGCCCAAATCACGGCCCATGGTTAGCCAAGCCTCCCCAGGTCGACAGCAAAATTTCTCACTAAGGCAGTGTGCAGCACGCGAAACCGGTCGAGTATTCCTCTCCTGAATAAGTGATGGACAACCCCGCGTGCTATCAACAGAGGGGTCGGAGCCGGACGTCCACCCAGGATCACCGAAAAATGGCAAATGGCCCTTGTTTGCAGCATGTCTGGCACGTGGAGCACGATGTCGGCTCCTCGAGGCTTGATGACGCTTCCCATATAACTTATCCCTAAAATATGACACAGGTTTGAAAGCCCCAGCTTCTTCCATTCGGTATTCAGAGGCAGTCATGGAGAAATCCGTCGAGACAGGTGGAGCCGCCGCATTACCCTCCATCTCCAGGTGTGTGCCCTATTTGCCGGCACAATAGGAATCACCCGGATCCAATACCCAATGTGAACTGTGCCACACCTAACAGGCCGACGCCAACCCCTTGAAAACGGAGTAAAACGCTGTAGTAAAACCCCGACTAGGGAAACAAGGGGAAAAATAATACCAATAATATTGGCGCTTATGTGACTCAGATACAGTGACAGGTGAACTGAAAGTAGAATGGCCCGTATAAGTGTAAAAATCGACACAAATACCCCCAACCGGCCAAAAAATCGGGTCCGACCACTGTATTAACGGACCCCAATCACAGCAGAATATAACCGGTTTAAAAAATCACCATATAAAGCAAAAAACCTACCAGGAAGACAGTGTTCCCCACCAGCGACCAGGAGCTTAAGATGCCAAACCCCAGGTCAGCGCATATACGGCCAAAAAATCCCCACCGAGCAGATACCGGTCAATCTCCTCAGCAAGAAGGTAAGCTTCTTCAAGAAGGAGAAAAACCCCATCAGTATCTGCGACTCAACATCCATAAACCGTCAATGCCTCTGCACCGCCATCGCCTCTGCACCGCCCACAAAACCTCCTCCTTCTCCATGCGGTGATGTGAAAGAAATTTGCAAGCGAAGGATTCTACCAGAGAAGAGACTTTTTACATAATAACACGTGTAGAATGTAATTAATAAACATTTCTTTTTCAAATTAAAAAAAATTAAAAAAAAATATCTCTTGTTATTTATTGAATCAAATAGTATATATCCTTCCAAATCTTTTAACTTTTCTCAGAGTCTCAAAAAGGATAAGAGTCATCAAAAAAGAATATCATACTATCTTTCCATCATATTGTGTTACAAAAAACTTCCATCTAAAAACTACCCATTGATCTCAAAAAAGACCAACAAAAAGGAGTCCAGATACATCACAAAACTAAGAGTGCATAGATACAAAAACTAAGCACCGATAACTGTCCACAAAAAACAACATAAATAAATAACAATGACTAGTCACAAACATATGAGTTATGTCCATCTAATTCAAAAAAGTAAAAAAAGAGAGACAACCTTCTAAAAATTATTCAATAAATAGTAAACCTTCATCTTCCCCAAGAGCAGTTTTTGATAGTCTATTTGCATCAACATTATGCTCTCTATAGACATGCTCAATAGAAAAATCAACAAAGGAATCCATAAGTATATTAACCCTTGAACACCATTGTTCCATATAGAGGACCTGTAAATCATAAAGCTTCTTAGTCCAATTGACAATTACCAAGGATTCCCAAAAACCCTGTAATGAATCAATACTCACTATTGACACAAATTTGAGTAAGCACCATAATGCCACTAATTCAGTCTTAGTATTAGAACCAAACCCACAATTCATCCACAAATTAAAATAGTGATCTCATTTATGGTATCAACATTTTTTATTAATATATTGATAAGTCAAGTATATTATATTAATTTATTTATTTATGAAAAATTTATTTTTTAAAGTTGTTTATTTATTTATTTATATATATATATATATAAACTTAATGGAAGCTGGAAACCTGGACACACTAGGATGGAGCTGCACCTAGGGTTTCATGCCTTTACTGCAGGAATCACTGATTATGACAGTTGATCTGAGGAATTGGTGGCCTTCGGCGACTTGGAGTCCAGCTGGTTCCACGAATCAGCCTAGTACCAGCCAAGGAAAAAAAGTGGGAAGTTTTTGTACTAGTCGAAGGCTACTATTCTTCCGTTCCACTAGACTTTTTCGGGGTTTCTGCAGTACTTTTTTCTTTTTTATTTTTCTGGTGCTTTTTTTGATCCGGGATCTGCTCCATTTTTGGATTAGCAGAATATCTTGTCTATCTTTGGGGCTTTTTCCCCTTTTGTGGCGGAGCAGCTATTTTATGTCTTTTGGGACAGGTGTCTTGTTGCTACTTCCTGGTGACCGACAGCTGCGGGTCGCCCTTTGTTTGTGGGTCTAGATGTCTTTGCTGGGAGACTCGAATCATTCCTCAAACCCTCAACCGACGGCAGAACAATCTGGGGTAAAGCCTGGTTTTGACAATGTTAAGGTTTCACATGGGGGACGACTTCGGGGAGTGAAGGCAAAGCAGCGGCGACTGTTGAAGACTTACAAAGCACGTAAGGAGATATGCAGATTCGACATTGACGCCGATTATAACCTGGACAGAATTAGAATTTTGGCTGAGCGAGCAGTGGTCGGCCGCCTTGAGTTTACTTCGGGCACCAAAATGGAAATTTCGGATTGGGTGAATAGGGTTTGGGTGCCCTTCACTGGTTTGGCCCCCCGCATTAACCTGCTACCAAACCGCTGGATTCTTTTCACCTTTACAGAGGCGACCCATTTAGATTTGATCTTGTCCAAGTTCTGGGAATTTAAGAGGGGTTCGTTATTTATCAAGCGGTGGCATTTAAACTTCGATCCTGGTAAAGAAATACAAACCCTACGCCACCTGTGGATGATTATTCCTGGTCTTCCCATCGAAATTTGGACTGAGGATGTGGTGAAAGGCATTGCAAATTCTGTTGGTCGTTTTGTCAGATTTGACAAACAGAACCTATTTGGGATGGACCGGAGATATGCCAAAGTGATGGTAGAAATTGATTTGAAGGATGGTTTGCCTGCTGAAGTCTTAGTCACTTGGGGATCTCGGGTTTGGCATCAAGTTCTGGATTTCTATAAAATCCCTTTCAGATGTTTTCTATACCGTAAGACTGGTCATGTAAAAGCTTCGTGCCCATCCTTGCGGGACTGCTCACAGGGCTCTTCGGAATTCTCATCGCCCGGGAATGATCTCCAGATTTCTGAAACTCAAAGAGTTGGTAAGTATGTAAAAAACCCCACTTTAAATTTCCCGGATTTGTCATCAGAAGAGCTGTCTTTCATAGAATCATCTGAACATAATCTCACAAGTCGTATTTTAAATGGAGAAATACAATTGAGGCATGACTTAGTGACTGGTCTACCTGTTTCCAAATCGGTAATTGGCTCTTCTGATAACAATGTGAGCCGAAAACTATTTGCTGATTTGAATCCTGCAAATTTGCATTTGGGGCCTTTGGCTTCGTCACCTGTCGAGAATAAAAAGTCAAACCCTAATCCTGAGTATGCTTTAACTGAAATCTGCCCCGAATCTCATCACATTATGGAGCCAAAGACTTTGTTGAACCCTAATCCTGAGTGTGTTTTGATTGATCTCTGCCCCGAATCTCATCCAATTGTGGAGCCAAAGACAATCCCTAACCCTGATAGTGCTTTGAAAAGCCAGCCAGGAAATCAACTTTTAGGGGCTATTGAAGCTATTCCAGTCTCTTCTGAGATCTCACATTGTGAACCTCGTCAAAGTGTAGAACATAGCTCATGGAGTGATAAGGGAGAAAACCCCTCTGATTTGGTTCCAAATCCTTTGGATATGAATATCTTATCTGAATGTGGATATCTCATGTCGACATATGGGAAGGAATTTCCTCCTCTTCCGGCTTACACAAAAAACCCTAGCAGTGGGTCTGATGCCAATCATATTCTCTCCCTTAATCGTCAAAACGTTACTATAAGAAGAGGCAGGAAGAAAAAACCTGATCCAGACATTTCTGATCCTTACACTCCTATTTCTAGGAGATTGGAGGATGCTGAAAAGTTGGAAAAGACTGAAAACCTGGGGCTTAGAGAAGTAACCCCCACTAGGACTGTTTCTTGATGTCTTTGTTGTCACTAAATGTTAGGGGATTGGGCAAGGTGACTCGGGCCCAGGCCTTGTCCAATCTGATAAAAGATACTAGCCCTGCAATTTTATTTCTTCAGGAGACTATGTGTGAGGACAAATTTGCTATTCACAAGCTTTGCAACATTCTTCCGGACTGGGAGGTTTCAGCTATTAGCTCACGTGGACACTCAGGGGGTCTTGCCGTAGCATGGAACCCAAATTTCTTTGATCTACATGCTTTTTGTACACCTTGGGGTATATTATTAAAAGGATCTATTTGTAGTTGTCAGAAATCTATTTCTCTGCTCAATGTTTATGCCCCTTACAGGGAGAGACAAAACTTCTGGACAGCTTTGAGTGGGTCGGGGCTTATGGATTTACCTGATTTAATCATTGCAGGAGATCTAAATTTCTCTTATCAGGCATCTGAAATTTGGGGCAGTTCCGCCAGGATGGATGATTTGGGGGTTTTTTTCATAAATCTGCTTTTGGAGAATAATCTTATAGATGTCCTGCCACACAAACTTTCCCCCACTTGGTCAAATGGTAGATTTGGTGCAGAAGGTGTCCACAAACGCCTTGACAGATTCCTTGTTAAGTCGACCCTGCTGGCTCATTTTCCGAAGCACAGGTCTTGGGTACACTCTGCAAAATTCTCGGACCACTGGCCCATAGTTCTGCAGATGGAGCAATATGAACATTTGCAGCTAACTCCTTTTAAATTCAATGCATCGTGGCTAGAAGATGATACTTTCTGTCACATGGTCAGAAATTTCTGGGAAAAATGTGAAGTTATAGATTCAAATCCTGTCCTGAACTTTTGTTTCAAATTAAAAAAATTAAAAGAGACTGTTGTCAAATGGATCAGAGAAAGAAGCTACCAGATAAAATTGAACTTCATCAATTAGAATCTCAACTCCAAGATGCTATTGCTGCAAACATTAACGATTCACTCTCTGAGGAAGCTTTTGAGATTATGAAGAAGCTGGAGCTGAAAAAAGAAGATTTAATTCTGCAGGAAGAAAAAGCATGGAGATTAAAGAGTCGTGCTATCTGGATTTCGCTTGGTGATAAGAACACTAAGTTCTTTCATTCCTTTGCATCTGCTAGGCGGAGGACAAAGTATATCTGGGAAATTCTTGGTGAAGATGGAATGCTGTGCACTGGTATTGACAATCTTAAATCAGAAGCGTTTTCTTTCTTTGATGCTATTTATTCTGATCCTGGGGATTATTGCATAAATGAACAATTTGAAGTGGCAGCTCTATACCCTCGGTTCTTTGATGACCAAGAAGCAGATTACATTCAAAGAGAGGTCACATTGGATGAGATAGAGCAGACATTAAAATCCTTTGCAAAGGATAAAGCCCCTGGGCCGGATGGCTGGCCAGTCGAGCTTTATCAACATTTCTTTGAATTGATGGGTGACGAACTACTGGAGCTTGTAAATTACTCCATGGCAAATAGTTACATCCCAGGTGGTCTCAATTCAACGTTTGTTACTCTCATCCCAAAGAAAGACAAGCCTGCCTCATTTGGTGATTTTCGCCCTATTGCTCTTTGTAATCTGTTATACAAGCTTATTTCAAAAATTATTGCTGATAGATTAAAAAAAGCCCTTTCTGCTCACATTTCTGAAGAGCAATTCGGATTTTTAGAGGGTATACAAATACACGATGCTATCGGCATCACACAAGAATTGATCCACAGCATCAAGATTCATAAACGAAAAGCTATGCTGCTTAAGATGGATTTAGTCAAAGCATATGATAGGGCAAACTGGTCATTCATCAGATTGATTCTCATCAAGATTGGACTACCCCCTTTAATTATTAAGTGGATCATGGCCTGCATCAGATCCATGAATATATCTGTTCTGGTGAATGGAAGCCCTACAGACTTTTTCAGTTGCTCCAGGGGATTAAGGCAAGGCTGCCCTTTATCCCCTCTCTTGTTCATTTTGATAATGGACGGTTTCAGCAGATTGGTGAACAGGGCTTTGTTGGATGGACAAATTAAAGGTATCAAGCTCATAAAAGATGTTGTTTTCACTCATTTAATGTTTGCAGATGATGTTCTTGTGGGTGGTATAGACTCTGTGGATGAATGGGGGATGTACAAAAACATCATTCATATTTTCAGCAAAGCTACAGGTATGTTAGTCAGTACAGCAAAATCCAGTTTTTTTCATCTATCCCTTTCAGAAGAACAGATAAGAAGCATCCGATCTGTCATGCCTTTCAACGTTTCCTCCTTCGAGCAAGGTATCAAATACTTGGGTTACGTGCTAAAGCCAAACAACTATTAGATTCGGGATTGGCATTGGCTTCTGAAAAAAATTGAAGATAAAATAGCTCATTGGTCTTATAGGTTTCTATCAATCGGAGGAAAGCTTATTCTGGTGAATTCGGTGCTAGCTAGCATCCCTGTATATTGGTTTTCATTGATGGAGGTCCCAATTTCTATCATCAAAACCATTAAGAGACTCTTTTTCAATTTTTTGTGGAATGGAACAGCAAAAAGTAAAAACATCCCTATGGTAGCTGCTGATTCTCTAGCTAGACCATACAAATTTGGTGGCTGGGGAATAAAGGACTTGGAGATTTTTAACATCGTCCTCAGGCTAAAAAGCTGTTGGCATGGTATTTATGGAGACTCCCTCTGGTCTAGAATTATACATTCAAAATATATAAATACTGATGTCAACTCTTGGATTCGAAACCCAAAAATGACAAGCTGGAATTTCTCACCCATTTGGAGAGGGTTTATGAAAGTTTTCCACTGGATCAAAAGTGACCTTATTTGGCAAGTTGGCTCCGGTTCACAGATCAGGGTGGGAGTTGACCCTATTATCGGTTTAGATCATGAACATTCTCTTCCACCTATTATTCCTCAGTATTTGCAAATCATTGGATTACCCACTTTAGATAAGATACATCATTAGAATTATGGCCATGCTGATTGTCAGAAGTGGTTCTCAGCTCAAGAGATAGGCTTATCGGGGGTACCTTGCACGTATTTGGGAAAACTATACTAATAATTTGAACTCAGCTGGTGTCCGATTGTGCAATTCTAATGACAAACTTGTCTGGGCTGGCAACACAGGTCTTGGCATTGTCACGGCTAAATCAGCATATAAAAAAATACTACAGCATAAATACATCTTCCCTCCGGACTGGTGGTATTTAAAAATCTGGCAGTGGTACATCCCTGTTAAATTAAAATGTTTTTCTTGGTTAATATTACAGAATAAGTTAAAGACTTGGGACAATCTCTGCAAGCGAGGCTGGATAGGTCCGAGTTATTGTGCTCTCTGTAAAGCAGATGCTGAATCTCGTCTGCATCTATTTGTACATTGTTCTTTCTCTCGCAAGGTCTGGGAAGTGATGTCCATACATTTTAATATTACTCAATGCTGGGCAATAGGGGACTTCAATTTGTGTTTTTTAAATTGGTACAGACATTGCAAGAAGTTCTTTTATCTGGCAGTTTGCATTCCCTGGGCAATTTGGCATATCAGGAATTGTGTCATCTTCCGAAACTCTTCACCTGATCACATCCACTGTTGTTTGACTGCCCTCAAAATGTACAACTCATGCAAGGTGGACGAGTTGATGCTGAAAACAGATCGCATCAGTAATTTAATCTTATAGTTGATCGACCCGTCCTTTTCTTTGACGGTGCTTCACAAGATGGAATTTGCGCTATAGGAGGTGTTATTTATCTGAATGACTCTCACATTTTTTCTATCAAGCTCAACCTGTGGAAAAGGAACTAATATGAAAAGCGGAATTAATTGCTCTCTGGTGTGTTTTAAAGGTAGCCAACATTTTTGGGTTGACAAATCTCAAGGTATACAGTGACTCTCGGGTCACCATCAAATGGGCAGAGGGTAAATTCAAGCTCAATGTCTTAAATCTAAGACACTGGGCCTCCAAAACGCTTTATGAACTCTCTAAACAGCAAAACATCTTGTTTGAGCACATCTATCGTGCACATAATAGTATGGCGGATAAGCTGTCAAAACAAGCTTTAGATGGATATGAAGGACCACCTGATTTGGGAAGAATGGTGCGAAGACAGTCTCCAGGATTGTGGTTCTATTTATTTCTATGACTGATCTATTGTCCGACTCTCATTCTTTTATTGCTGATAGTGGTGGGCCTATTTTGTGGGCTGTATGGGGCATTTTGCTGGGCAAAATTTTTCTGGGAAGTTTTTGTTTTGTGATCATCTTCTGGGTTAATTTCCATTCCATGTATTGGCAATCTATTGCTGAAAGCATCTTGGGTTTTTCCGAAAGATCCTTTTGATTGGATCATGAACTCATATTGTACTATTTGATTCAGCTTTTGAATATCAATAGTAGTTTTTTTTTCTCTGGAAAAAATATATATATAAACTTAAATTTGAAGTGGTTGTTGTCACATAATTCGATATTGATATTTTTAAAATGTGATTATTAAATTTGATGTAGTTTTTGAGCAAATTATTAAAATAATAAAATATGATTATTAAACTTAAGATATAGATTAAAATATTTGCTAAATATGATCATATTTTAATGTTTTCTTCTAAATTGTACCAACCCACATGCCATGATGAATTCCTACATTTTGATGAGTTTGGAGATTCAATTGCATTGCTATTAGCATTTATGGCGATCCTCGAGTCTCAGTTTGTTCTTCTCAATGGCGGATAGGCGTTTGTGATCTCATTTCCACATCTTTAAACCTTTACCCTTCCATCAATAATCGTACAAGATTAAAGCATCAAATTTACATTATGTAACATAGGAATACCAATACATGATATTTTATTTTAAATCTTTACCCTTTCATCAATAATCTTACAAGATTAAAGCATCAAATTTACATTATGTAGCATAGGATTACCAACAATTGATATTTTATTTTATAAGTTGTTCTTGACTGTTGTTCCCATGGAAGAGATTTATAACTTGACACAAACAAAACTAATACCTTTGTGTCCTTTTTCTTATTATCGTATGGGAGTCATTTGGCCTCCACGGTGAAAGGCCTTCATGTTATCCTTATTGGACATATTTAGTCTTGACTTAATGAGATGGAATGCCCGTTCTTCAATCATTTTTTGATAAGCAACCAAACGTTTGTTATCAGAATTATTTTGCATTCAGGTTTTTTTAGTGTTTTTAAATATGTTTTTGCACAAGAACAAGCATGAAAATAGTAAAAAATTAAATAAGGCATTAGGGAAGGTACTTTGTCTTTATTAGATGTTGTTGTAATTTTGTTATGAATTAAATACATAGTAAAGTAGGATAAATATGTATATAAATAATGTACATTAAATATGAGCATAAAGAACAACTCCTAAAAATATTATTATGATGAGTTATATCTCTTTATCTATGTGGAAAAGAAGCCCACATAATTCAATTCAATTCAAGAATAATAATCATATGTCACTGTGCCCAATAATAACTCTATTAATCTTTAATATATATTGATTCTCCTATATTATCCATTAGGGTCATGACATAGGATTTTTGAAAGTGTTTTGTCCTCAAAGCTTTGGAGTTAAAGGGATTTTCATATGATGAAATTGATTAATCAAATTTTTCATATTTTTATTTTCTTGATGCCTACGCTGAGTATTCCATTGATCATTATGCATTCACTCATATCTAATTTTTATCGACCTCTTATTTTCATTGTTTGGTGTTGCATAATTTATTTTTCTTTGATTCCATGCATTGTTGTAGCTTCTCCAATTTGTTGCAGTCGTTTGTCTTTGATAATATATTGTTGCATAATAGTTCCTTGATGCCACATTCCATGAATGTTGTTGATTTTGCAATCTATTAAAGTGAAGATGTTGTTCTTGTCGTTCAATTCTCTTGGTAAGGAGAATGTCAATAAGGTTCCACCTTTGATGGTTTGTCTTCATTTTCCACACCCTTTCCATCAATCTCCTTTGATGGTAGATTGACATGCTCTAGCCTTTGTTCTTGATCTTCAATGACTCTTGATTTTGAAATAATACCATTATATTTGACCTTTAAGTACTCAAGATATTGAAGTATTTTCTAGTGACCATCTTTTTTCTTTTCTTCCTTCTCATTATAAAGTTGGAAGGTAATGTTATCCATCAATTTTATTTGTCCTTCATATTTTATTTGACATTTTTTGTATTTAGGGTTTTTTCAACACTCTTGCAACCTTCATCTTCAAGTCTTTTAATCTTTTGTTTATTTATGATCTTTTAATCTACTTCCTATAGATGCTTTGTCACATTCTTGACATCATTATGGTCATTCGTATGATCATGTAAGCATTGGATTTCTTCTTCTTTCCCTATTAATTCTTCTCTTGAATATCCTTATCCTCTTTGCATTTGCTCATATTTCCTCAAGTTATTAACCTTGTTAACTCAAGTTATTAACCTTGTTAACTAGTGTTTGAATTTAAGGGCTTATAACTTGGATAACTTTTTATAGTTCTTCTACGTCTTCTTTTAATTTATCTTTGTGCTTCTACAATTTGGATATTTCCAAATCTCTCTCTTTTGAAGTACTTCTTTCATTCCCCCAACTCATCCTTGGTTTTTGTCATATTTCCCTCCATTTTTATTTCCATTATCCATCTATTTGAGAATACATCTTCAAATTATTTCCACGTCGAGTTTAATCTATTGTCTCTATCAAAATTTATCAACCACTCCAAAGATTTATGTTTGTAAAGACTTGCAAAGATAACAATTTTAAAAGTTTTTTTTTATAATATCCAACCAATTTATGGAATCAATCCTCTCTTTATCTCCCTAAAATTAGGTATTCCATCATTTATTTCCCTACAAATCTCTAATAATTCTCTAATAAAAAATTGGAAACAATATTGTAATTTTTATATTTATTATCTATCTTATGGTGATATTGGTGATATTGCATTATAAATGTAGCCAAAATCTCTAGAGACACTAAGATAGTTTTGAAGGATTTCGTGGACTAAATGAAACAATACATAGCACAAGATTATTATATTTATATGTGATGGTTCCTTTTCTTGGAGTTCTTTAAGTTCTTTCAAGACACGATGGAAGCCTTGTATGTTAGTTAAGTAGAATTTGGTTTCATTTACTTTTTTGCACTCTATAGATATATAATAATTATTTGGATAACATTCTTTATACAATATTAATTGGATAACATTCTTTTGTTAAATAGGAACGCGTTGCATCATTGTAGATATACCAGCCTAGATCCAAATCCTAGGCTCTATCAAGCGACGAGAGGGATCAAATATCCCGAGGTGCAAATCTCTCCTCGAAAAGCTCCTTGAGTGCAATACCTGAGAAGAAGTTTGCACCTTGGGATATTTGATTCCTCTCGACGCTTGATAGAGCCTAGGATTTGGATCTAGGCTGGTTTCAGTTGTGGGAGGTGACACAACACTGGAGTTTGATCAGCATTGTAAGGAACAAGTTAAGCTGAAAACACAGATACATTTACGAGGATTATCTTAATGTAAGTAATAAGTATTAAGGATTGAGTAAATTATTAAACTGGAAAATAGAGACAATTCACCTAACTTTTTTTTTCGATTCTCTTTTTGTTGATTTGCATTTTGTTTTGTTTGTTCTTCTCCTTCTTCTGTCGTCATTTCGTACATTTTGATTTATTTGTTGTTCTGCAAACTGATTTTTTTCTTCTTCCAATTGCTTCAACTTTCTCTCTCGATACGCTCTTTGTCGATCAATGTTTCGTTTTCTTTGTTCTTCTCATTCTTCTGCTGTCAATTCGCCTAACTTTTTTTTTTCGATTTTCTTTTTGTTGATCTGCATTTTGTTTTGTTCGTTCTTCTCCTTCTTCTGCCAACATTTCGCCATTTCGTACATTTTGATTTATTTGTTGTTCTTTAAATTGATCTCTTTGTTCTTCCAACTGCTTCAACTTCTCTCTCGATACACTCTTTGTCGATCAACATTTCGTTTTCTTTGTTCCTCTCGTTGTTCTGCTGTCAATTAGTCTAACTTTCTTTTTCGATATTCTTTTTGTCGATCTGTGTTTCATTTTCTTCATTTTTCTAGTTCTTGTACTATCATTTCCTCCAACTTCCTTTTTCGAAATTCTTTTTGTTCTTCTGCTTTTCATTTCAAGTCTTTTTCTCGTTCTTTTGTTGTCACTAAAATCAATGCGTCCATACACTAAAATCAATCCGTCCATACACTGAAATCAATGCGTCCACAGAATAACATCTACACTGAAAAATATGCAATAAAAAACCCCATACACTGAAATCTATGCATCCATTCACTGAAATCTATGCGTCCATTCTTCGTTCTTCTAGTTCTTGTACTATCATTTCCTCCAACTTCCTTTTTCGAATTTTTTTTTGTTCTTCTGCTTTTCGTTTCAAGTCTTTTTCTCTCTCTTTTGTTGTCACTGAAATCAATGCGTCCATACACTGAAATCAATCCGTCCATACACTGAAATCTATGTGTCCATACACTGAAATCAATGTGTCCACATAATAACATCTACACTGAAAAATATGCAATAAAAAACCCCATACACTGAAATCTATGCGTCCATTCACTGAAATCAATGCGTCCATACACTGAAATCTATGCATTCATTCACTAAAATCAATGCGTCCATACACTGAAATCTATGCGTCCATTCACTTAAATCAATGTGTCCATACACTGAAATCTATGCGTCCATACAGTGAAATCAATGCGTCCACATAATAACATCTACATTGAAAAATATGCAATAAAAAATTTCAACATTGTAAGGAACAGGTTAAGTTGAAAACACAGAAAGAATTATGAGGATTATAATAATGTAAGTAATAAGTATGAGTAAATTGTTATCCCATTCCATGTATCCAAGTATGTCATATTCATTGGTAGTTATATTGATTCCCATATAACCCTAAAATTATCTCTCATTCATGTTTTTGAGAATCCCTTTGCACAAATAACACTTCTTCACGATCTCTTTAGTTCACGGTCGTGTTTTCTTTGTTCTTCTGTATGTTTTGATACTTCTTTTTCTGTTATGGATTCGAAACGTTGACTAAAGAACATGGATACTATGGATTCTCCAAAACCTCCTGAAATCAACAACCACATAAATCTTGCTACAAAGATTATTTTTATCTTTCTATTCTATACATTTGTCATACTTTTCTTCTTTGATAATCAATATCTTCATTATTTGTAATATTATTATGAGGATCCACGATATATCCTGAAATAAAGAACACCAAAATCTAATTTGTTGAAATCGTTGCAGAGTAATTTTTTCTATTAAATTGATAAATTCAATGTATAGATGTAAATAACAAAAAACAATGTATTGTTGAAATTAATGAAAGATTTATTTATTTATTAAATTGATAAATTCAATGCATACATATAAAAAACAAAACAAAAAATGCATTGCTGAAATCAATGCAACAAATGAAATAAATATGCATATTTTGTTGTTTAACAACATTTGTGTGTGGTCTATTGGTAGGAATTAAGGTGATTGGGCTTGTGTTAACCTAGAGACCAAGGTTCAAAACCCTTTTTGCTTGGAGTTATAGTTAGTTATCAAATCTAACTATTATTATGGCATTTTTTGGAGTTATATTTAGTTATCAAATCTAATTATTAGTTAGCAAATCTAACTATTATTATGGCTGCTTTTTTTTTTTTTTTTTTTTTTTTTTTCTATTCTTATGTCCGCTATAATATTATTTTTACTTTTTTGGTTTCTATTTATTATGTCCACTATAATATTTTTTTTTACTTCTATATTTCTTTACTTTTTATGTTTTTAGTTTGTAGGTTAGCTATAATATTTGTTTTTACTTCTTATGTTTCTAGTTTTAATGTCGGCTATAATATATTTTTTTACATTTTTGTTTACTTTATTTTATGTTGGGTATAATATTATGTTTGTACTTTTCATATCCACTATAATATTTTTTTAACTTCTTTATTTTATGTGGGCTATAATATTTTTTTAACTTCTTTTTTGTTTACCGCCCACATAATATTTATTACTCTTTAGTTTATATTATTCATTTTTGTTTATGGTCGACAATAACATGTAACATTAAAAGATCTCACTCATATTATAATTATTTTTACTTTATATTAAATTTTATTAATGGTTGACAAAGGTTACAAACGTTACATGTTACATCCGTTACAAGATCTCCCTCATTCTTTTAATTTTTACATTTTATTTTTTCGAAAAAAGTTATTTTATCATTTTTTTATGTTGTTTTTTTGTTTATTTATATTTTTTCAATCGAAAATACACGTCCCCTTTTTATTAGATCTCCCTCATATTATAACTTTTTATGTTTTATTAGATGTAACGCTACATTTTTATGATTTATTTGATATAACGGTACATCCACATTAGAAGATCTCCCTCATATTGGGCTGTAGAGTGCCTCTCCATAACTTGTAACGGATGTAACATGTAACGTTTGTAACATTTGTCAGCCATTAATAAAATTTAATATAAAGGAAAAAAAATTATAATATGAGTGAGATCTTTTAACATTACATGTTATTGTCGGCCATAAACAAAAATGAATAATACAAACTAAAAAGTAATAAATATTACGTGGGCAGTAAACAAAAAAGAAGTTAAAAAAATATTATAGCCCACATAAAATAAAGAAGTTAAAAAAATATTATAGTGGATATGAAAAGTACAAACATGATATTATACCCAACATAAAATAAAGAAGTAAACAAAAATGTAAAAAAATATATTATAGCCGACATTAAACTAAAAACATAAGAAGTAAAAAAAAATATTATAGCTAACCTAAAAACTAAAAACATAAAAAATAAATAAATAAAGAAGTAAAAAAAATATTATAGTGGACATAAGAAGTAGAAACCAAAGAAGTAAAAATAATATTATAGTGGACATAAGAATAGAAAAGAAAAACAACCATAATAATAGTTAGATTTGCTAACTAATAATTATATTTGATAACTAAATATAACTCCAAGCAAAAATAGATTTGAATCTTGGTCTCTAGGTTAAGACAAGCCCAATCACCTCACTACTTACCAATAGATCACACAGAAATGGTGCTAAAAAAAAATGCCATAATAATAGTTAGATTTGATAACTAACTATAACTCCAAGCACAAAGGGTTTTGAACCTTGGTCTCTAGGTTAACACAAGCCCAATCACCTTAATTCCTACCAATAGACCACACACAAATGTTGTTTAAACAACAAAAGATGCATATTTATTTCATTCGTTGCATTGATTTCAGCAATGCATTTTTTTTTGTTTTTTACATGTATGCATTGAATTTATCAATTTAATAAATAAAAAAATATTTCATTAATTTCAGCAATGCATTGTTTTTTGTTATTTACATCTATACATTGAATTTATCAATTTAATAGAAAAACTACTCTCCAATGATTTCAACAAATTAGATTTTGGTGTTCTCTATTTCAAGGTATATCGTGGATCCTCATGATAATATTGCAAATGAAGATATTGATTATCAAAGAAGAAAAGTACGACAAATGTATAGAATAGAAATATAAAAATAATCTTTGTAACAAGATTTATGTGGTTGATTTCATGAGGTTTTGGAGAATCCATAGTATCCATGTGCTTTAGTCAACGTTTCGAATCCATAACAGAAAAAGAAGCATCAAAACATACAGAAGAATAAAGAAAACATGACCATGAACTAAAGAGATCGTGAAGAAGTGTTATTTGTGCAAAGGGATTCTCAAAAGCATGAATGAGAGATAATTTTAGGGTTATATAGGAATCAATATAACTACCAATGAATATGACATACTTGGATACATGGAATGTGATAACAATTTACTCATACTTATTACTTACATTATTATAATCCTCATAATTCTTTCTGTGTTTTCAACTTAACCTGTTCCTTACAATGTTGAAATTTTTTATTGCATATTTTTCAATGTAGATGTTATTATGTTGAGGCATTGATTTCACTGTATGGACGCATAGATTTCAGTGTATGGACATATTGATTTAAGTGAATGGAAATGGACGCATAGATTTCAGTGTATGGACGCATTGATTTCAGTGAATGGACGCATTGATTTCAGTGAATGGACGCATAGATTTCAGTGTATGGGGTTTTTTATTGCATATTTTTCAGTGTAGATGTTATTCTGTGGACACATTGATTTTAGTGTATGGACACATAGATTTCGGTGTATGGACGGATTGATTTTAGTGCATGGACGCATTGATTTCAGTGACAACAAAAGAACGAGAAAAAGACTTGAAACAAAAAGCAGAAGAACAAAAAGAATTTCGAAAAAGGAAATTGGAGGAAATGATAGTACAAAAAATAGAAGAATGAAGAATGGACACATAGATTTCAGTGAATGGATGCATAGATTTAAGTGTATGGGGTTTTTTATTGCATATTTTTCAGTGTAGATGTTATTCTGTGGACGCATTGATTTTAGTGTATGGACACATAGATTTTAGTGTATGGACGGATTGATTTCAATGTATGGACGCATTGATTTCAGTGACAACAAAAGAACGAGAAAAGGACTTGAAACGAAAAGCAGAAGAAAAAAAGAATTTCGAAAAAGAAAGTTGGAGGAAATGATAGTACAAGAACTAGAAGAATGAAGAAAATGAAACACAGATCGACAAAAAGAATATCAAAAAAGAAATTTAGACAAATTGACAGTAGAACAACGAGAGGAACAAAGAAAATGAAATGTTGATCGACAAAGAGTGTATCGAGAGAGAAGTTGAAGCAGTTGGAAGAACAAAGAGATCAAGTTGCAGAACAACAAATAAATCAAAATGTACGAAATGGTGAAATGTCGGCAGAAGAAGGAGAAGAACGAACAAAACAAAATGCAGATCAACAAAAAGAAAATCGAAAAAAAAGTTAGGTGAATTGACAGCAGAAGAATGAGAAGAACAAAGAAAACGAAACGTTGATCGACAAAGAGCGTATCGAGAGAGAAAGTTGAAGCAATTGGAAGAAGAAAAAAATCAGTATGCAGAACAACAAATAAATCAAAATATACGAAATGACGGCAGAAGAAGGAGAAGAACAAACAAAACAAAACGCAGATCAACAAAAAGAGAATCGAAAAAAAAGTTAGGTGAATTGTCTCTATTTTCCAGTTTAACAATTTACTCAATCCTTAATACTTATTACTTACATTATGATCATCCTCGTAAATGTATCTGTGTTTTCAGCTTAACCTCTTCCTTACAATGCTGATCAAACTCCAGTTTTGAGTCACCTCCCACGACTAAAACCATCCTAGATCCAAATCCTAGGCTCTATCAAGCGCCGAGAGGAATCAAATCTCCCGAGGTGCAAACCTCTTCTCATGTATTGCACTCAAGGAGCTTTTCGAGGAGGGGTTTGCACCTTGGGAGATTTGATCCCTCTCGGCGCTTGATAGAGCATAGGATTTGGATCTAGGCTAGTTCTATTAATTTTTACATTTTATTACTTTTTACATTTTTTTTTCAAAAACGTTATTTTATCATTTTTTTATGTTGTTTTTTTGTTTATTTATATTTTTTCAATCGAAAATACATGTCCCTTTTAATGGCCGACTAAATATTAATTAGTTTTTACGTTTTATTATATTTCCCTCATATTATAACTTTTTACGTTTTATTAGATGTAACGATACATTTTTACGATTGATTAGATGTAACAGTACATCCACATTAGAAGATCTCCCTCATACTGGGCTGTAGAGCGACTCTCGGTGCAACAATAATTATTTGGATAACATTCTTTATACAATATTAATTGGATAACATTCTTCTGTTAAATAGAAACGCATTGCATCATTGGGAGTTTGAGATGGTTTTGTATCCATGTTTTTATGTGAATAAAAAGTGGGAGATTTCAATCATAACCAAGTTTAAATGGAAGAGAAGGTTGATTTTGTGACATAATTTGGTAATGTTTATGTTTAATATTGTTGATAAGTGTGATAGTGGTTATTTATAAAAAAAAGTTTGTGATATTATATAGGTGTTGGAAACATTTATTTGTTAAGGTTTATCGTATTTTGTATTTACTATTTATGTTAAGTGAATAAAAATAAATAACATTTTGGAATATGAAACCAAGAGTCATAGTGAATGTATTCATATATACACATTTTTAATAAAAAACATATCAGAGTTATTTATTTTTTATATATTTGTATTTAACATGGCGTGGGATAACAACTGACACTCAAATAACCTCGCTTTTTCGACGATTTGTTCCCTAGATCCTGTTATTATAACTGGCGGAATCGTAGTTCCACCCTATTTACTGCGGAACTATGCCATGGAACTGTTCCCTTAAGGGTTTTGGGCCATTTTAAGATGACCCAGATCATCGAAATTCCAAAAAACTAACGAGAAGGGGTGGAACTGTGCCTCGCCGGAAAATTTTCCACCCCCAACAAGGGGTGATTTGAGTGCCAGTTATCACACGCCATTTAACACTGTGTATTACAACAGTGATATATTAGTTTTTAGGGCCCTCAATTTATGAGAGTTATCCTAAATTTTGAAGAAACACAGCCGGGAATGTATGAAATCCGAGAAGAAAACATGTATGCAGAAAAAACTCATTGCTTTTGGAGCCAGAACTGGTAAAATCGAGATTTCTCTTTCAATATTAATTTGTTCTCAGTGATTTTAGTTGTGTTGGAAAGTAGATTCTTCAATATTAATCTATTTTCAGTGATTTCAGTTGTGTTGGAAAGTAGATTCAGAAGAGCACAAAACTATATTTTTATATTTTCAAAATTCATATCTATTTTTTTAGATATTCATCCCACAAGAACCAGATTTTGTAGAGTAACAAAATATGAAGTCACTAAAATGTTTTGTAAAGTAACGAAATATGCCGTCACTAAAATGTAGATTATGGCCATGATATTCAATGGATTTGAGCGAATAATATGGCGTAGAAAGCTCTTTCACATATGGATAAACGCTCTGAAGATTGATTGCAAAAAAAGTAAGCACTATTTCTCATCCCGCCAAAGCACAACGAATCCAACATCTAAGTAAATCCAGTGTTTACATTCACCATGGTTGTGTGAGGGATTAGAGACGTTGTTATCTCAGCCATGGGTGGCAAAGAGCTATACACCAGCTTCATTTTTATTTCCTTTATTAACACGGGATAGAGGATAGAGAAGCTATTTTTTGAGTGGTCAGATCAAAAGTTATTGGAGAGTGCTTTGTTATTGAATGTTTTCGTCTCTTGCTACATATAAGTATTGGTTATTCGAATAGTCAAATTCACAAGTGTTTTCTCATCATGTTTTGTTTGCTTTGGTTATGTCACAATATACATTTTACGTGTTTATATCTTAGAATTTGGGGTGGATTAGCATCTATGTTTTCCCTAGATTGCATGAGATGAGACAAGTGTGATTGATTTTACCTGATGCATGGATAAAAGGATTCATAGTAGACAACAAGAACAAACAACTTATTACTTATTTGTGCCACTTAACTTGTGGCCTATGGGTGTTCACCCGCCACAAGTTAAGTGGTTGTGATAGTAAAGATTGGGATTTTCCTTTACTTTTATGATATTAGAAGTTCTAATGGTATAAAATAAATAAAATTTGTAAATATTGGAGAATTAGAGCTTAGAAGTCACATTTGGATATATTCAAGAGCACCTGCACCTTGACCTTGGAACCACATCACATTAGAGCAACATTAATCATCAAAGGACTCAAAGCATTGCAAAACATTCATTTTGGAGACCAATTTCAATTGCAAACAATTATTTTTTGAAGTTTTTTTATATTATGGTACTTGCAATAGTATTTTATAAGTGTCAAATTGAAATTAAGTTGAATTGCAATATATTGTATTCGGTTGCATTCTCAGTTGAAACTGACACCCTTCAATTTTTGAGATGGTTTCTCAAACTATTGTCTTATTATGAAAGGGTAGAGTTGCAAGAAACCCTTTGTGTCTTTTTTCAATCATTAAATGGCTCGAATTAATGACTTAGTAGAGGTATTGAATATTCTACTGCTCTCTTATGATGACAACGTGCATGTGCAAGCTAATGAGGGTTACTTTTGGCACGTTAGATGCAATAAAAAACTGAAAAATCAGGCATCCATCAAATTACTTGGTTTTTTTGAGATACTTACACAAGATATCTTGCATCGAGTAAAAAATATGAAACGTAGGAAATTGAGTCACGTTTCCGAATATATAATTTTTAAGTAATAAAAATTTACATAACTATGTCAAATTTCATTTTTTCTAACAGTCACTTTTTATTTTTTTGGCAAATGATAAGGTATATGTTTTTGTGGGTGCAGCCTTTCACTGCCTAAATGACGGTTTCGAGCTACAAAAATTGGTAGACATGTATAGAACCCGTAGCACTAGTGCAGCACTATTTTTCCAAAATTAAATGTTTAATTTTTATTATTTTTTTAATTATGTAAGTGATCAAATCTCAAGAACAGTACGTCAAATGTGGGTGCATCCTTTGAAGGTCTTAATGCAGTTATTTCGACTTGGATTTTTTATAGCATGTAGAGGTCGGTGTCTACTAGTGCAGCATACACTTTTTTTTTAAAATGGTTGTGAAATGAAAAAGCTACTGAATAAACACTAACAATATGTTTTTTGATGTAAGGAGTGATGACACAAGAAAATTAGGAAATAAATAGAAAATCTCAGTATTTTTAAAAAAAAATTACATATTTGGAATCTGCATAAAAATTCTATCTATGCCTAAAATTTCGTTAATAATGGTCATGTATGTCATGCGGTAGAGAGCGGTGAAAAACAGGCTTATTGAGAAAAATGGTGGAAATGCCTAATTATCTATGGTTTAGTAAATTCCATGGCACAGGTTTGGTAAGTCCGAACCAACCACATAGGATTGTGGCTGACATGCGGGTGTGAGAGGAGTGGGTGATTAGGAGCTCAGAAACCCATGCGCGTTATGTTTAAATTCAAATAACGCGCGCGCGTTATAGTTAAATTCATTTCTTTTTCTTTTTGCGCCTAATGTTATAAGAAACACGAGCGCGTTTTGTCTATACAAAATGAGCGCGTTATATCTTCACAAATTTATATTTTCAGGTGTTCGATGGAGATAAAGGGGGCGAGAGAAAGATGACGATGATGAAGATTAGCCAGCAACTATTGCATTAGATAACTTCATTTATTGATGGGTCTAATTTGACTGCCATAGAATTAGATAGCTTCATTTAGTCATGGGCCTAATTTGACTGCCATAGAGTAACCATCAATGACCGCATTAGATAGCTTCACTGACTCCATTAAAATTCAATTGGACATGACATGAATTATTTAAATTCAACACCTTATCTAGCTTCATTTCATTTAGTGATGGGCCTAATTTGACGGGAGCATGGGAACCTGGACTCCATTAAAATTCAATTGGACCCATTAAAATTCAATTGGATGTGACATGAGTGATTAAAATTAAACTCTAGATGCATACGCAAGCCACTTGGACGATCGCTGAACATCCGGTACGTTGATGCTTTAAATGATGAACTCTTTCCTTTATGGCATTATAGGGATGCTTACCCTGCATTTAACGACGACATTAATTAGTTAATGGCTTCCATGTTTGGAGCATAGAGAAAAACCTTGTCACATTACAAAATCCTTGCAACATCATACAAATTAATAGGGGAGGCTGCCAATATGATCTCAATTTACGAGAAGCTTCCACGTAGCAATAATTTATACTCTGTATAAAGGGAATATTATTACTTGTTTTAAAAAAAATTTCCCGCCCTCAACCCTGTTTTGTAGATCTGTGTTGGCTATTGTTTGGAGGGAGTTATCCCGCCCAATTCGGCGGCCATTTTCTGTTAGATTGTGTGAAAAAATATAGCATTTATTGCCCTCAACCTACCTCATTTTACCTCTTCCTAGTTCAAAGGTGCTCATGCTCATCTGTTTAAAATCACATAAATTTTGGACCGAGATATCGATTATGTGCAAGCAGGCTTGACCAACTAGCTGGCCCGAGTCCTAAAAAGACCGAAATACTCCACTCAACCCGCTTAAATGAATTCGAGAAATAATACCCCTGTGACTCTATCGGGTTAGTTTCGATGGTTAAAAATTTTAGGTGGGTAGGCCATAAAAGGTTGATCGATCTCTAGTCCACCTATAAAGTTGAATCAGATGGTTCGAAACCAGAATCAGAATACGCACCGGTTCTAAAACCAAAGTAAGCAGTTTAAGTATAACTCTTACCTGCAGCAAATTGTCTAGTGACCATAATTCCTGTCAAACTAAGTGGCAAGTGCAGACCAAACTGAGAGAACCTAACATAAACTCCAAGAGAAAAAGGTGAAGAGGGGGAACTTGTTCGTATTTGCATAGCTGGGCATTTTTCTTTGATATTAGTTATTGTTTTTTTTTTTAAGTTTTGAAGAGCAGCTTGAGTTCCTAGTAATGTTTATATCATTTTGTTTTCAAACAGAAACCACCCATGGAGAGTGGAGATGCTACACAGGATGAATTTCATATTTGTCAGGAAGAGGACAACAAAGGAAATATGGAGAATCCATGTGCATGTTCCGGCACCTCGAAGGTAGGGGTTTACGGTTTAGGGGATAGACAAGAATGAAAGGTTTATCTTTATTGAGTGTTTATTATTGAATTCTTCATCCCAATTTGTGTTTCTCTCTCCACAATATGCTCATAGTAATGTATAGAGCATTGGTCCCACAGAAAAAAGATATTCCATATGTGAATTGTGCTATCAGGTTCATGGTTTTTTTATTTCTCAATTTTTTTTTTTTTTTGAATTAAACGTAATTAATTTTTCATTCATCCATTTTGGTTTTAGAACTTGAAAAATATAGCATTTCATAATTTATAGATGATTAGTGTTTTAAGCTTATGGTATTATTTAAATCAGTATTTTTCCTAATCCTTTCACATTGCTTGCAATCTGAAAATCCAATTCTATCTTTCTACTACTCCCCCTAGCCCAAAACCCCCTACTCTCTATCTCTCTCCCCTCCTCTCCCTAGCCCTTACTAACTCGGGCTCTCTTAGTCTCTCTCTCTTCCCTACACCTCCACCTACCTCTAACCACACCTCCCATATCTCTTTCTCACTCTCGACAACTAACACCCTCTCCTCTCTCTCTCTCTCTCTCTCTCTCTCTCTCTCTCTCTCTCCCCCCCCCAACCATTACTAACCCCCTCTCTCAGTCTCTCTCTCTCTCTCTCTCTCTCTCTCTCTCTCTCTCCCCCCTTGATAACCCCCCTCCTAGCCTCTTACCCCTTACTATCCCCCCCTCTCTCACTCTCTCTTGCTTGCTTCTACACCTCTCTCTCTCTCCCCCCCCCCCTTTCGCTCTCTCCTAATCCCCCTTCCCCTACCACTACATGATGATGATGATGATGATGATGATGATGATGATGAAGATGGAGATGACGACAACGACGACGATGACGACGACGATGATGATGATGATGGTGATGAAGATGATAATGATGATGACGATCATGATTATGATGGTGATGATCATCATCCTCATCTTCATCACCACCACCATCATCATCATCATCATCATCATCATCCTCATCTTCATCACCGTCATCTCCATCTTCATCATCATCATCGTCATCTTCATCATCATCATCATCATCATCATCATCATCATCTTCATCACCATCATCATCATCATCATCATCATCATCGACGTCGTCGTCATCGTCATATCCATCTTCATCATCATCATCATCATCATCCTCATCCTCATCACCATCTTCATCATCATCATCATCGTCATCTCCATCTTCCTCATCATCATCATCATCATCATCATCATCGTTGTCGTCGTCATCACCATCATCTTCATTGTCTTTATCATCATCATCATCATCCTCCTCTTCATCATCTTCGTGATCATGATCATCATGATCATGACCATCTTCATCATCATGATGAAGATGACGATTATGATGATGAAGATGAAGATGACGGTGATGAAGATGAGGATGATGACGACGACGATGATGATGATGATGATGATGATGATGATGAAGATGACGATGATGATGATGAAGATGGAGATGACGGTGATGAAGATGATGATGATGATGTTGATGATGATCAATAATAATAATAATAATAATAATCATCATCATCTTCATCTTCATCATCCTCATCGTCACATTCATCATCATCATCATCATCATCATCATCACCATCTTCATCATCATCATCGTCATCTCCATATTCCTCATCATCATCATCATCATCATCGTTGTGGTCATCATCACCATCATCTTCATCGTCATCATCATCATATTCATCGTCATCATCATCATCATTTAGTGATGGGCCTTCTTAGATTAACTAGCAACTATTGCATTAGATGGCTTCATTTAGTGATGGGCCTAATTTGACTGCCATAGAGTAACCATCAATGACCGCATTAGATAGCTTCACTGACTCCATTAAAATTCAATTGGACATGACATGAATGATTTAAATTCAACACCTCAGCTAGCTTCATTTCATTTAGTGATGGGCCTAATTTGACGGGAGCATGGAAACCCGGACTCCATTAAAATTCAATTGGACGTGACATGATTGATTAAAATTAAACTCTAGGCCCGCAGGGGTGTAGCTCAACCGACGATTCGCTTGATATGAAGGAAATGTTGTAAATGGAGGTCACGAGTTCAAATCACCCCAACTTACCCGTTCCTCATGCTTGTGGGATATGTGGGTGCACCTAGGGGTATAGTGGTAGTGGACGGGATTGGATCCCTGGACCCTGTGTCACGCGAGTACCATCCCCTTCCCAATTGCCGATTCCCCTAGTTACAAAAAAAAATAAAAATAAACTCTAGACATGGCTGGACATCCGGTACGTTGATGCTTTAAATGATGTACTCTTTCCTTTATGGCATTATAGGGATGCTTACCCTACATTTAACGGCGGCATTAATTAGTTAATGGCTTCCATGTTCGGAGCATAGAGAAAAAGCTTGTCACATTACAAAATCCTTGCAACATCATACAAATTAATAGGGGAGGCTACCAAATATGAAGGAGTTCCCCCTCTTCACCTTTTTCTCTTGGAGTTTATGTTAGGTTCTCTCAGTATGGTCTGCACTTGCCACTTAGTCTGACAGGAATTATGGTCACTGGACAATCTGCTCCATGTAAGAGTTATGCTTAAACTACTTACTTTGGTTTTAGAACCAGTGCGTATTCTGATTATGGTTTCAAACCATCTGATTCAACTTTATAGGTGGACTAGAGATCGATCAACCTTTTATGGCCTACCCACTTGAAATTTTTAACCGTCGAAACTAACCCGATAGAGTCATAGGGGTATTATTTCTCAAAATCATTTAAGCTGGTTGAGTGGAGTATTTCGTTCTTTTTAGGACCTGGACCAGCCAGTTGATCGAGCCTGCTTGCACATCATCGATTTCTTGGTCCAAAATTTATGTGATTTTAAACAGAGGAGCATGAGCACCTTTGAACTGGAAAGAGGTAAAATGAGCTAGGTTGAGGGCAATAGATGCTACATTTTTTCACACAATCTAACGGAAAATGGCAGCGGAATTGGGTGGGATAACTCCCTCCAAACAATAGCCAACACAGAACTTGTCTTTCCTGATCTTTTCAATATGTTCCTTGGGGGTAGCCATAAATGTCACCAAACACAATCCACAGTAAAATCCGTTATCACCAAACACAATTCACAGTAGAATCCTGTCGGTAAAACCTGTCATTAAAAAAATAAAAATAGAAACCCAATTAAGTATAAGCGGACATGAAAATAAAGAATAGAGTCACATGGACTGAGTCACTTGAATCATGATGAATTATTTTTCTTCAATCCTATGCCAATACGATTCCTTGGATTTCTAGAACAATCAAACCCATGACCTAGAGAAACAACTCAGGTTTCTCCTCTGTTGTTACGGTTGGCCTCAAATTCGTGAAAGGCCTAATGATAAGGCCATTCTTATCACAATGCAAGATACTCTTGGTCACTTCCAAGATGAAAGAGCCTCTAAACCACTTTTGAAAAATGAATGCTTACCAGATCCTTTTCGGCCTCAAACGCCTCGGCAATGAATGGAATAGCTCGGCCTGGAATGAAATGCTCTCCAAATCCTTCTGAGCATGGTCTCCTATCTTATCTTCCCCAGCAGTATGGAGTAACTTCCCAAGAGACGCAAGCTACTAGCCGAGAGTCAAGTAATGGAATAGATCAACCGCTCCTTAATCTTTATGGCCACAGTTTCTTCCCCCGGCAGCAGAATGTAATACCTAGTCGAGAGGTAATCAAAATGGTTGTACATTTGAAGCACTGTGTTCCACAAACATTAACTTCACAATTAATTTTGAGATTTAGGGGCATGAGAGGCTAACGTAGAACATGGACAACTGGCAAGAAATATCCCAAGCTTAGTGATCGGTTTTGGAGCCGACGAGGAGGCGGTGGTCTGTGCCGTGGTCCGCAGACTATTTTTTTTTTTTGGTTATATTAACCAAAACACACACGCATTATAGTGATACATAACGTGTGCACGTTATGTATCACTATAACGCGTGCACGTTTTATAATCCTATATTACATGTCAACTGACATGGCATCTTTGGAGTCCACCCATGCCTAGTTCTAAGTAACGCGCGTGCATTTCTAATTTAGACAATTCTAGCGCGTTTTGCAAATGCACAATTGCACCAAAAGGGTCCCTCAACTTCGTGCGAGGACCCTGTTGGTTGGATTAATTGTCTAATTAATTAAACAATTGATACTACCAGAACATAAATTATCAACCCAAGGAAGTCTTCTATTTCAAAGCTATCGTGCAAAATCTATGCAAGCACAATTTCTACCTGACACTGTTGATCTATTGGTATGAAATCAAAACTCTTTGTAAACTAGATCACACCTTCTTGAAAATAATTCAAACCTTAAACCTATTCATAAAACCAAGCTGTTAATCTAATCACACTTCAAACAAAATCAACTCTTATGAAGCAAGATCTAATTGCATAAATCTGAAAGAAATGCTATGTTGGTCAACGATCTATGAAAAGAAATTAACATGAAAACATCTATCATAAATCTAATGAATGAAAGAAAGCATGAAATAAATGATAAACAAATCTACACAACTACAATCAACACTATCAGCATCTGCTCAGGGAAGAGGGCCCTTCCTCCACTGAGCAAAGCTGGATCTCCACAATGAAAGTCTACAACTCCATAATTAAGAAACTGCCAGCATGTATTATCAGAATGAAACTATTACATCAGAGGTCTGGATCAAATCCTACAGCATAACATTGCTTTCTCTCTTCCTTCCCCTAATACATCAGAATGATTACATATTTATACATAAAATGCTCTCAGGAGAATGAGAAACTGAATCCCCAACTTGTGATCTGTTTCAACCAATAGCTAATTTCTAAAACCGGCCGCAACAGTAAATCTGAGAATTACACGTTTAGAGAACTAGCTGTATAGCTCAAACCATAGGTTTGTTTGGCGATTTCCTCCCAAGTCAGGTAAATGAGGCCGTTGTACACAAAACCCATGTCCTTGAGTTTCGAGATTCATCTCTAGCTGCTCGAAAATCGAGACGCGAATCACTGTGTTCTTATCTGGCACACGTTTCTGGTTGGAACTATTTGAGTATGAGCTGGAGGCTGCCATGTTGGACTTGAGCACGAATTGAAATCACAAATCCACATAATTAATCATAAGCTGAAACCATGTTGTGAAATATCCATGTGGACGTGTGCTAGCATGCGAACTTTGGAGGCTTGAACCATGGCTGCTACAGCCGCTAATATGAACAATCATTCCATAAACCAGCATCAGTAAAATTATGCATAAGAGTCTTCAATTCATCAAAAATAAAGGAAAATAATCATGATTAACCACTAAAGCATCAATAAGATTAATATGGCATTTCTCGAGCAGTTACAACAAATGGATGGAAAATTGAATGATAAATGGGTGATAATAGGAAGAAGATGGATGAAATAGGTGTCGATAAGTAATGAAAAATAGGGACAAATCCGTGACCCAACAGGCCCCAACACATTCACACTCGATAAGACAACTCTCACTGATGTTCTAGCTTGCTTACAAGATTCATAAGACAATTGAATTTCTTTATCTTGAATCACAGCTCCAATGTGACGAGATGCACAAAAAGAATCAACATTATGAACATGTTCTTGTTCCAAACAATCAACAACCTACACATTCAAAAGTACATAATAAAATGATTGATGCCACTTCAAAAGAAAATGAAGATGAAGTTTGTCATACACAAGTTCGCCTACACTTTACAAGCCCATCAATAGACCTTGGGAAGAAATGATCCACAACAAGCATAGAACCGGTCTTGGATATTACAAGGAAGTGATCTTTCACAATTTTTATTTTTCCAAACCTATCCAGATCTAAAATGTTGGATTCCTTCAGGAAATTTCATCTTCACCTACTTCATATTTGCATCAGATTTCAAAATGCCAACATTGTCATCGAGTTGGTCAAATGGAAGATCGATGTTTTGATCTCCATCCTTATAAGCATTGTGAAAACTATACTCATTCTTCAGACATATGCTTCATACTAAAGAAACATGCAAGAGAGAAGATTCACTATGGGTGGATTGCTTCTTGGAAATGACCGTCAATAACCAATGATTTATATAAGTCATACCTAAGAGTTCGTTCACAAGTAATGACACATCTTGCGGTTGAGATATTTTCTACTTCTCACCTTGTTTTTGACAGGGGGCAATGATTGAGGGTAAGAAACAAGTGAGAGAGAACAAGGAAGTGGGAATACGTGAGCTTGAACCAGAGCTACAACCTTGTGCCAGTAGCCAGAGCCTCAAGATAGAGACACCTAACCAAAGTTAGAGTTGTATCCAAATTCAAAGTCATAGCCATGTTCCAACTGAGCATGATTTGGTTTGTGGTATTCCTAAAACCACCCATTTAGTAGAATGCATTAGATTCTACTAGCTTTCAGAATGTTCCAGGAACCTTTGAGCCAAGTTCCATAGTTTGTGTTCATCCTTAAATGACTCTTTTGTAGAATAATTACAACTTTTGCTAGCCTTCAAAATGTTCCAGGAACCACTGATCCAGTACCAGAGTGAGCACCAAGTTCTAGGCAGTTTGTGGTAATCTTTAAACCACCTTTTCATAGATTTGATTGGTTAGTGGTCATCCAAAATCACCCATTTAGTAGAAGACATCAACTTCTGCTAGATTTTTTATTCAGAGAGCACTTTCAACTATTCGCAACTATCCTCCCCCACATTTCAACTATGATCTCTCTACTTGGACATCTATACACCCCTTTGGATTAAGGAGGGAATGTTGGAAACATTAATTCGTTAGGGCTAGCTATTATTGTATTTTGAATTTACTATTCACTTTAGTTCTCATAAGTAAATAGGAAGAGTCATTAGAGTCCCAAAAGATGCCTTGGAATATGAAACCAAGGGTCATATTGAATGCATTTATATGTACATATCCTTAATGAAAAGAATCTCGCGCTTACCTAATTCCTGTGTATTTTATCTTGAACACTGTGTGTTCCAACAATAGGTTAACATCAATTCTTTTTTGTGCGTGATTCCATTAAACAAATAATGCCTTGCAAACATACTATGTCTATGGAAAATGGTCCTTTGAAAGTGCCAATGTAAAGAATTACTAAAAATCTTTCTTCAATAGCAAGCCATGGAGGTGAAACTTCTGATGGTTGTCCAACAAACAAGGTAGTACCATTACTTGTAATGGGCCCTTTTGACCTTACTACCTAAACTATCATTATATGTTGTATTTGCTTATTATTGTGAGACTTTGTCAGTTTGATGACACTGTGGATATATGGTTCTATTATTTTTCCGAGATATATATATGTGTGTGATGTTAATGTTATGATATGTATTCATGTTTTGATATATATTCATGTGTTAATTATGTCTATTGCATGCAAATTACGGAATGATGGGTATGTGGATACCAGGTTAAAAGCTATATGTTGAATGGATAAATGTGATACCATGTGCATGGTACATAGAAATTATTTTCTTATTGTTTATTAATAACGAAATGTATATATACATGTCAAGAATTTGCACGATATTCTCGATCGTATGTTGGAGACTAACCTACAGGTTAAAATGGCTAAGTGATGGCTAGATCCTACAAGGTGGGAGTACCTCGGGGACATGGACTCTGAAAGATAAATGGTATGCAAGTGATGCATTATTTATTTAGCATGATTATCGTATTTATTATCATGATGTATGGGTGGGGTAGGGTTTCAGGAAAATTAATTGCCCTGTTGAAAAGATAACTCTGGAGGTCCTCCCATATTTTTGGTGTGGGTATGATGAGGAGGACCAGAAAGTTTTGTCCTTTATGTATTTACGTAACAAAGTGACGTTTATGTAAATAAAGTGAAAGTGATTTTGTACTTTAGAAAAATGGGTCACACTTAAGTGATGTATTTAATAATTAATTATTTTAATTATTAAAAGTGAATTAAATGTAGACCCTTGATTTTGTAATTAAATCTCAACCCTAGATTAGGTAGTTGATGGAGTTAGTTACAAAAGACAAGTATAAAAAAAAGTGAGAGGGACAAATGAAAACACACCATCAGAGAGAGGAAGAGGAAAAATTTGAAGAACAAGAAGAGGACCAAAGGAAGGGCACTATTTCAAGAAAGAAACAAAAACACAGTTCTCAATGCAGTCCGTACAACAACATTAAATGCAGCCACACGTGTGGGATTGAATTCCTAGAAAGTGGCTCGAATCCCAAGGCCGTGAGCAGAGAAATTAATGCGGACCGTACAACATTAAGAAGCATGTGAAGACACGGCAATCGAGGCAAAAAATACAATCCGTACAGAAGAAAGTACAGTCTGTACAACAAGTCGTACAACAGCCTTTGGCACAGAAATTGAGGTTGGCATAGATTTCAAGGTTGTCTAATTTCTATAATAAAAGGTTTTTTGTGGATAATCTGTCATTTAGGGTTGTAAAGAAATTCCAAGACTTTGAATTTATGTTCTCTTCTTAAAGAATACATTTTTCTTAGGGTTTTCCCCAAGCTTGTGGGGTTTTTCCTGGTCTTTGACCAAAATTCCAGTGTTCATTTGCTTAAAGTTATTTTCAGTATTGGAAGATTTTTAGAAGTGTTTGGAAAGCACATTTTTGAGGTTGTGTTTTTACTTTCTGAAATTCAAGTTAAAACCCTAGTTATCAAAGTGTTTGACTTAATGTGTGAATGAGCAAATTTCATATTTAAGTCATTTTTCTTCATGGTATCAGATCTCGGATTAACAAAGCCACACTGAAAAATAAAGTAAGAAAGTGTTCTTTGAAGTTCATAAGAGTGTTAGATTTATCTTTAAAAGTTGTTTTTTGGTTGCAAGTTATTTTCCATGATGAGCATTAGGTATGAGGATAGGTTGGATAGAGTATCCAACTACATCCCATGGAAAGTAAGAATTATCACTGTTGTATTAAAGGAACTTCGAGTTTGGGGATTTACTAACAGTGTCATGACTAAGCCAACATATAAAGATGAGCTTGAGGAGTTTGAATCTCTTGAATCCAGAGCCCAGAGAGTCATACTAGATGGGGTTAAAGACCATCTCATTCCACACTTAGCAGAAAAGAAAATTGCTAAAGAGATGTGAGACACGTTGAACCAGTTGTTCGAAGCGAAGAATGAAAATTGGAAGATGGCCCTAAATATATCTTTCATTCTAATAAGATTTGCACATATAAATATATGTTTTTTCTTTTAAAGAAATAACTACAATAATTATATTAATATTATAAGTAGAGTATCTACGACAACAACCATATCAATTTTAAGAGATATGATATCAACATTACATAACCCCTATAGTTCAAATAATCTATATTTAAAATAAGAATGACCCAAACTTAAGTTCTTATTGCAAGATATATATATAAGAATGAATCCTTCTAGAATTTCCAACCAAACTAGTTTAGGACAATATTTTACTTTTCTAAGACAAACGATATGGCATGTTTTCCATGTAGCGTTCATGATCCTTAGTTCGTGTGGGAAGAGTGACGTGTTGATTTCGTACTGGAACCGTTGAGGCAACAATATTCATCTCGAGGTGTAATGAATTGAACTTCCTCCTTTCGTACTGTTTCCAAAAATTTGATTAAGTTCGAAATTTATTTTTGGTGACTCTACTATCCTTTCCGACTTGTGCGTCATTGAATACCTTTATTATCAAATTACGGCATGCATGTGAACATTCTTCAATTGCTTCTATAAGATTTCTGCGAGCAATGTCTAGTTAGATACTTCTTGCATATTGCTCTTTCTCTTTCATGTATTATTGCTATCTGATCCTTGCCGCTTATTCTTCCTTTGATTGCAATGACCTCCTTTCATCGTAAAGTGACCAATTCCCTTGAGAATGTGCAACACGCTGTTCAAGATCAGCCGTATGAATTTTCCTGCTTGCGAACCGATATGGACATTTGGAAACATCAGATGTAGAACAATCAAATTCTCTACCAACATTGTCATTTTGAGCAATTGAATCGTTTAATTCACAGAGTTGACAATCTGGAGTTTCAGCAACAAAACATTTTGCAAGAGTTGTCTAGTCTTCGGCCTCAGCATGTTGAACCATCATCATTTTCTACTTTGCAACTTCTTCCTTTGAAACTGGTTTCTGAATGCATGGCCTTGCTTCCAGTGGACTTGGAATTACGTCTTGTGATCCAACAATAGTTTGAAATTGACCTCGAACTTCGATTGTAGAAGACTTCGACGTTTATCAATTTTTCTCTTTTCTATATATTTCCAATTCATGGATTCAGCATGGAGTTTTAGATCATGCAATTATTGTAAACATGCTCCAATTTCGAATATAGCACAAAGATCTGTTTTGCGCAATTTCATTGTTCAATTCCTTTTTTCAAGCAAGATGTTCTATATGTATTTAAGCAACTGGATTCAATGTGTTGTTCCTATGTTCTATAATATGTAATATAGATGTAAGAAAAATGTTCCAATGTGTATTCTGTATATACATATATGGCACTCCCAACCGCCTTGGTTGAAGTGAATGTTTGATGTAGAAATTTTGAAGAACTTTGAAAGGTTTTTGAACTATTATAGAATTGAACATGTTCACTTTGACAGATAGTTTTAATATCACAGGGATAGGTAATGTCTCTTACCCCATGTGTACAGAACTTTGTTTCCGGGGGAATCTACTCATTCGTTACTTTCATGTATCTATCAAAGTCATCAAACATGTTCACTACAAATACGTGGTATTTGTACACCTTATATCCCTTTTGTTTGATCTTTTGTTGTTTGTGCTTCCTGCATCACTCAAACAACAATCGGGAGTTATGAAAAAATGTTATTAGGAGGAAAAGATTGAAAAAATGCCATTGACACATTCAAATGATCCTAATAAAGAGAAAGAAAAGTTTGAAGTTTGAAATACACCAATAGGCATCAACCTAGACTACAACAAGTTAAGGTTTGCTAGAAAAAATTAAGATGGTAAAACACTAGAAATTCTAAAAGGTATTAATAGTCTCAATTTAAACTTCCCATAAATCCCATGATAACATCAGTTAATCTTTCCCAAGACAGTAGTTTCTTTATAGGAAAACATTTAAATACAGGACATGTTGGCCATCTGCAAAACTAGTAGCAATTCAAGAACTTTGAAAGAACACTTCCCGGACTTGCAAATGGAAAAGCTTTAGAATATGCAACAATTTTCAGAATCAAATTTGACACCATAGATGTTTTTAATATTCCAACCTGAAAAAATAAGAAACTTTTATTGTCATCCTTGAAAGACCCAAGAAGGATAAGTAAATAAAATTTATACACATATGCTCTGCATAGGCATATAAAACAAGAGGGTTCAACAGGTAACAAGGCAGTCCTGGTCTGTGGTTCCATCATGCTATGTCATGATGGCATTGATTACTCATCAAATCTGATGGTTGGCATCAAGATCTATCCAAACTGACCAATATGTTAGGTTTACTTCAGGAGAAGCAGTCAAATCAGAAGATCGAAGGTAGGATATATAGGTGGAAGTGAATCAATGGTTGGAATTTATCTCATGGGATGGGACAGGCAGATACAAGAGTTAGAGGGAGTAAAAGTGTAGTTAGTGCACTTTGGGTGAACTTGAGATGCATGCTCCTAGGAATTATGATAGACACAGAGGACATGTGGATACGAGTATCCGACATGAGACATGTCGACCTTAGAAACAGGGAAAGGGCAACATGTTCTATATGAGTGTGTTTTTAAAAAATTACAAATACATAAAAATCCGATTATTTTTAGAAATTAGAATATTTACAAAATATTGATACCAACTACTTCAATGATGATCAAGCCTTGGGCGACTATGTATTAATAGATACACAGGTCATTTCAAGCGGTTGGGACCAGGTGCAAGCCCTCAACTACTTTGGTGGAATAGTTAACCCCACCACCCTCGGCTTCTTAGCCAAAGAAATCTTGTTGAAGCATTGTTCGCAAGAATAGTACCCACATAATGAACATAATATGCATCTTGTTCTGAAAATATGCCCACAGGTGGTCGTAAGGATGCCCCAAGGGATCCTTCTTGATATCTTTGTCATGCCCACAAGGGTCTATAATATATGCATGCAGGGCTCTTTGGAGTTCCTTTCAAGGCCCGCATGGGGCCTCTAAAATGCCCGCAAGGGGCCATATTTATGCCCACAAGGGGCCTTCCAAATGCCCGCATATGATCTTATAAAGATGCCCATAGTTGGTCTTCATTTCATCAATAAAATGCCCGCATGGGCTCAATACCTGCAAGAGGGCCTTAAGTATGCCCGCAAGTGGTCTTAAGGATGTCCGCAAGGGCTCCTTCTTGTTATCTTTGTCATGCCTGCAAGGGTCTATAATATATTCCCGTAGGGCTCTTTGGAGTGCCTTTCAAACATACCTGTATGGGGCCTCTAAAATTCCCGCAAGGGGCCTTCCAAATGCGCACAGATGCTTTTATAAAGATGCCCACAGCTGGTCTTCATTTCATCAATAAAATGCCTGCATGGGCTCAATAGAAATGCCCGCAGGAGGGCCTTAAGTATGCCCGCAAGTGGTCTTAAGGATGCCTGCAATGGCTCCTTCCTGTTATCTTTGTCATTCCCGTAAGGGTCTATAACATATGCCCGCAGGGCTCTTTGGAGTGCCTTTCAAACATTCCCACATGGGGCCTCTAAAATTCCTGCAAGGGGCCATATTTTTTCCCACAAGGGGGCTTTGAAATTCCCGCAAGGGTCCTTCCAAATGATCGCAGATGCTCTTATAAAAATTCCCACAGCTAGTCTTCATTTCATCAATAAAATGCTCACATGGTTTCAATAGAAATGCCCGCGGGAGGGCCTTAAGTATGCCTACAAGTGGTCTTAAGGATTCCCGCAAGGGCTCCTTCTTGTTATCTTTTTTGTGCCCAAAAAGGGTCTATAATATATTCCTGCAGTGCTCTTTGGAGTGCCTTTCAAACATACCCATATGGGGCCTCTAAAATTCCCGCAAGGGGCCATATTTATGCCCACAAGGGAGAATTGAAATGCCTGCAAGGGGCCTTCCAAATGCCCGCAGATGCTCGCAGCTGGTCTTCATTTCATCAATAAAATTCCCGCATGGAATTCCTTCATATGCCCGCAAGGGGCCTTCCTCCATGCCATGTCTCCATTTTCCAACTTCTTTGCATATTCAAGATCATCACACACTAAAATGTTATCGAATAACACCCCCACCTTTGGTTTCTGAACTTCGGGTTAGTATTCAACATCCCCTTCCATAGCAATAAAGTTTTTATTTTCAGTGGTAAATTTCCTCTGAACTTTTGTTCTCAAATCATTCTCCTCTGATTTCACATTGCAAAATTTAGCTTTCATGGATGTTGACTCTTTTATGTTTTTTCTTGTAATATTTTTTGTGATTCCCCTACAAAAACTAGATAAATTCACTTCATCCTTCAATTCCTGCAAAATCCATAAGAAGATGAAAATGAGAGTTATAAAATCTTCTTGTTTTATAAATTAGGCAACTCACTGTTCTTATAGGTAGCTCTATTTTTTTACTTATACGTAGCTTTGTTTTTTTAGTGACATTCACAGAGATAAGATATCTACAATATTGTTCTAAATTTTTTGAATAGGTCCATATTTTAAAAATCAAATATTGTCATATATGAATATGCAAAAAGTGAAGCTAAGCGAATTTCAAAATATGTGTGTGTGTGTGTGTGTGTGAACTTTCAAAATAAAAATGGGACAAGAACAATAACTTAAGATCATATCCACACCCTAAAAGAGTGCTTGGATTCTTCTTGGATTTCCAAGAAGCTTTTGTTTTCTTCTTTTTCTTATGCAACCCTTCCCAATTCCTCTTTAGAAGTTAGTTATTCATGTATGTGGGAAATGAAGCGTACTCTTTTACATATTTATTCTTTAGATACCATCAAGTCAAGATGGAAAAAGAGGACAACCAAAATACCTCCTTTACCAATATTGAATGGAGTTTTTTTTATTACAATGTTATGCTTTTTGGGCTCAATAATTCACTAGTAGTCTTCTCTATAACTGTGTACAAAAAATGCCAATAGTTTTGAAAGAACTATGAAAATGGATGGCTATAAATAAAAATGTTTTAAAGCAGCTAGAATTTAAAAGAATGTCATATTACATCATTTCTCTTACCCGTGTCTTGTAAATACGCATATGTTGCCGATACTTGTAATTTCTTGGAACAACTTCCCTTGATTTGTGGAGCTTGACAATGTCTACATTTGCTTTACCTTTCAAAACATCTTTCAACACACTACAAATATTTTCCTGTTGCAATAATTTCATGGTAGGACCCCTCAAATAAATATTAGCTTGTTTATGAAAATAATGAAATGAACCTAGAAAAACACATTCTCAGTAGTATCAATGAAGCAAAACAACATTAACAATCAACATTTTACGTTTGATGAACATTTTAATTTAATAATGTAAATTACAATAATATTCAAGTAAAATAACGGGTAATAATAGTTGTGTAATGTCCCTTGTTAGGAATTTTATTAAAATGGCAATTTTTCACTTTTTTTCCTAGTTCGACCTTTGACTAGTTTTGAGCTCCAGGTCCCCAAATTGCTCCAATTGCTCCCAAATATTCTGATAAGGTGTATGTATGATTTTAGAACATAAATATGTGTTTTAGGGATGCTTTTTCACCTTTAAAATTCTTCTACAAATCCTCTTTCAATTGTGTCCAATTTACGAAACTTTACTAGTAATTTTCCTTTGACTAGTATTGGTCTCTAGGTATCAAATTGACTCCAAATGCATTCAAATATTCAAGGAGGGTGTATGAATGATATTAGGACTTGAATATAATTTTCAGGGATGAGATATGGCCACCAAAATACCTCTGAAAATTCTCTTAAGATCCTGGACCAAGTATGCAATTTTACTAGTAATTTGGGGTTCAAATCCCCCTGGGGTAAATACTGAAAATGGCTTCCCAAATGCCTCCAAACCCACTAAAATTTCTGAACAGAGGTAGGGGATGTCTCAAGTATTTTATTAATGTCCCAAATGCACCATTCATTAGTTATTAAATCTGTTCCAAACCTCTCCCAAACAACAACAAAAATCACTAGTTCGACCCTTGGGGAAATGGCACCAAATCTTCTCCAAATGCAAATAAACTGAGTAAAATGACTTCAAATGCTTGAGCACTAAACATGAAACTTGTATAATACATAAAAATAAAAATAAAATCATCAATAAACCATCAGTATCTTACTTATCCATTCGAATCCATCAACATTACATTGGTTCACAACAAGGTAGTGGGGAAATGGCACTGTTCTTTCATTAAAAATGAGATTTATATATTTCTACTTGGAATTTCAACCTGAAACTTTATGTATATGAAGAATAGAGTATTTAATTCATATTAAAAAATAAATGGGGCATTAGAATCCCCCCCAAAGAATACAATAGCTCACCAAAAACGCCCTCCCTCAAGGATCAAGAATATGCCATCAAAACTGGAAATGGTTGAAGGAGTGAGATGCAATAGAAGAACCCATGAGCTTCCATCTAGCTTACACCTGCAAATAAAGACTCCATTAAAGCTCCAAATGAAAGGTCTGAATGGCCTTTCCAATTACCAACTTGGATGGGAATCTTTCACCCTCGAAATTGGCTAAGGCAAGAAACTAGTCATCCACTAGCTCTCCCTCTTCACAAATGCAATTGCAAATTCTAAAAATGATCAAAATCTGGTTTCATTATTTTTTATTGACATTTATAAAGTTATGATGTCATCCATGGGTCTAATTCCTTCCAAGGTACTCATGCCAACTCAAGTTGGGAAGAGATTCCAAAGAACGCCACTTGTACAACAATTCCTAGTCTCCCACTTCCACCAAATCACATGTGGAAGACTCTTAGCTGCCCTAACACCCTTGAATGCCCTCTTGGAGTCTATTTTTATCCATTACATGTCATATATGTCATATTTCAACCTTAAGGTCTTATTTGTGTCATAGGTGTCATAGCATCTTCATCATTGTTGTCATAGAGCTAGGGAATCTAGCCCAAGTGTCTCACTAGCTCCAAATTGCCTCTTCCTCTTCCATGGGAGTTACTCTTCCTCTATATTTTGACCTCATTGACTCATTCCAAGTATTATTGGCCTTATAACTCACCTCAAGAACATTAGGCTTCCCATGGATTCGAAATTGCAAGAAGAGGATTCCATGTGGCACATAAATTCTAGCTTGTGTGGGTCCCACTTCCTCCGTGTGTCTTCATGATCAAATGCCACTTTGATTTTCAATTGTATATATTTATTTATATACTTTATTAAATATTTATTCCATCTTAATGTTCCAACATCATTTATTATCCCCATTATTCCAAATCCCAAAGCTTCCACCCCAAACCTAGGAAACTAGTAATTTTCCTCCTTGGCAATTATTTGACCTTTAGCATCAATTTGACAAACTCTAATGAATAGGGCCAATTTGCTTAGGCCATTGTGACCCAATGCCAAATTTGGGACATGAAAAATCCTCCCTTCCCAATATTGCTTGTCCTCAAGCAATTTCAAACATGGGTGTTGAAGAACCTGCTTTCTGTATAATTATTTGAAGTTGCCATTGAATTTCCCAACCTTGAGTCTTTGAGCTTCCATGAATATTTTAGAGAGGAACCACCATGCTTGTTGCTGCACTACTCTGATAAAAATCACTTTATTAAGTGGGAAATCCATCTCCCATACTGCTTGTTTTCCCAAAAAATTTGAAACCAATGAGATAAAAATTATTCCAGGGTCCCATTGCTTGTATTGCACCCCAACAATTAAGAGTGCTCTCCAACCCATACCATCAGATAAGAGGATTCCTGAATCGCATTTTCTTGTATGCATTCTTCCAAACATCATGACTACAAAATATATATAATCAAAGTGCATAACACCATAATGAAAATGTACATCAAGGAGATGCTTCATCAAAGAGTCATGAAAGTGCTTATATCTCAAAGCAAGTAGACCACCATTTTCCAAGTGCATACAATCTTCAAGTGACCCATCAAATATGCTCCAATGACATAGGTGAGGATCCCATGTCCTATAATGCTTCTCCAAAAGGATGTGATATGCATCAAAATATTCAGCCATGTATTCTTTCATCCAAGAAGTAAATGAAGAATCTCCACTAAAATCTGAACCAAATAATGAGCAGAAAAAACAAGGAGACTTCAAAGGACTCAAAGAAGTTTCACCCATACATCCATGAATGTGAAAATAATAAAGATATATAAAAGTATGTGGCTGCCAACAAAAATTTTCTCCAATCATAAATTTATTCACCCAAGTGTTGGATGAAGTTCCTCCAATATCAAATGAACCAAGTGTTGAGCAAGAAAAACCATGAGTCTTCAAGTGACTCAAATGCATATCATAGGTGCATCCATGTAGATGTGCATCATCATAAAGTAACAAAGGATGTTGTTTCAAATGTGAATAAGAATGTGCTCCAACCATGTCATCATAAAAAGTAAATCTAGGAGTTCCATACTCCTCATGTGGCACCATAAAAAAGAACCCTTTCACCCATACTTCATTGAGACTAATGCTGCAAAGCATGTAATTGTAGGAAGTAGGAGAATGAACTAACTCACCCAAATGATCAAAAAGTGCAGAAGTTTCATCATGGGAAGGATCCATATGGGTAGTATCATGCGTCTCCTTCAAAAGTGTGAAACCTTTGTCATAGATTGGTTCCAATGTAGAGGAATCATGCTCTTCTTTAAAAATTGCATAACCTTCATCAAGAGACAATTAAAGTTCCTCTTCCACCACATCAGGTGTTTGGATCTCTTCAAGTTCATCTTCAAACACATCAAGAACATTCAAATTTCCACATTTCTCATGATCCACCATGTCATGAGAATCCTCCAAACAATCTACCATGTGACAATTTGAAACATAGGAGGAAAAACAAGTATCTTGCAACTTTTCAAGAAGTTGCTCATTTTGAATTGTGAGCTTATGAATATCCTCATTATTCTTCAAGTATGCATCATGTAACAATTCATTAAGCTCAAACAAATGGTTTCTATCAAAAAGAAAAGACATGAAATTACCTTTGATGTGGCACATTTCTCTTTGAATCTTCTTCATGTCTTCAAGGAAGGATGTTTCCTCCAATAAAGTAGCTCTCCAACAAGAATCTGACACCAATGCTTGAGTGTCATGGAGAATGCTGAGGGAATCTTGGATCTTATTTTCATTCATCTTTAAGGACCCTTCAATAAAATGAGGCTCTTGCAAATGAAACTCCTCATCTTCTTCATTTTTTCTTGGACCAACTTCATGAAGCTCAAGTGGTGATGGAGAAGTTGATCTTGGTTCTTCTTCAATTGTTGCAAGGTCTTCATTATCATGCTTAATGGAACTTGGGCTTGCAACAACACTTTCAAAATTGATCTCTATGTCACCAACATAGAGGTGTGCGCACCCATCAGTAGGTACTCCTTCATAGTTTAAGCATCCATCAGCAGATGCTCTTTGGTTCATGTCTAAGCTAGAAGGTGTGTCGAAATGATCTTCCATATTTTCAATAGAATCTTCTTCATGCTCTTGTGATGTCTCTTCCTTTTTCTCCTTCAAGCAAGCTGATTCATTTTTTCCCTTGTTTTCCTTAGTATCAATATCTTTGGACTCTCTATTTTGAAATGGATTCTCATTACCTTCCTTCATCTTGCCCTTGTTTTTAATAATGAGGTATTGATAAAATGGTATAGTGTTTCTGAAACCTTCACTCAAATTTTTCCATTCAAGATGACTTTCTTCCACATATTTGGATTCAATAAATTTTGGTACAGTAGGCCTTGGTGTTCTCTGAAAATCATTTTCTCTATTATGGGGTCCTATGCTTGAGAAAATATGCTCACCCATTGGCTTATTTTCCTCACTTTTTCATCTTCAACAAAAACACTTTTGGTTTCAATATCTAATGGTGGTCCCTAAATTCTTGTCCTTGTGAATATGATGTACCCCATCAGGTGCCAAGATCATGCTCTAATACCACTGTAATGTCCCTTTTTAGGAATTTGATTAAAATGGCAATTTTTCACCTTTTTCCCTAGCTCGACCTTTGACTAGTTTTGAGTTCTAGGTCCCTAGATTGCTCCAATTGCTCCCAAATATTATGAGAAGGTGTATGCATGATTTTAGAACATAAATATGTGTTTTAGGGATGCTTTTGGACCTTTAAAATACTTCTGCAAATCCTCTTTCAATTCTGGCCAATGTAGGGAACTTTACTAGTAATTTCCCTTTGACTAGTATTGGTCTCTAGGTCTCAAATTGACTCCAAATGCCTTCAAATATTCAAGGAGGGCGTATGAATGATATTAGTACTTGTATATGATGTTCAAGAATGAGATATGGCCACCAAAAGAACTCTGAAAACTCTCTTAAGATTCTGGACCAAGTATGCAATTTTACTAGTAATTTGGGGTTCAAATCCCCCTGGGGTAAGTACTGAAAATGGCTTCCCAAATGCCTCCAAACCCACTAAAATTTATGAACAGAGGTAGGGGATGTCTCAAGTATTTTATTAAGGTCCCAAATGCACCATTCATTAGTTATTAATTATGTTCCAAACCTCTCCCAAACAACAGCAAAAATCACTAGTTCGACCCTTGGGGAAATGGCACCAAATCTTCTCCAAATGTAAATAAACTGAGTAAAATGACTTCAAATGCTTGAGCACTGAACATGAAACTTGTATAATACATCAATAAAATTCCATTCATCAATAAACCATCATTATTTTACTTATCCATTTGAATCCATCAACATTACATTGGTTCATAACAAGGTAGTGGGGAAATGGCACTGTTCTTTTATTAAAAATGAGATTTATACATTTCTACTTGGAATTTCGACCTAAAACTTTATGGAGATGAATAACAGAGTATTTTATTCATATTAAAAAATAAATGGGGCATTAGAAGCTCCCAAAAAGAGTACAATAGCTCATCAAAAATTCCCTCCCTCGAGGATCAAGAATATGCCATCAAAACTGGAAATGGTTGAAGGAGTGAGATGCAATAGAAGAAACCATGAGCTTACGTATAGCTTACACCTACAAATAAATACTCCATGAAATCTCCAAATGAAAGTTCTGAATGGCCTTTCCAATTACCAACTTGGATGGGAATCTTTCACCCTCGAAATTGGCTAAGGCAAGAAACTAGTCATCCACTAGCTCTCCCTCTTCACAAATGCAATTGCAAATTCTACAAATGATCAAAAGATGGTTTCATTCTTTGTTCTTAACATTTATAAAGTTCTAATGTCCTCCATGGGTTTAATTCCTTCCAAGGTACTCATGCCAACTCAAGTTGGGAAGAGATTCCAAAGAACGCCACTTGTACAACAATTCCTAGTCTCCCACTTCCACCAAATCACATGTGGAAGAATCTTAGCTGCCCTAACACCCTTGAGCGCCCTCTTGTAGTCTATTTTTATCACTGACATGTCATATATGTCATATGTCATCCTTCAGGTCTGATTTGTGTCATAGGTGTCATAGCATCTTTATCATTGTTGTCATAGAGCTAGGGAATCTAGCCCAAGTGTCTCACTAGCTCCAAATTGCCTCTTCCTCTTCCATGAGAGTTACTCTTCCTCTATATTTCGACCTCATTGACTCATGCCAAGTATTATTGACCTTATAACTCATCCCAAGAACATTAGGCTTCCCATGGATTCGAAATTGCAAGAAGAGGATTCCATGTGGCACATAAATTCTAGCTTGTGTGGGTCCCACTTCCTCCATGTGTCTTCATGATCAAATGACACTTTGATTTTCACTTGTATATATTTATTTATCTCCTTTATTAAATATTTATGCCATCCTAATGTTCCAACATCATTTATTATCCCCATTATTCCAAATCCCAAATCTTCCACCCCAAACCTAGGAAACTAGTAATTTTCCTCCTTGGCAATTATTTGACCTTTAGCATCAATTTGACAAACTCTAATGAATAAGGATAATTTGCTTAGGCCATTGTGACCCAATGCCAAATTTGGGACATGAAAAGTTGACATGAGGAAACATGGACAACACCAAATCAAAGTATATAATACCACCGATCACATCAAAACACCAATTTTTCTTCTAAAATTTCAAAATGTTTCCCAAGGCCATCTGTAACAAGTTCCAAGGGATGAGTGAAATAGCCATAGTAAAATTTCAACACTACAATTATACACCAGAATAAATTTTATAAGTCATGGAATACATGCTATGACAATAATTTTTCAAAGAAATAATTGTGGGAAATGGATAATTCCTTACCTTTTCAGAGGCTTGAAAAGTAGGATAAGATGCTTTAGTTTCATAACAAGCCCCAAGAAATTGTCAAAATTTACATGACACACGAGTGGGTTGTAGAAAGGCAGCCACAACGTAGCCATTCATTGAGCTCCTCTTTGTTTCGAGAATAATTTAATGTTCTCTACTGAACAGGACCAACCACATGAAGGTATAAGATCTTATGGCCCCTCCCCCCCCTCACATCACTCTCAATTCCCCATACCTAATGCATATACTTGAAAAAAAATTACGTGCAAATTCATGCAGATTTCATCATAAATAAACATTTACCATTCATTCAATAAAATCTAACATTCATTAAACCATTCATTCAGTCAGTCATCACATTCATTCAATAGAAGCTAACATTCATTAAACCATTCATTCATTCATTAGGCCAAAAATCATGCAATACATAATATTATCAAAAATAATTACACAATATTTTTTCAGTCACTTCTTTTTAATTTTTCTTCTCTTTACAAAATCTTTAAGAAGCTCATCTTCTGGTACTTGTCCTTCAGTTCTTGGTGCTTGATCAACTTGTCGTGATGTTTGCCTCATAGAGTGCTCGCGACGTGGATTTTGCGGCAAGGGGTTCGGATTTGCTGCAATAATGTGAAAATGTTACATCGATATATTTTGTTATTATAATGAAAAGTATTTCATTTAAAAAAAACATTACAAAGGTGTTTTTAAACCTGTTGTGGCCACATCATGTTCTTCATATTCCTGTCCAGGCTCAACCTATACAGTGTGACCCTCTACATGCTTTGCAGTTTAAATATGGAGGAGTACAATTAAAGTACAACATCTGCAATGCTATATATAAAATTGTAGAATACAAATAAATTCATTACCAGTATTCGAAGCATGATATTCGATTTGTTGTTGTCCATCCTCGACATTAATGGGATCATTGCTTTCCTGCTCAAAGCAGAGTCAATATTTTATGTCAATTATTTATAACGAATAGATTGCACAATTAATAAATCTTCATTAAACTATATAAATTTTATATACCTGTGCACCAGATGGATCAGTACCAGAAGACTTTGTTTTCCCAAACAAGCTTTTTCGGCGTTCAACAACAGCTCCAAAGCCGTGCTAGAATCCAAGCTTCAAGTCTTCCTCAGTGGGAACTTCTTTGAATCGATCGGCCTACATATTTGCATAACGTCATTAAAATTACATTTTGCGAGGCAATAAAACGAAATTAATTTGCAATTTATTTTTTGGATGCATTATTGGTTTTTCGATACTTACAATTCGTGCAGCCAAATTCGAATAAGCACCAGGCCCAAGCTTGTGTTGACCAATTTTTCCAGTCTTTTCTTTGTGGCCTTTTATGTGTCTTACAACCTATGAAAGTGTTGAAATATGTTAGATGTTCCAAATTCGTTATAAAAATCAATAATAATAAGGTTTAGAATTACATTGTGGAAAGTATTGCATACCTCCCTGTGCCTGGTGGTAGTTTTCCTTCTTTTCTCAGAGCCCTCTCCTTTCCATCTTTCACTAGAGCTTTGCACTCCCTTGCTGGGATCATTGGAGGGAGCTCATACCTAGGTTTCCTTTCTAGGTGAGCCCTATATTGGTCTCGAAAAATCTTCATATGTTGTCCATCCTTTTTCAGGACCGCGGCTTGATCGAAGGTCTCGTTGCCGAATAGGCCAACCAACCGATTAGTGAGCTCATATTTTAATTTTTTCGGTTGTCTATCCCACCTTGTGCGGATGGTGGGCCCGGATATCTCCAAGGACAAATCATTAATTTGTTTATAAAAAACATAATTTCCTGCAAAACGATCATGCCATGATCATAATTAGTTGAAAAAAAATGTTTTATCGGTATATTACAATCAAATTATAAACACTAACTTGATCAACGTATATTAATTACCTGGTATATCCTCTATCTTTATTGGAACAAGATCTTCGTCAACCAAAAATGTTTTCTCGATTGTACCCGTGTTAGTGACACAGGAAGATACAGGAAATGTTGCTTCAACAATATCAATAATAGGAGGCTCGGTGTCGACCCCTTCTTCTACACGATCTGGTGTGCGTCGGTCACTAGCGGCCAGTGCACTCACAGTTGGCATCGGGGGTGTTGCGGAACGTGTTGCCGACTATTCATTCGACAACAATGGAGAATGAGACAATGCACGTGGAGTCGTTTGCTCATGACGTCTCTCCACGAGCACCACTAGGGCCAACACCTCCTTGACCACTAGTGTGTGGTCCCAGAAAATCCTTTAAATACAAACCACATTTTATAAGTTCACTATCATATAAAAGTCAAAATTATAAAGTTATAAATGAATTTATATTATGATTCAAGATTCCGCAACTTACTTTCAAGTCATGAGATCTCTTTCTCAACACTTCAATCCTGTCGTTAATCTCGTCTGTCTATGGAATAGTGAATAGAAGACAAAGGATATGCTCACTATTTTTTGTCAAGGTCTTCTCTATCAACTTAACCGGTTCTATACTATAAGACTAAATGTCAACATCCCCAAACAACTCATCCCCTTCAGAAGCTATTGATTGATGTGATGTTGTGTCATACACCGAATCATTGGTCTGCAACAAAAATATATAAAACATTACTGGTGTGAAATCAATAGACCGAGGAAAAAAGTATATTAACAAAACATAACTATCATGGTAGATTCCTAAAATTACAACTAGATTTACCTGATGCCTGGATGATGGTGTCGCCTGATCCATAGCTAGGGAATTTCCCCAATCACCCCCTGCAAAAAGGAAGTAGAAAACATTATCATAATGAAACCAATATATACACAAAAAAACATTATGCTACATATTATATTGGTACAATTCCAATGAATTATACATGTTGCCTCAAGGATCGTGTTATACTCATCGGATCAATGGTTATAGGTGACTTGCCCTAATCTACTAATAGGGAGGTGCCCCTAACAGAACCCTAAATCAAAAACATAGAAAAAATTACCTAAACGAAACCAAATTAAATACTCAATGAAACAATATAATAACAAAACATTTTGACGTATTTAAATTGTACAATTACAACCAAGTTTACCTGTTGCCCCAAGGTTGTCGTCGTCTGATCAACAGTGGGGTGGCTTCCCCAATAAACACTCTGCATCAAATATAGATAACATTATATAAACCAAACGAATATACTTATGAAAAAACATAGCAAAAAAAAACTCTTTTTTCATATTGTCTTTTTACTATTACAAAGATGTATACTTGTTGCCTCGAGGCAGGTCTAGTATGATCTACTGTTGGGGAGGTGCCCCTAATAGAACCCTGAATCAAAAACATAGAAAAAATTACCTAAACGAAACCAAAATACTCACTGAAACAATATAATAAGAAAACATTTTGACATATTTAAATTGTACAATTACAATCAGGTATACATGTTTCCCCGAGGCCGATGTTATCTGATCAACAACCGGGTGGCTTCCCCGATCAATGTTCTGCATCAAATATAGATAACATTATATAAACCAAAAAAATATACTAATGAAAAAACTCAACAAAAAAAACTCTTTTTTCTTATTATATTTTTACTATTACAAATATGTATACCTGCTCCCTCGAGGAAGTTGTACTCCTCTAACCATCTGCTGGCCGGGATTTTCCACTATCACTAACCTGCGAAGTAAATATAGAAAATTTAAACGAAATAAACTAATGAAAAATCCTTAAGATGTTAAATTCAATAATTAAAGGTTGGGTAAATTGTTAGATGTACCACTCCCATAGTAATTGTGTTTGTATCTACTCGATTCAAATTGTAATTAATAAGCAACTCTTCCCCTGTAGCTATTGATTTAATGGCGCATACAAAAACACGGTTTCCTTCATGCACCTCAAATTCGCAGTTGGGTTGCTTAATTGTAGACCCTGGTCATGTACTGTTTATAAACACCGCAATATTCCCTATGCACTTTGGCCTTCCGTCAATGTACAACATTGATCCTTTATTTTGATCTTTGTCTTTCAACTGTAAATAGTTTGCTAACAATCCATGTCTACGCATACTCCGTGTATATTGTACCAGGCGCATCCAATATTTGTAGTTGTAATAGGGTCCAACATACTCCATCAATTCTATACATCTATTGTAATCGACCTTTATGCCATCCATGCAAAACAACCCCAAACCATGTAATGGCGACGATGCAATTCGATATATCCTCTCGTTCACACAAAAATATGTGTTCAGTTGAGGAAGATCCTTGGATACCCATTGTTTCACTATATGTTTGTACCTCAAGGGCACCTCGATGTCGCCTATTGTCTCATCATCATAGGTACCTGACCCCCCTTCAGCGAGAAAAAATTCCATGCGTTTATGGAATTTTATTCTTATCTTTTGACATCTAGTTGATAAAACTCTTTTAGTCCTACTAGATGTCTCACTTTCCTCTAGCCTTCCTAAACTCTCCTCGCTCGAGGAAGACAAATCTGAAAAATACATGTTTGGTTCTACT